>VXBO01010030.1:138909-209797 GCA_013400135.1 Rhinoptilus africanus
AAAAAAAAAAAATTTGTTTGCTGACATTCAGATGGAGCCTGCTGTGTTTCAGTTTGTGCTCATCGCCTCTGTCCTGTCACTGGGCACCACTGGAAATAGCCTGGCTCTGTCCTCTTTGCACCCTCCCCTCTGGTATTTATATACATTGATACCCTCGTGACCCTTCTCTTCTCCAGGCTAAACAGTCCCAGCTCCCTCAGCGTTTCCTCATAGGAGAGATGCTCCAGTGCCTTCGTCATCTTAATGGCCCTTTGCTGGGCTCTCTCCAGTATGCCCAGATCTCTCTTTTACTGGGGATCCCAGAACTGGACACAGTACTGCAGGTGTGGCCTCACCGGTGCTGAACAGAGGGGAAGGATCACCTCCCTCAATCTGCTGGCAATACTTTGTCTAAAATAGCCCTGGTTGCCCTTTGCCTTCTTTGTGGCACGGGCACATTGCTGTCTCATCTTCAACTTGGTGTCCACCAGGACCCCCAGGTCCTTTTCTGCCAAGCTGCTTCCCAGCTGGGTGTATATTGATGCATGGGGTTGTTCCTCTTTAGGTGTAGGACTTTGCACTTTTTGAAGTTAAAGAGGTTCCAGTCAACCAGTTTCTCCAGCCTGTGGAGGTCCCCCTGGATGTCAGCATGACTGTCTGGTGTATCAGACACTCCTCCCAGTTTGGTGTCGTCAGCAGCAAATTTGCTGAGGGTACACTCTGCCCCATCACCCAGGTCACTAATGAAGATGTTGAACGGGACTAGACCCAGTACTGACCCCAGGGGTACAGCGCTAGTTACTGGTCTCCAGCTAGACTTTGTGCCACTTACCACCACCCCCTGGGTCTGGCTGGTCAACCAGTTTTCAGTCCACCTCAGAATATGAATTAATGTATTTTTACTGACTACGGAGTTAAAATACATACTTACTTGAAAATACATACTTACTTTAGAATGCCTTTTTTTTTTTTTTTAATGTCCCCACCCAGAATAAACAGGTGGGGGCTAAGAAGCCCTCTGAAATGTCTTGCATGCTTGTCTTGTGTCAGCTTACATTCAGGTCAAACAGAAATGTAACTAACAGGTTTTGCAGGTCTAGTTGTCACCCTTTCAGAAGTTACCACTTCCAGCTTTCCTTTTCAGCTTTACCTTTCCCCTGCAGGGTAATGTCCTCTGGCTGAAATACCCTTCCAGGAGACTGAATGGTCTGAGAGAGGGTTTAAACTATTGAGTTTTTTTGCACTGAGATGGAGCAGGGCTGCCCATACTGCCTCCACAGCTGAGGGCACTAACTTCTTAAAATGTTCCAGCCTAAGATAAGGATAGCTGGGGTGAAAATATACATTACAGCTACGCTAGCCCAGCAGTTTGCTGCTGAAACAGGCAGGTCCATCTCATCCCTGTCCTAGCCTTGCAGGCCTCCCTCATACGCTTGAATTGTCCCTGCCGCTTCTTGTAATGCGTACTGCTCTGAAAAAACCTGCTAATCAGCAGAAAGATATTTGATCTGGTTTTATTTTTGCTGGATTAGTGTTCTGCTGTGTTAGCAAGCTGCGTTCGTGTGGTGCAGGATCTAAGAAGGGCCAGAGGCGGTGCCAGGTGGTGGAGAAGGACAGGATGCTCCCACTGTTGACAGCAGCAGGTTGTTAGACTGGCTCAGCCGTAACACATAGCTTTCCAACCTCAGAACTGTCTCATTTTCACTGTTCCTCCCACTTTAGTTTCTTTTAAACTTTAATCGGTGTTTTATTTTCTTAACAATATTGTTTGAAAATAATGAGCTCTGACCTTCGAGGGGCATGCTGAATATTTTTGTCAGCAATACCTGATCTCTATTTGAAAAAATAAAAAAAAATACTGTGTGACTAAGATCTCTGTGACACAATGGTAGTTACTCCTTTGTGTCACTGGGCAACTGAAATGGAAAAAGTTTGGGGGTTTTATCAGTTGTTGGGTTTTTGTTTGTTTTTAAAGCTGATGATGGTGGCTGTAAATTTGAATTTAAAGTAAGACAGTCGTTTATTCTGGCTGAAGTAGTTTATGTAAAAAGACAAAGAATTTACTAGAGATTAAAATAATTCTGGCCCCTCTGAATAGTTGAAGGTTTATTAATGAAATAAATGTGCCTACTGTGTATGCTGGTTGAATTTAAAGATATGACAGATGAAAGGATCGGTACGGACTGATCTCATTTCAGGCTTGGCAATATTGAAAGTCCAGATTGGTAAGATAAGCGTGGAAATCCCAAGCCAAGAGGATCCCACACCCTTATTTTAATCACGTAACTGCAGTGGTAGCAGTCTGCCAAGGGAGGCTGACTTCTGCTCCTCTAGGCAAGTGTATGATTCCCAGTGTGGTCGTTGGCCAAACTGAAGTCTGCTCTTGTTTTTTCCTTTTTAACTTCTACGGGAGTTCAGTAGAGAGAGTGCAAGAAGAACACAGAGTTTTGTGGTCACGTGAATAGTCATACCGCTTCTTTTTGAAAACAAGATTAAATTAAATCTTGTTAACCAGATTAGTCAATACTCAAAGTGTGGGCAAGTCGAGATTGTAAATAAGGTGACAGAATTAGATTTTTTTTTGGTGTGTCTGGTGACAGAAGTGGAACACTTATGACAACAGAAAGCAGTCAACCATAGCAAATGTTGTTCCTGTAAATGCTGCGGAGAGTTTTAATTGAGCCTGTTCTGTGCAGCCAGTGGTGGGGAATCACCTGCTCTTTGACCAGAAACTGCACATAACAGAAGGCCTCTTCTCTGTTTTTTCTGTCCTATGGCTTGACAAAGTGCCATATACCTACTTGGAGCAATAAAGAATTATAAGCACGACTACTAGCAACAGGGTGAAGTCTTGTTTAAACTTGCTCGTAAGCTATTTAAATTCTTTATACGTGCTTCCAAGCAGCTCAGGCGCCCTGTCATGGTACGAAGTGCCTACAGTGAAGCTGGAGCTGCACTGCTGCCATGAGGAGAAGCGTAGCTTCTGCACTTAGAAATATTGACGGACTGGAGGTCACGGAGGAGGTGTGTGAACTATTGATGAAGTGTAACTACAGAATCAGTGAAGAGGCTGAATTTCAAGACTGGTTTCAAAGCCTAGAAACCTGAAGGAGGAGGGTCCTGGTTTAGGTCACCTGTACAAAGCTCTATGATTATGAGTAACGTCATGGGAAACTTACTTTGTGTAGGAAGCCAATGGGACCTTGGCTTTTATGGCTTAACTCCTTATGGGCATTATGCTGTTATTTGGTAAAAAATGGGAGATGCATCACCCTAAGATTGCTTAAAAAGATGGACATTAAAAAGCTTGAAAATAAAGATAGATCAGGAACTGACTTGCCTCAAGCATCATGGAGATTAATTTTTAATGTTGTCAGAAGAAACGAATATTCTGTTTAAGCTGGAGATGGCTTCTGGGTTTGGCGCTTTTTTTTTGGCATAAATTCTGTGAATTAGTAAGTGTAGATGTTGGGGAAATACCATTATTGCACATTGTGCAATTTTGGGCTAACAATAATTGCAAACATATGAAAGGCTGAATTAATGTGTAAGTTTCATGAAGCCTTTAACAGTTTATCAGCTGTCATTGTTAGAAAGAGTGGGTTTTGTCTTTTTTTTTTTCCTTAATGTTGCAAAAGCAGATAATGAGATCTGATTGTGGTGGATTCCACTTGTAATGAAGAGAAAATTTAATTGCAGTAAGAAATAACTGCATCAGCTTCCAAGTATAGACCACTGATCGTGAATGTATAAAATATGGAAGAAGTTAAATATCTTCCTATTCTGATTGTGGAGTTGTACTATAAAACTGAATATGCTGCAGTCAGAAAGACTTAAGATGCGTGCAGTGTTCTCAAATATGCATTGCAGCCTTACTGAGGCAGTTTTAAACAGATTTCCACAGACAGTAGTAGCTATGGTGGTTTGGAAGTGGGAGGTAGTAGGTATTTTTGTATAAACTGGCCCTTGCTGGTGAGGACTCCTGCACTATGCTTACTGGTGTCAGCTGGATACATCGATGGCAGTGTAACCTCTCCAGGTAAATGTGATTGTATGGCAAAGGCATGCAGTGTACTAGTGAGGAAACACAAGCAGGAAATATTTTGTTAAGAAATCTCTTTCCAATTTTGTGTGGTTCGAAAGCTCAGCGTACTACTTCAGGTATGCTTCTGTTCATTTTCCTGAACTACTTTATTCTAACAAGTCAAAAAATACTAACCTGTAGGAAATTATTAAGCAAAGTTAAGCAATTTTGAAATAAACCTGCTTGTCTGAAAATAAAATATTTAATGCAGTAATTAAAAAACCAGTCTCATTTTGAATGGGGTTTTTTTTGGTATTTTTGACCAGCAAGAACTTACCTGGAGTTTTAGTATGACTTTTTCCAAATCGCTAATTTCATCTTGAAGGGAGTGCAGGTTTGAAATCCAAGGAGGCTGGATGCGTGGCCCTAGGTACATTTGGCCATTTTCTGTCAAATGTGGCCTCACGTCTTGCAAATTCAACTTAAAATGCTCTAGAATTTATTTTCAAAGGTGTGATGTGTTCACACTTTCATCTGACTCTGGAAAATCAAACCTTAGTGTTTATCTAGGAGTCCACCTTGTCACTGGAATTGGGAATACTTCAGTAAATATCAGCTGAACATTTCTAACGGAAGGGAATAGTCACTTTACAGCTCGACCAGTGTGCCTGGTGGCTGATGTCCCACAGTGTGAGGTTTCCCCTCCGCCCCCGGCTTCTGCAGAGTGGCTTAGCTGCTGCAAAGAATGGCAACTTTTCTTCCTCTCGAGTTAGCCAACAGGACAAACCACACAGAAATAGCATTCAAGCTACTATGTCCACTAAGTGGTCCACCAAAGTACTCTTGGTTTATTTTCTTTCTCCGGGTGTGGCGGTAAGTTTTACTGTTGTGAATTCTTTCTCAACCAATGGTCAGAAGATGTCTCTGAACCAGGAGAATATATTAGGGCAATCCAATGGCCCTGATGGGAGCAGGCTTACTGCTGCGTTACAGAATAGCCGTGATAGCAGGTAACATGTACTTCACACAAGTTTTAGTTAGCTCATGCTGACAGAGCAGCTCCCTTGAGCTAAAAGTGCCACTAGACTAAAGGGTTTTTTCTCTAGGTGGCATTTTAGGTAAGGGAAATTCTTTGAGATGAAGGCAAGATAATAAATGGAGGTGTTAAAGTACTTCTCGTCATGGAGTAGTTGAAAGGAGCTGTTTTGCGCAAGTGAGATGTCCTGTTTGTTGGTTTGAAACATTTCACATTGGTGTTTCTTGTGGATGTGGTGCTTCCATAAAGCTGGCACAGATCCGGTCAGAATTTTATAAATTGTTATCGATGTGCGGACTGTTAGTATCCTCGTATCTACTGGAGTTGGGGAGTGTTCTCTTTCACCATGGTATTTCTCTCTCTCAGCTTGCTGAGTGGTGACACTCTTTAGTTTGAAAGTGTGCTGATGTGTGTGGTTTGGTTACTGTCCTCCCACGCACCGCACAGCATGTTCGCATTAACCTTTCCAGCCCACGACAGCTTGCACTGACCTTGAGTGTGAAGCCAAGTATGAGTTTATGAATGTGAAATTGCTTTAAGCTTTAGCATCTTTCTTTTTGTGCTCATGTTCGCTGCATGGATTACAGTTCACAGCAATAAACTTTATTATTGGCTTTTGTGTTTTTATTGGATTTCGTGTTTTCAAAATGTATAGGCTAAATCCTGGTCCCCGTGGTTACCCCATGTATGTTTGGGTGAATGGGGGTCTGCGGTGTTAGATGGAGTGAAAATAATAGACCCAGAGGGAAAACACTTAAGAGTCTTACTTAGGAGGGTGCTTCTGTGGAGTGAAGGAGAAGGCGGCTTTCCGATGAGCGGTATTTGCCATCAGGATCAGACTTGTGTGAAAACTGTCTTGCATAAACAGAAGAACTGTTACAACTAACAAAATCCAACCAGGATCTAAATGAAAAAAAAAAAAAAGTAGAATAAAGACTTAAACATTCATGGGGCTTGTTGATGTTGAAAGGAAACTTTCCTAAGGAAAAAAAGGTTCTGCAAGAGTTGTATTCGTTTCTTGTAATTTGAATAGAGAGGAGACAGGAGCTACTGAAATTACCGTGGTGATATTTTAAGGAAGGAAAAATAACTTTAAAAGTTCTGGGGCCCACTCTAAAGCTGCAAGTTTCAGGGTAAATTGTGTAGCTTCATTGCAACACTAATCTTGTGCAAATACTTCCTTTGGAGCATAACAACATTATAGAGTTCCAAAAAGCTATGCTAGTTACTTTCCTTTTTATTTTTAACAGAAGATTAGTGTGTATCAGTTCTACTGTTGTTTATTCCTATAGTGCTTATCCTTTATTTTTAATGCAATTACCCTAATTTATATGGTTTCCTTAGTCATTGCATAGGTGATTTAATTCTTTATATAAATGAAATCACAATTCAGTATTAAAATGCTTCTGATAAATTCACTGATTACTCTTGGATTTTAATGTAAGATAAAATAGTTTCTGAAATAAGTAGATTGCCAGAGCCTTTTTTTTTTTTTTTTTTTTCTCTGTTCCAAGTCATAGGTCGTAATGATAGAGCTGTCTTACAATACTTGCAAGTTCGCACAATAACTTTATTCCAGTTAGACCTGGAAGAGGACCGTCAGTTGGCTGCTGTTTCCCCTGTAGGAAACAGAAGTGGATCACGTAGAAGTCCTTAGCTGTACTTTCTGGGGACATACCTTTTAAGACAGGTTGTGGCTTTAAATCAGTTCAGCCCATACTGTTTAGCAATTTTTAATGGAATTAACCACAGGTTTTTTTACCCCAGCATTTTCACAAAAAGAATGAATCAAAATTTTTGAAGTGTCGTCAGGATAAATGTTTAAAACACGCACACACTTGTGCTTTTATATGTATATATAGATATAAAAAAAATTAAAGATGTAATGATTAACTTGTAACAGTGATTTTCAGCATAAATTATATTGCTGAGCAAGTACAACGATGTATTTACAAGTTATCTCACCTAGAATGATGCCCTTGACATCCACCTGGCTAGAGGATATTGTGTTTGTACCTCTTATGAAATACTAAAGAGTGAAAATACATGATGGAATATAGGGCTTTTCAAACTTCTTCGCAAGATCTATATTTAAATGCTAACTCAGAACATGAGTAGCCACCCTTTCTAAGTGTATAATACGTCTATAATGATTACCACCATTGCTTTTACAGATTAACAACATTAGGAAAAAAGTTAATTTTAACTTATTTTCTTTGCACGTGATTACATAGAAATCAAGGCAGACAATTGGCATGTCACTTGGTAATTGTAGGTGACTGACCAATGGGTACTCTTTAGGTTTAGTTGTCAAGCAAACTTAGAGACAACTTTGTTGACGTAGCAATACCTGCGTTGTGATCCCTATGCATAGATGTCTTTGCTCAGCTGGAGTAATGGGATTGTGAGTCTCGCGGTTTCAGCTGGGATGGGGTTGACTTTGTTCCTAGCAGCTGGTGTAGTGCCGTGTTTGGGTTTGGGATGGAAACACTGTTGGCAGCGCACTGATGGTTTTGGTTGTTGCTGAGCAGTCAAGGCCTCTTCTCCTCACACCAGCCCACCAGCAAGTAGGTTGGAAGGGCACAAAATGTTGTGAGGAAACACAGCTGGGACAGCTGACCCCAGCTGACCAAAGGGATATTCTGTGCCATGGGATATCATGCTCGGTGTATAAAGCTGGGGGAAAAAGAAGGAAGGGGGGGACATTTGGGGAGGTGGCATTTGTCTTTCCAAGTAACCATGATGTGTGCTGGAGCCCTGCTTTCCTGGGGATGGCTGAACACCCTCCTGACCATGGGAAGCAGTGAATTAACTCCTTGTTTGGCTTTGCTTGTGTGTGCAGGTTTTTTTGTACTTATTAAACTGTCTTTATCTCAACCCACGGGTTTTTTCTCATTTTTACTCTGCCAGTTCTCTCCCCCATCCCAGCCCAGGGTAGTGGGAGAGCAGCTGTGTGGTCCTAGCTGTTGGCTGGGGTTAAACCATGACAGTGAGATATCCATCTCTCCTGAGAAGGAGCAATGTAGGAATCTGAGTAGTAAATCTTCAAGTAAATGTACAGAACTAAAAATTATATAAGTGATGTTATGTTTATATTGATTTAATTATTTTGATTTATATCAATTATTTTGTGATGGTTGCTAGTCCCCCTCAATAGCACTGGACGCTTATAGCAAAATCTCAGTTCTTCTGCTGCCTATCAAAGCATAAGATGCGCCAACAAATGAATAGAGACATAGTGCAAAGCATTGATGAGATGTTACAGTCACCAGGGAAAGTTTTACCACAGATCAGTTACCTACACCTATGGTGTATGGTAGCCTGGGGAAGAGGAGAGTTGAGCTAGAATGGTAGCTACCCACTGCTCATAGTAAATATATTGAGGAGGCACCTTTCCTTTAGGAAATGAGGTAGATCAAACAGTAGGAGTTAATGGTCCAAAGTACAGCTCCACATAAAGTTTGTCAGCATTTTGTGCTTTTGAGTTGAATGAATGAGACCGTCTTCTGCACAAAGGCCCCAGAAACCTCATGGGAGGAGCAAAAAGGAGTCAGGAGGATCTGAGAAGAAAATCTTACAGAGAGGGTCTGGGATAGATGCTCCACTAGAAAGCAGTAGATGATGGCATTGGGAACCATGAAGCTGATTCTTGGTTTGTTTGTTCCCATTTCCATCCTCCCCCCAGATTAAGAAAAATCATTTTTTAAAATAAATTTTTTGCTCATAGGCAGAACTGCTGTATTGATGATGATCTGGAAGACCCCAAATATTGGCTGAAAACTCGAGAAAAGACTGATAACAGTAGGCACAGCTGGGGAAATTTTAAGCAGGTGCAAGTGAAAGCTGTTCAAATTCTAGAAATAACTTAAAGCTAATCATGTGAATGGAGGCAGCTTAACCGATGCATGAGAAGAATAATCCATTGAAAAGAACAAGTCATAAAGAAACTTAAGTTGTAAAAGAAGTTGATTATGTTGCAGTAATGATTCCCTGTTCTCTATAGGATCTACCAAAAGCAAAGTCTGATATAAAATGAGAATCTGCAGTAACTATCTTTCTAGAATAATCTTGATGTTTATGTGGGTGGACCAAATCAGACAGTTGAAGTTGAAAAGTGTAGGTTGTAGTTGTTGAGATCCTGACAAAGCATAGATGAGAATATTTGCCTTATGACTAGACAGGAGTGGATAAGTCTTAAAGGTATTAACAAGGAAGAGCTGGAAGATAAATGACATTATGGAAGGCTAGAGAAGGCCTATTTTTAAGAATGCAGAGGAGAAGCTGAGAAACTGTAAGCTATGAAGCTAATTTCCAGAAAAATGCTAGAAAAAACAGGCTTGTTTAAAGTACCTGGAAGATACCAAAGTTGCACATCAGCCACTAAAGTTTTGACAAGAACAAAAAAAAAATAAATAAATAAAATCTGATTTATCTGTGTTCTTTCTGCCATGGGGTTACAGGTCTCGTGGGTAGCAGAGAAGGAGCAGATACCCTGTGTTCTCATTCCAGTAAGAGTTTCTGTATGAGAACTTTTCAGATGTCAACATTAGAAATTACCTATATACACCTATTGTAAGTGGCAGAACGCATGGGAAACTGGTAGAGCGTTCAGCAGCCGTCAGTGGTTTGTTTTCAGGTTGAAAGACTGTCGTGAATAGGGTGTCCTGTCTTGCTTTTCAGTGTTTTCACTAGTGAAATTGTTGCTGAAATTGTTGCTGAAAAGAAGCTTGTTGAGGTCTTGGGTGACATAAATCTTGAAGGAGTTGCAAGCATTTTGGAAAAAAGTCTGGAAATCAAAGTGGTATATTAGGATTGGGTATGTGGTGAGTTTGGTTGTCTGGGATTTTTTTTTTTTTTTTGTAGAATGTGATTCAGTGTGGACAAGTGCAAAAGGTAAAAGTTTAGGCAGGAATGCTGAAATGTTCAAATACGGAATGGGAATAATTTCAGGCTGTCTGTAGCAGGACTTGGGTGACAGGATAGTGAATCATAAGCTGGATATGCGTCAATGATACACTGTTGCTTTGAAAGAGGCAAAATTAGGGCGAATAAATGGGATAGTGAATCCTTACAGTCTGATGATAAGGCATCAGCTGCAGTGCTGCATTTGGTTTGGGGCAGTAGGTTTCAAGGAAGATGCGGGCCAGGAACAGCAGGAAGGATGAGGCTTCCAAAAGCCTGGACCGTGATGAAGGTGTTGATGGAGCAGTAAGTGTTTAAAGCAGAGAGATGGACTGGTGATGGATAGGAATCTTCAAAGATAAAAAAACCCCCTCAGCTCAGTAGTTTCAGACTCCATCACCTGAACCCTGAAAGAGCAGGTAAAGCAGCTGGTGCCTTGGCTAGGTGACCTCTTGGGTCCTGTCCTGGGGCTCTGGTTGCTCACCTACGATGCCCATGATCTTGGGCTCTCCTCCTTTCTTGGCTCAAGTTGTCTAAATCTAGCGTTCAGACAGCATGAAGGCTATGTTAGAGGGGTGGCTGAATGAAAGGTGTCGCTCATCCTACAGACGGCGCGGTGGCCCTGAGAAGGGAAAAAACAGGGCAGAAATGCTACAGTGAGGCTGGCCAGACTCAGAGCTCTGCGAGGACTTCACAGAAAACCGTGAAGATTTGGCTGAAAGAACCTGACGCTATATGCTACTTATTTTGAAAGCTGAAAGGTTGTTGGTGATTTCAGGGCTTGATACGGATGGAGGCCTGGTTGATGTATTTCGTGTCCTTTACTTTTATTTATATTGCTGCCTTATGTGATTGCATCATAACTGTAATTATGTACGTTTGACTGACTGTCTCTCAATTGCAGGAGGAGATTAAATTACAGGTAATCCCACTGTAGTCATGGCTAGGAAGTTGCGTCAGTGCTACTACGGAGAACTTTTTGTGCTTTTTTGGTCTCTCCAGTGCTGCTGGTTGGCATCTGCTGAGCAGCAAGGCCATGGTAAAGGATTCTTGGTTTCCTATTTTGCAGGAAAGGGTTTAAGACTTTTTCCTTCTCACTTACCTTTGTTTTTTTTCCCCGTTGAAATTTCTCAAGAGTCAGATCTTGGATCAGCTCAAACTAGATCAGAATCATAATCACCTCTCGCTTTTTATTTCAATTCTAGCTGCTTTGGAAAAGTAAATAGAAATACTTGATACTTGCTTTTCTTAGAATAATCATTAAAAAATGAACTGAAAGGAGGCAGGGCATTCTTCAACATATTTGATGCACTGGAAAATAAGGAGATGGAAAATGTGGCCATCTAATACCTAGCTACAGTAATTAGTTTGCATAATCAGTAATTGCTTGGATGAAAATGCCACTCTAGGGAACTGCAGCAGTATCCAGTGCTTCTTATCGCTAAATAGCAATGCTATTTGGAAAAAAAAAAAAAAAAAAGGTACAGACCCACCCTTACATCTGGCTCTGGAGCACATTCTACCAGAGATATTCTCTGCAGGGGATGTTGGGTTAGCCAGGCTTTTCTGAGGTTTTGTAAAGTTGCGGAGCAGCTCCATAAAAGGAAATGTCAGTAATGCCCAGGCCTAGGCCTTCTATACTTGTGAGAACACAAGTTCCATGGGTCACATGCTGATGACCTCAGGATTTCCTACATGGGGATAAGCATGGGAGAAAGAATTAGTATGAACAACAGAGAGAGAGAGAGCATGGGTGAGACAAAATATAGGCATTTCTTGACAGCTGGGCTGACTTCTGTGTGTTTTCATTGAGTTGCCTTTTTTTTAAATGTCCTTTGTGTTGTTTAACAGACACACACATACCTCCCGACTCCACTTCTCTGAGGGTAAGCAGCTCACTGTCTTTGTCAGCAAAGAGGAAATACTCAGAAAAAACATTTTATCTTATAGTGGGAATATGGGCTTCTGAAGCTCTTGTATTGAGCAGAGGAGTAATTCCAAGTGTACAGAAGATGAGCTGTTTTATTCTGTACTTACCTAACACTTAGATATTTCTTGTCTTCCTGCATTCTAAGATTTTTTTTTTTAAAGGAATTGTGTAGTCATATACATGTCCCATATCTGACAATGTAGGTCTAGTGTTAAACTTCTTGATATTACTGTCTTATGTATTAAATAATAGGAATAGCTTATTCTTCTTGTATCGCATGGAGACAGGATTTACTGCCTGGACTGGCCATCTTCACTGTGAGCAAGGAGCAGGGCTTCTAAAACTGTAAATCATGTTTTTGAAGCATTGGCAAGTATGAAGTACATACGTCATTTTGCATTTTGAGAAGCTTTCTAGTTTCTGCACAGTCACTTCCCTTTCATTATTTTTGGCAAGCAGGTATTTAAAAAAACCCCCAACCAGCCTATGAAGCACCAAGTTGTATCTGTTTCTTATCCTTATTGGAATATAGTATTTTTATACCTTTATTACTGTTCTAACCATGTTTCCTTCTATAGGCTTCTCCCTCTACAGATGTATATCTATCTTCCCAAGAGGGGTAGAGCAGCTTTGATAGGTCCCTTGGGTTCACTCGCCTGTGATTTTTCCAAATCCTATGTTAGTACTTGTGCCCAGTTGAGACAGCACGCATGAACGTGCTGGTGAAATACTGCTATTGCTACAGTGAATCTAACCTTTTTTTCTACTGTTAGCCATCTTCCACCTCCAAAAACAGCCATGAAGAATGTCCTTCAGCCTCCTACAGTTTGACATTGCGTAATTAGCCATTGTACTAATTTTGTCTCTTTGTAGCGGAGGCCACTTGTTGGAAACTTGTTGGTTGTGGGTGGATTTCTCATGCCTGGCTCATGCCTGCACCTCTACTTCCCAACTACTTCTGGGCTTGAGCACTCCCTTGATGCTGCATTTCGTGTCTGCCGTACCCCTGGGTCTAGAGCAAGCCAGAATAAATGCAACACAGTGATGGTGTGCAGGATGTCCTAATATGAAGAGAAATCACTTAAGTAGGAAGGGGAGAGAAACTGCAGTCATCTCGTTAGCATTTTTCTTGTGTCATTCCTTCCTGCTCCTGTGCCCCTTGGTTTAATAGTGAGAAATGCTGAGCTAAAAACACAGCCACACACCTGACAGTTTGAAGCCTGCTGGCCATTCGTAACTGTTGCTTCTGATGCAATGTGAAACATGTCTGGAGCAATACATTCAGAGTCATAGAATCACAGGGTTGGAAGGGCCCTTTGGAGATCATCCAGTCCAACCCCCTGCCAGAGCAGGGCCACCTTAGAGCAGGTTGCACAGGAACCCATCCAGGCGGGTTTGAATGTCTCCAGAGACGGAGACTCCACCACCTCCCTGGGCAGCCTGTGCCAGGGCTCTGCCACCCTCAAGGGAAAGAAGTTCCTCCTCATGTTTAGGTGGAACTTCCTATACGCAAGTTTGTGCCCATTCCCTCTTGTCCTGTCCCTGGGCACCACTGAAAAGAGCCTGGCCCCATCCTCCTGACACACACCCTTCAAGTATTTATAAGCATTGATAAGGTCCCCCCTCAGTCGTCTTTTTTCTAGACTAAAGAGACCCAAATCCCTTGGCCTTTCTTCATAAGAGAGGTGTTCCAGTCCCCTCATCATCTTGGTAGCCCTTTGCTGCNACAACCCTCTGGGCTCTGTCTTTCAACCAGTTCTCTATCCACCTCACTGTCCATTCATCTAACCCACTCTTCCTAAGCTTCCCTTAGGAATTTGTATTTAATTTCACTGTTATGCAAAAGTACAAGAATCTTCTCTGACCTTAGGCTATAATTGCTGGAGTGAGGTGTAAGGTGGGTCAACTTTGAATTAGCTTAATTCAGCACCTCATGGTGAAGGAAACTGAGCCATCTTAAACTGTGGAAGTGTACAAAGAGACGACTTAAGAAATACGATTACTGGAATGATGTGCTGTGTATCGTGAGTTTTGCTTTATTTTTGCCGCCAGAATATTAGTTGATTATCTTGTTGGATTCCTGTTCTTTGTCTACCTGGCATGAAAATCTCTGAGTCTTGGAGGAGAGGCGGGTTCAGAGAAGGTAATAAACCCTGTTCCTCCAAGGAATTTTTGTCATTTCAGATATAAAATTTCAATGTATATCATTCTCTCTGTCCCACAACCTCAGTTAACCAGCAGATGGGATCCAGGCTATATATGGGTGCCCCACTGGACACAGAAAGCTGGGCAGATACGTTACAGAAGTGGCAAGTTTTTCTGCTGTGTATGTTGTTGTGCAGGCAGAACGATCTGAAGTGTCTTCAACACAACTACGTGGAGTGTTGAATTCTGTGCTTCATGAAAAAGTGCATCTCGTTTGGATCCTCCTGTTCTGCCTTGGCTCATCTGGCAGCCCTGAAGCTGCCAGGCCAGACACGCAGTGAGAAGGAGAGGGAGAAGCAATACTTGCTGCTGTGACAAGTGTCGTAGACTTCAGTAACTCAATTTTGGGGATTTGCATGAATGTATGTTTTACTTCAGGCAGTCAGTGGTCAAGTAAGGGGGTACCATAAAGTAAACAGAATACTTAAAATTATTTTTTTATAAAAATATCCAAGATTGTGTGCTCGGTGCAAAGTATTTTTCAGCATAACATGATACAGCTTCATACTACAGCTCATGATAATGTTTATGATTTGACTTTGTTTTTAATGCCATTTTTTTCCCCCTTTTTTCCCCTAATTTTAAAGAGTCCTTTATTTGTGCTTCTTCTTTTGTGTGTGTGTGTTGGTTTTTGTGGTATTAAATAACAGTTACAGCTTTATCTGAACTTGGTTCCTGTCATTTTTCCTGATGCTGACCATGATGTGCATTAATTCTTCATGTGTTTTCTCTGCCTGCTTTCTTCGTAACAATATGCATAAGAGACAGAGTGCTAAATGTGTTTTCAATGCTGATGAAACTTCCATGTTTTCTGTGGAAAACTACTGTGTTTCTGGGGTGGTGGAATTGTGACAGCTATATTGGAAATCGCTCTTTGCTTCTGTTTATAAGACTGTGTGTTCTGTTGCTTATATGATTGTGCCAGACCAGTGCTATTTGGCCTGAAATTTCTGTCCTCAGGAGAGAAGAGTGCAGCTGAGTAAGGACCGCACTATCTCAAGTAATTCAGTAATTACTGATTATTTCCACCTTGTCTGCACAGTGTCCATCTTTCGTAAACTGCACTCTGCACTGGTTGTGTTGGATGTGCTTGGCAAGTCAAAATTTTTGACGTGAGTTAATTCAGCTATGAGCTACTGCCATTTTTGTTTTGTTCTAGATTCCAGTAGAAGCTTCCTCTGCGATTAAAGACTCAGTTCTCCCAAAAGAGAGAGGTGGCCCTATGCAGAATCTGTAGATGCGTCATCATTTTGCTCTCAGAAGTGTGGTGTGTTTCCCTTTGCCATGTAGTAGAGCGTGTTGTAAATTTCTGTGCTGGGTTTTCATTTTTAGCCTCTTCTGCTTCAGATGAAGGAAAATGGTTTTGATCAATTCCTTCAGAAAAAGCCACATTAAAAAGGTCTACTTCTGTGCGGACCTTCACTGTTACTACCTGTTGCTTTTACATGTAGGCTAAAGCCCAGAACACACCACCTCCCATTATGGGATGGTTTTCCAAGGAGCTTCCTCTCTGGAGTGTTCAAGTACTGTGTATTTACATGCATCGTTACTTTGGGCAGCACCTGCTGAGCAGTGCTGTGGGCACTCCTTTCCTCCTTTAAAATCTTCGTAATTACCAATTTAGGTGAGCCAAATCTTCTCAGATGTCTGTGCTTTTGACCTTGCTTCTTCAGGGCTTCTGCTAGCCTCAGTCAAAGAAGTCCCTTCAACGCAGACCTCAGCTTGGCCGAGGGATGGGTTTCACACCTATCTTCTGCTTGCTTCCTCAGCAGGAACTTGGGTTGCCTGAGCAGCATCCCAGTTTCTCTGGAAACGTGGTGAAACATGGCAGTAGCCACAAAATGGTGGGAGCACTTCAGGAACAGAGTGAGGGAGTAGGTGAGATGGTGCATTGGCACTAATTTCCCTCCATGGTTTTATTTATAATTTAAAATAAGTGAGGGGGAAGCCTTCCTTCATCTGTACTCAAATGATTTTTTGTAAAGAAGAGTAGATTAAACCTATGATTACATCTGATTGGAAACTTTATGTAGAAAGAAGTGGTACTTCTAACTAAGCAATTAGACTGTACTCTGTGCACTTTCACTAGTGTAGATCTTTACACCATCTCGCTCACTTTTCAAATGACTTCTGCAGTTAAAGCGACATCAGTGTCATAAGTGGAAAAGAAAGCAAGAAGTCTCTGCTGAAAAAAAAGAGAATTAGATAAATCAGTTATTTTACATAATGTTTTTTTGCCTTTCTCTTATAGAAAAAGTACAGAAAAGGATCTGTGGATATTTCAAGGATTAAATGTGTGGAAGTTGTAAAAAGTGATGGTATTATTCCCTGTCAAAATAAATATCCATTTCAGGTATGTTCCTTTTACGTAAAATATATAAATCACAGTGCTCTGTTGAACAGCACCAAGCCATTTGGATGCAACTTGCTTGAAATTACTGTCACTTCTAAATACTGAGCCCATGCTCTGGCTCTCTGGGGCTGTGTGGGAGGTGGTTCAGGATCGGTGATTAAAAACCACCCCCAGCACTCTGCTCCCCCTGCAGTGCCCTCCCCTGGGATTTGTTCCTCGTACATTTGGGCTTTTTCTTTTCCCCACTCTCTTGAGATGCTTGGGTTTTGCCTGGAAAGTGGTTTATTCTTGTCTTCCTCCAAAAACAGGTTAGCTGGCAGCCCCTTTTCCCACATTAAATTTAATTTACTTACCATTAAATCATATAAGAATAAGAAAACTAACATAAAACTTGTTCTATTTTTCTTCCATTGTGAACTTAATGGAAATAAATGCAGAAAACAAAGTGCTTAGAGGGGGGAGGAATAAATGTTTAGTTACAGGGGGTTGGATGCCGTGGCTGCTTAGGATAGAGGGAATGGTTGGAGCGAAGGGGAACACCACTTGCTTTCCACCTGTACAGGCAGCGAAGAGAAAGAAGGCGGGAATCACTCCAGAGCAGTACAGAACCATGAGGATTTAAGAAATGGCCGGGAACAAAGGATGTCTGATTAGGAAATAGCTTTAGCAATTAAATTGAACTGGTTTTAGATAACACACAGTGAAGAATGAACAAAGCAAAGCATGAAGCAAACATTTGTAAGGAATATTCCCAAGATAATGTACCATTACAAAATCCTTCCTTAATCTACAGAAAGCAGCATATATGAATAGTAAACTCTAATAACCTTTTCCCAATTTCTGTATTTTATGCCTGAGTACACTGTTTTTTGCCAAATGTCAGTCATTTGTCTTGTTCTGTTTCTCTGTTTCCTGAGGAATAAATAAATGAATATTGCCAGTTAAATGTATCTTGATTATTTCATTTTCCTCCCTCCAGGTTGTATATGATGCTAATACCCTTTATATTTTTGCACCAAGTGCACAAAGCCGGGATCAGTGGGTGAGGAATCTGAAAGAAGGTAATGGAAATTGCTCGTGCTTAACATCTGATGTACTTAGATACCTTTACTTGAGCTTCCTGGCCAGGGTGGAGTTAACTCGGTGCCGTATTTTGGATTTGTGGCCAAAACAGTGCTGAAAACACACCGGTGTGTTAGTTGTTGCCAAGCAGTGCTTGCACAGTGTGGAGGCTTTGCTTTTTTCTCCTTCTGCCCCCGCAGGTAGTAGGCTGGGGGTGAGCAAAAGGCTGGGAGGTGACAGAGCGAGGACAGGGGACCTGGAATGACCAAAAGGATATTCCAGGCTATACAACGTCATGTTCAGCAATAAAAGCTGCAGTAGAGAAAGAAAGGCCTTGGGTTTTTTTGGCTTCCATGTTGGCCATTGCTTAGAGAATGGTTGAGCATCAATCTTCTTGTGGGAGATGGTGAGCAATTGCCTTTACATCACTTCTGTGTTGGTTTTTTTTTTTTTTTCTCTCTTTTGGTTATTGAGCTGTCTTTATCTCAAGCCCCAGATTTTCTCCTCTTGTTCTGTCTTATCCTTTCCCCAGTCCTGCTGGCTGGGGGGAGTGGGCGAGTGGCTGCGTGGGTGTGTAGCTGCTGGCCAGTCAACCCACAACAAGCTAGAAAATAGAGAAGGGTAAAGCTCCTATTGCATGTATCCAACAATTTTTATTTTTCTTGGGCCAGCTCATTGCTTGCATACACAGCATGTTATAACAGGTGCCGGGAGTATCAAACACACAGACTGATTTACTTTGCTTTGTGAAGGCCAGCTGCGATCAGAATTTGACTCTGCTTTTGCACAATGTGTAAATCATCAAAAAACTTATGTAAGCTTGTTAATGGCATCACTCAAAAGTTTCGTTTGAATGTAGCTAGGCAGCATTGCGGGCCTGATGATGGTCTTACACTGATGTAAAATGACAGGAGGCATCTCCACTGAGATGCGATCTGATTAATGCTATCATAGTGAGTAAAGATCTTTTTTCAAGAGCCTCTTAATGCTTTCTGCCACTATCAAATGCTGACATTAATTGCAGCTGCTCTGTAAAGTAATAAGAAATAATTCCTGGGCGGGGCACCGTAGGGCAAGGAATAACCCCTGAAACTCACCAAGCCCATGGGATGGGAAGGAGCCTTTCAGACCAAACGCAGGCTGATGATGTGCCATGGAATCATGATAAGTGTCAGCTTGCTTTCCCTCCAGTACGCTGTTTGTAGAGGGTATCATAGAATGGTTTGGGTTGGAAGGGACCTTGAAGATCACCTAGCCATGGGCAGGGACACCTCCCACTAGACCAGGTTACTCAAAGCCCCATCCAGCCTGGCCTTGAACACCTCCAGGGATGGGGCATCCACAACTTCCCTAGGCAACCTCTTCCAGTGCCTCACCACCCTCACAGTAAAGAATTTCTTCCTAATATCTAACCTAAATCTTCCTCTTTCAGTTTAAAACCATCACCCCTCATCCGATAGCTCCACTCCCTGATAAAGAGTCCCTCCCATCTCTCCTGTAGGCCCCCTTTAGGTACTGGAAGGCTGCTATAAGGTCTCCCTGGAGCCTTCTCTTCTCTAGAAGCCTGAACATCCCCAACTCTTCTCAGTCTGTCCTCATAGGAGAGGTGCTCCAGCCCTCTGATCATCTTTGTGGCCCTTCTCTGGACACACTCCAACAAGTACATGTGCCCCTTATGTTGGGGGCACCAGAGCTGGATGCAGTACTCCAGGTAGGGTCTCATGAGAGCGGAGCAGAGAAGCAGCATTGCCTTGAGTCTCTTGCAGCAGTAATAAAAAGAACAGGGTCAGGTAGAGCCCCCAGGGCCTTCACAGCTGCCCAAACACTTTGCGTGGTGCAGGTGGGCACCCGGGTCTGGGGAGGCCAGTTCAGGCAGGGAGTGTAGCACTCTCTTCTGGAATAGTGTCGTGTATTATTCTAAAAATGTTCTCTCCTATCATTGTGTCACCTCCATGCAAACTTGCCAGAAGGTCCTTAAGAGAAGCAATGCTAAAAGTAAGGACAAGTGAAGATTATGCCTCATCTCAAAGATATTGTAATAGTTATTAAAGATGACTGTCTTGTAGATTTTTTTTTTTTGGTACCTTTCAATATATACTTTTATTCTTCCTGTAGAAATAAAGAACAACAGCAATATAATGGTAAAATATCACCCTAAATTCTGGACAGAGGGAATTTATCAGTGCTGCAGACAGACAGAAAAATTAGCACCTGGCTGTGAAAAATATAATCTTTTTGAAAACAGTAAGTACATGTGTTTTCATATAAAGTTGTATTGGCATATTTTTCTGCTTTTTTATATGATCCTGCCATCACACGTGAATTGCCCTAGGTATTAGGCAAATTTGTAGACCAGAGGGAATCATTGATACTGTGCCTAAAGTAAATCAAAATGCAAGCATTTTGTAAAAAATACAAAAGCCAGCGAATTGTCCTTCCAAAAGAATGTTTAGAAAAACCTGAAAGGAATAGCTGAGGTTGCTGATTTTATTTTTCACTTGATTTGTTTTTCCCATCTGAAACTTATTTGACCAAGTGCTTTCCTCAGACTGAGTGTAAAACCTCAGAAAAAGATTCAGCTAGAAATTCTTACCAGCTCTTTCGTTTTATTAAATAACTTCTACATACCCTTGTAAAAGACTAATAACCGTGTTGCATTCAGTGCTATTACAGCAGTTTAAAAATTATACAAAATGTGGAAAGAAAAAAAAACAGCACAGGAGAAAAAAGTACTTTAGGTCCTGAGAGAAATAATAAAAAATATATACAAAATTTATGTTTCATTTAGCGATGCAATGGTCTGGGGGAGTGTAATTTTCTTAGAAGAGCAGATGTTAATAGGAACAGACCTTTAGGTTGTGGCAACAGGAACACTACTTCCTTCTTATATACCTTTTTTTATCTTTATCCCTTTTTTATTTCTAATACGTTTCTGCATCCGAGGGCTGGTTCAGGGATCTCTCTGTGGCAGGCTCAGGTGTGGCACAAATATTGCCAAATCCTGTCGTGAATGCAGCTTGCCATCTGATTTAGTATGTTTTTGCAAGAATCAACGTTTTCCTAATGCTTAACTGGAGCTGTTTTTTCTTTCTGACTTATTACACTGTCCTGAAGGCTAGTTAAGATATTAAAACCATATGTGAAATATGAACCTTTTGTTCGGTTTTTAAATTTATGGCTAAATGGATAGACACAGGTCCTTTCCTATGCTCTGTTTCTAGGTGTAATGAGATTGCCCTCTCCAATGCCAGAAAAAAGTGCGGTAGGTAGTGTCTTTAAAATATTAAATAGCTAATTGCTGTGGGTTTTTTTGAGATGGCGTTTAGGTTTCCTGTGATTCTTTCCCTATCTTACAGCAAAGGTGTATTTCTGCATGCGTCAGTGGGCATCATGCTCTATTTCGGGGGGGGGGAAATCCCCATTGAAATTTAGCTGCAGCTATTAGCTGTATTTGTGCTGCTGATGGGAGATGGGGTTGGAAAGCAAACACCAGCTGGTGTTGCTCTTTACTGGTGGCTGTGGGGCTCCAGTGCGAGCCAGCCCCATCGCTAGCCCCTGGGTGGTGGTCGGCCACCTGCTCCAGTGCCTCCTGGAGCCACCACAGCTCACTCCTGCAGCAACCCTGAACTAGCCCAGCGTTTGCCTCTGGGATGCTCGGGCTGGTTTTGTACTGGTGTGATGGTCAGGGTGGGTGGGGTGGAATAATGGAGCAGAGTGGGATGATAATGATGTTGGGTCGTTTTCAGCGAAGGCCTCCCCCGCCAGTTCCTCCAGTTGAAGAAAATGGCAGCGAAGAGGAGGAGATAGTGGTGGCGATGTATGACTTTGAGCCTACAGAACACCATGATTTGAGATTAGAGAAAGGTGAAGAATATACGGTGATTGAGAAGAACGACATTCACTGGTGGAAGGCAAGAGACAAATACGGGTAAACACGAGTCCCTTATTTTTCATTATAAAGTTAGTAAGGCTTTTCCCATGTAGTGGTAGTTTATATTGACTACGTGTCAACAAATAATTGTATTAGACACCACTTTGGACCCCAGCCCTGAAATCTCATCTTCATTCCCACATGGGAACCAATCTTTAAAAGTGTGGTTCTTGATAGATTGTGGGTCCTGAGTGCAAAGGTGGTCACGGAATTAGAAGCTTTTACAATTATATTTCCTGTCAGACTTTGTGGTTTCCCAATTTAAGCATCAACCAGCCTGCAAAACCTCGCTAGACTGGTACAGTACTCCTGCTTCCCTGGGGAATGGCTCATTAGGGAACAATATGGTTAACACTCAGCTCAGCAGGCTCCGACTTCCACACTTGAATAATCATCATCTTATTTAATAGCTGGATCATTAGAGACAATCTTTGAATTACTTGAGAGAGGGCTGCAGTGAGATCCCTTAATGACTACAACTTTACATTCCCCAGATTAATTTTTTTTTTTTCCTCTGCGGTTTTAAAGGTGAAGGGTGCTGTACTTCAATATTTATCAGGTCCCCGTTGTGGTCTGTTAGGGGTAATTGCGAGTTATCGGGCTGTGGCAGGCTCCAAACGTGCTTCCAATGACCGGCTGTGACCTCCGAGCACAGAAGTGACGGAGCAGCAGAGGGTTACGCTTCTTCACCCCTTCTGTGGGTGTTCTTGGACAATTCTGCTGCCCGTGTCTCTTCTCTAGGTGCACTGGAAGTTAATGTGGAAATGTTGATGCGGAAAATTACTTTCTGTATAATCAGCAGTAGAGTGGGCGGGTCTGTAATAAATAAATGACAGTGAGCAACCTCTGGTAATTAGCAGAATGAAACACTCTCTTCTGGGCATGCAATTTACATGTTTTCACTCAGGTTATTTATTTATTATTTTATTTTTTTAGAAAACAAGGATATATTCCAAGCAACTATGTGACAGGAAAGAAGTCCAACAACCTTGATCAATATGAGTAAGTGAATATTTGAATCAAAATCTGCAAGATCAGAAAATGAAGCCCATGCTTTAAGAATGCCGACATATTTTTAAAGTTGTGAAAGCAGTTATTTGCATGCGATAGCATTGTTCTCAGAGATGAAACTTAAATATTTGAAATAGGCATGTGTTTGTTCTGATTCTCATTGTTTTTTGCTGTGATTTATAATAATGAGTCAAGTCAGCGAGTTGGCCATCACGCATGTAGTTTTTAGGTGATTACCATTAAAGCAAAAAAACCCCTCCCAATTCTCTGATAGAAGAAGGAAAACTTTAAAGGAAATTTACCCATTATAACTGTGTGGAATGTTTTTCTTAATATGAAAGTGACGTGTCTGTCTAAAGCGTGTGTCCCTAAGATAGTAGAGTAGAAAACAGTGGAAATCACTCAAAGTAAACATAACAGGTCAGGAATTTTGGAAGGCAGCTCTAATTTTCAAGACAATGTATCACTTGGAGCATTTTAAGTCTCGGTATATGCATGTAACTTGTCAGATATAATATTGGTTTTTTAGCTTTTTCCAGTTGATGTTTAATTATGGAGTACCTATTACGAATGTCAGGGTAAAATTTAGCACTGTAGACTCCAAGCCTGGTCTTGATACTCAGGTTTCAGTACAGCATAAACTGTTGTGCCTGAAAACTTAAGACATATTTCATGACTTTTAGATAAAATGGAGCTGTAAGGCAATAATAATTAAAACCAGTTTCCAAAACCACATTAGTAGCTCCGAAACTCTGCTCTCAGCCACATGTGCCTCCTGCTGCTGCATTTTGCCAGAAGGTAAAATTTCTTCAGGGATTTTGCCCTCAGCTTTACTAGAGGGGAATTACTTGTTCTTGGTCGCTTTCTCATCTTTGAGGTTCTTGTTAAGAGCCCTGCCCTGCCCTGGGCTGGGCTGTGGGGCTGGCAGAAAGGGAAGGAAGGAACTGGGCTGCCTTATCTGGTCCAGCCACTTTGTGCCTTCCCACCTTGGGGCCCTAATTCTGAGTCACTGCACAGCCCAGGGAGGATTAATCCAGGTCATCTACCAACTGCAAGAAACCACTATCTCCAGAATGGCAGAACTTAATTAGAGGCTGCTGTGCTCAGTTACTGCCACGATGGCACAGCTCAAAATGATTGCACCGTGCCATTTGTGAGCAGTGTGCTTTTCCTTTTTATACGATTTGCTACAGCTGGCTGAAATGTTAGTGCTTCTGTGGTTGTTTTAACCTGCCCGTGCAGCACCGAGCCCGGGGATGTGCAACCGTGACATTTAATTTGCTTTTAGCCTCCTCTTTGGTAGGTGCGTCCTCCCTGGAAAATCAGAATGGTGAAGTTATTGAATGAAAAAGCATCCTGGCAGCCAGCTCGGCAGGTGGCTGGACTGGTGTCCAGGCAACTGCTTCCCTGGGGCTGCCAGCCCATCCTCGGGCTGCCGTTCAGAGCAGCTCCCACCTGGAGTTGAAAGTCTGAGAGACCTGGGTCTGTTTAGTGTGGAGAAGGGATCTCACCAATGCTTATCAATATCTAAAGGGCAGGTGTCAAGAGGATGGGGCAGGCTCTTCACTGTGGTGCCCAGTGACAGGACAAGGGGCAACGGACACAAGCTGGAACACAGGAAATTCCATCTCAACATGAGGGAAAAACTTCTTTACGTTGAGGGTGGCAGAGCCCTGGCACAGGCTGCCCAGAGCGGTTGTGGAGCCTCCTTCTCTGGAGATACTCAAAACCCACTTGGACGCGTTCCTGTCCAGCCTGCTCTGGGTGACCCTGCTCTGGCAGGGGGGTTGGATGACATGATCTCCGGAAATCCCTTCCAACCTGACCATTCCGTGATTCTGTGATCAGCCTGTGCACGTTTGAGAAGTGGTTTTGCTGAAAAAATGAGTTCAATTGCCTGAACTGGCTTCTGTGGGATCTCACTGGATTTGTTTCAGGTTATTTTAATGGGATAACTGCACAATGTAATAGAAACGGATTTTTTAAAAAAAATTTATTTTAATTTTATTTTTATTTTATTTTTTGCACATTAACAAATGTTCTGTTCTTGACCTTGACTTACAATAAAGTTATCAAATCTGTAGCTTTGTAATACTTTGCTTCAAGCATTTTAGGTAAATGGTGCACCTTGGAGAAGTTTTGGTTACTGATGTTGTGTTGCAGGTGGTACAGCAGAAACCTGAACAGAAGCAAGGCAGAGCAGCTCCTCAGAAACGAGGTGAGCACAGCAGCCTTGCAGTATTAACCATTGAATTAGCGTAAAGTAGCTTCTTTTATTAAAGCAGATGTTTATTTTGACATGTGCAAATCACAGACTGAGTAGAAGAGACATGCAGCTTAAAACCGCCTGTACAAAACTGTTGATGTGCTTGTCTTTCAGGATAAAGAAGGTGGTTTTGTGGTGAGAGACTCAAGTCAGCCTGGCCTGTATACAGTTTCCCTTTATACAAAATTTGGAGGGTGAGTTTCTGTGGCTGCTCTGCACACCTTGTCTTGCCCAAATCCATTTGCATCCGTATCCAAATCCACGGGCTGGAGGAAAGCCCAGGAGAGAGCTCAAGAGAGAAACGAGGGCCGCTGTGATAGAAAAAATATGGGGGGCTAAAATGAGCTTCTCAGCTCCATGGTTAGGTCGTGTTTGGTTTAATTCAGCGTAGACCTGAACCTCCACCCGAGAAGGAGGTCTTGCTCTCCCACCCAGTTCGGTCTCTTCCCTCCTGCCAGCCCAAGGGTTTGCGTTGGCGTGTGGTGAGCTGGATCCGGGAGCTTGCCAGGCTGAAAATTAACCTTTTACTGGTTAATCTTCAACTTGGTCTGAGCACTGAGATAAGGGCGAGTCACCAGGGCTTGGGGTCTTTGATATCCAAGCTGTTCCTGAAACATGGGACGCTGGCACCCTTGCTGGCCCTTTGGGTTTCCTTTTCTTAGTCAATGTGTTCCTCTTATAATGTCATTTGTTGTGAATTTTTTATTTTTACTAACTGTTGTTTTTGTTATTATTGTTGTTACCTTTCCAGAGAAGGTTCATCAGGAATAAGACACTACCATATAAAAGAAACAGTGACGTCACCGAAGCAGTACTACCTCGCAGAAAAACATCTCTTTAATTCCATTCCAGAAATAATTGAATATCATAAACATAATGCAGCAGGTAGATGAACTGGATTTTTTTCTGTCACTTAGAGTTGACTTGAAAAGGAATGTGAGGCATTTTAGGGTTTTCATAAAAGTTTTTAGGCTTTTATAGTTCCTTCTTTTTCAGGGAAGTCTTGAAACAGTGCATTTTCACATTTTTTTTCAATATAGGCAATAATTTGAAAGGTTTTATGTAAATATATACATATAAAAATGTATAAATATGTTGCTGTCCCCAGAGTAACAGAAGAATAGCTGTATCAAGTCAGGAAAAACTCATTTAGCTCCACGTGGTGTCTCTATCAGCTGCCTGTAACCCACAGCAGATGGATGGGGGTGGTACTTCCCCAGAGTAATCTCCAGGCTCTAGCTTTTTACCTGCAGGTCACCACTGCTTAAAATGATCTAATCTTCCCATATAGCAAACAGCGGAGGAGAACAGAAATGTATTGGTTAGGAAATCCCTAAAGATGAGTCTTTGTGAAGGTTAGCCACTTCAGATCTGTATCTGGTAGCTGATGCTCCCGTCCGCCCACTGTATGAAGGGATGGGCAGACTTTAGCAATCAGGTTCAAGGCACAGATACTAATATAGTAAATTTTTTTTCATGTCCAGTCTGTGCATAAATTTCCCTTATGACTGATATTTTCCAGATTTTCACATATAGTTCAGATGATCTGGCATTTCCTGATGATATTCTGGAAAATGCCTTTCTTGATAATATGCTCCAAAACATAACCCTACTTTTCATTTATTACAACCAATTTTACTACTTGGGTTTTTTTAATTGCTTCATTGCTTTGACCTTAGGTGTATTCAGTTCTGACAAGATTTTAGGAGAATATTCAGCTAGCATGGAGCATTTATTTTGCATATGCAAAATTCCCACGTGAAACTGTTGGGATTTATATGTGTGAAACAGAAATGATCAAAAGTAATGTTGAGAGTATACATTTTTTATCATCTTTCTGATCTGAAAGGAGTCCTCAGCCTTTGTTGTTACCACCGTAACTCTAAAGCACAAATGTGTATGCATATACCTATATCCATCTCTCACCAGTAAAGAAGATGGAACAGTGTGGTGAGTAGGACTAGAGAAGTGATCGTTCCCCTGTGCTTGGCACTGGTGAGGCCCCACCTCGAGTGCTGTGTCCAGTTTTGGGCCCCTCACTACAAGAAAGACATTGAGGTGCTGGAGCGTGTCCAGAGAAGGGCAGTGAAGCTGGTGAGGGGTCTGGAGCACACGTCTTACGAAGAGCATCTGAGGGAGCTGGGGGTGTTCAACCTGGAGAAAAGGAGGCTGAGGGGAGACCTTATCGCTCTCTGCAACCACCTGAAAGGAGGGTGTAGCCAGGTCGGGGTCGGTCTCTTCTCCCAAGTAATAGGCAATAGCACAAGAGGTATTTAAAATATTGGGTAGACGTAGTGCTTAGAGATACGGTTTAGTGATGTTTTTTGTCAGTGTTATGTTGATGGTTGGACTAGATGATCTGAAAGGTCCCTTCCAACCTAGGCAGTTCTATGATTCTTAGTTAGATGCTGTGAGGGCTCCTATGTATTTCTCATAGCAGCTTTGAATAGTCAACACAACGCAATAGCAGAAAATACGTTCGAAGCTGTATGTAATGATAAAGCTTACTGTTACTCGGCGTTGCAGTTTGCAGTGAATAAGTGGCTGATTTGCTGCCTGGCACTGTGTCAGAAGTAAGCTGTGTCTCTTAAACTATCTTTAAACCTCAGGTCTCGTTACCAGGCTGCGTTACCCAGTGACCCCAAAGAAGACGACAGCACCAACAACAGCAGGATTCAGCTATGGTAATTGCATGTTATATTCATCTACACGTATCTTTGATGGTTTTATGTATCTTAAGGTGCTACAATATTTTCTAAAAATTTGGAAAAGACCAAATTTTGTACTGTGATTGGCTCTATTAACTTATGCGGGTCCAAGTTGTACCTTGGAGATCCCTTGCACAGAGGATGCAAAGGCTGATGGTTGGCCTGCGGTGCCAAGGGCAGCAGTGAGGAGAGGCACAACATGTCACCAGTGCTCCAGGGGAATTCAGCATCTTCCTCCACATTTTTGTGGACACCTTGAGCTCTGCCCAATTAAAGAGCTGTGCCTATGTCTCCTTTGTAAGCCCTCCAAACTTCTTACTCAACTTTGGCCCTTTGATCTTTGTGAAGGGGTTACTTTTTTTTTTTAATATAAATTTGGAATAACCTGTTTTCAGTATGGCACATCAGGTGATGTGAGAAGCTTCTATGCATTGGCACAACTTTCTATGATGGCAGCCTGCTGAAATCAAGTCTAATAATATCAGTATGCAATTAATGGCCTCAGGAAAGTTTGAGTTTTGCCTTCTGTGTTAGTCAGGAGCTGCTTAAAGGTCATGTCTACCTAAAAGTTTGTTTTGTGAGGTATAGAAGTGTTCAGTTTTCAGGTGAATTCTATGATGTTTTCTCCCTAAATTCCCAACCCTGCTTATAATCAAGCTTCCCTTTCCTCTTCCTTATCACCTACCATTCTGTAGGTTCCTTAATACAGGAGTCATGTGCTCTCGCTTGTTTTGTTTTATAGAGAAATGGGAAATTAACCCCTCGGAACTGACGTTCATGAGAGAACTGGGGAGCGGTCTGTTTGGCGTAGTGCGCCTTGGGAAATGGAGGGCGCAGTATAAAGTGGCCATCAAGGCAATTCGAGAGGGTGCCATGTACGAAGAGGATTTCATTGAAGAAGCTAAAGTAATGATGTGAGTTATGTGCTTGGCGCTTTTATTGCCAGTTCTAGGCCTCTGATGCCGTGTACTGATTGTAAATAAAACACTTGGGGCAGGTGGTGTTTTTTGAGTTGTGTGGGGTGGAGAGCTAGCACTGGGCGGAGGAAGTAATAACGAACGCGATCTCAATCTTTTCAGGAAGCTAACACATCCTAAATTAGTGCAGCTGTATGGTGTGTGCACACAGCAGAGACCTATTTACATCGTGACGGAGTTCATGGAGCACGGCTGCCTTCTCAATTACCTGAGGCAAAAGCGGGGAGTTTTGAGTAAAGACGTCCTGCTCACTATGTGCCAAGATGTATGCGAGGGAATGGAGTACCTGGAGAGAAACAGCTTTATCCACAGAGACCTGGTAACATCCAGCTAGGCAATACACTCATCTTTGAATTTTTTATTTTTGAACCTATTCCTTTTTGAAACAGCCTGTTTGTAAATTAACAGCTTTTGTTCTCACAGAAAATTTTAAGTAGTTGAAGTTGGCTCTTCAGAGTCTAATCAAGTCTGTAAAACTGCCCTATATGGAAAACGATGAGAGGTTTCTCCCTCCTAAGAAAATCTCTCTAAAATGTCTGTAAAGCATTAATAGCTATTTGTGCTGATACAATGGCATATCTCTGTTCTGGCTTGATGCCATTTTCACCACTCAGGAATCCCTTGAGGCGACAATTTTTTCTGGTGATTTTTTACAAAATGGTTTAGATGTCAAAACAGTACTGTCAAGTGGAAATGCACTTACATCTCTTATTACGGACCATAATGAGAATACGCTACTGAATACACTTGGTAAATCAGTGAACTTGTGAAGTAATGATTACAAATTCCTCCAAAGTAATTGGTCTGCAAGAGACTGGAAGGTTTTTTAATCCAATTCTAACCATTCCCTTTGCAGGCTGCGAGGAACTGCTTGGTGAGTGACTCGGGAGTGGTCAAAGTGTCGGACTTTGGAATGACAAGGTAAGGCTGTGTGTAAACACATTGGTGGGGATTTGGGAAAATTCACCTAACCCTTGTACTTAGGCATAAGGTAACACACACCCAGCAAAATTACAGGCAAAAATGGTCTTTTTAGACCTCTCTAGGAAATATCCTGTGTTTCATTTTTTTTCCGGTGCCTTTAAAGCTTGTTCGTTCTGTCGTTGTGTGCTGATTTCGTTACACATTTTAATTCTGGAAAATTAAAACCTAGGCAGTTTGTTCTCTACAGAAGTAAGTGTGTCTCACACTTACCACGAGAGGCCTGGCTTTGAACCGACTCTGCGGTCTGACTGATCTTCTGTTAGCAACTTTCTGTAGCATCTGTGAAAATCTTACAATTTTTAATCTTGTAGTGATGAAGGAGGCATATTAGAGCTTGCATCTTGCACAGCCGAGCTGACGCTGAAGAGGTGATAGTTGTTAATCTGTATTTTGGCAAATAAATGATAGAAAGAGGCTGTTGGGTGAGTTTGGGATGCTCTTGGGGTAGATGGTTCGGAGTAGCATCTCGCTAGCTGAGGTGCTGGGAGGTCTTGAGGCCCGGAGGAGAGTTAATTTCCTGCCCTTATTAGCAGTCTGGTGGGTGAGGCAGGGGGTGGGGAGCAGCCCTTACAAGGAAGGTGTTAAAGCACTATGGTTTGTCCGTGCTCTTCTTGGTTTTTTCCTCTTCTGTGTGTCACTGAGCTTGCATGTCCCCTGGCATCTGAATTCAGACTGGCTGGTGAGGAACAAAGCAAGAAATCTATGCTTTAGCATCAGTTTCTCTTGTAATACAGATGTTTAACTTGCAGGTGGCCTAGACCTGGGTTGGGTAGCTAATAATCGCAAGAGAGGACTCTGTGGTCTTGACTGAAACCTTAGTATTGTGCCAGAGAAGCATTTTTGGTGTGTGATGCTAACAGTCACGGCCATTAGGTGGCAATATGAGCTTCTAATATTCAAATCCATATCTAACACTTTGCAGGCTAAGAGGCTGACCAAAAGTTATGTTTCCCTTTCCTTTTTTTTTTTTTACAAGGTATGTCCTTGATGATCAATACACAAGCTCCTCAGGGGCTAAATTTCCTGTGAAGTGGTGCCCCCCAGAAGTTTTTAATTACAGCCGATTCAGCAGCAAGTCAGATGTCTGGTCATTTGGTAAGATATCCATCATTGAAAGAAAACACTAAACCACTATTTTTACGTTTTATCAATAGCAGTTAAGCTCCAGTTATTAGGAAGGATTCAGACATCTAAGAAGAAGCTCTGAGAAGAAGCTCAGAGAACCCATTTGCCACAGTTTTATGCATAAAGTTCCACAGGGACCTTTCGAATTTATTTATTAAAACCCATGCTACTAGAGTAAGATGTTTGCAGTGATGACACATGTGACCACTTTCTAAATATGGATCTGAAACTATTTATCAGAAATCCTGAGCCCAGTCTCAAAATAAACGTATTTTCAAGAAGTTATTTGCTCATTTTCTTACTGTTTCTTGTCTTTTTTTTTTTTAAAGGTGTTTTAATGTGGGAAGTATTTACGGAAGGAAAAATGCCCTTTGAAAAAAGCTCCAACTATGAAGTGGTAACAATGGTTAGCCAAGGGCATCGTTTGTATCGGCCCAAACTAGCCTGTAAGCAGGTGTATGAAGTCATGATGATGTGCTGGCAGGAGGTATATTCTTTTTTATTTTTTTTTGCCTTTGAATTTAAAAAACGTCAATCTAGCAAGAGCAATTAATCTCTCTTGCAGCATTTTGACCATATCCAGCTCTCTCAGCTATTCATGTATTTATTGCTAAGACAAAGGTCTCCCCCTGGTCTGCAGCTGAACTAGAGCTGTGATAAGAAAAACCACCAAGGAAATTTCTACGAAATAAATGGACTGTCAGATTAAGTATGCAAAGGCATTTAGTAACAGAATGAAATAATAGCTAAATCTGGGCTGGTCATGGTTGTATCTGTGTACAAATACTGCTAGCAAAAAAAATAATCAGTCAGAACAGCCCAGAGGTGGAGAATCTGATTTTATATTGTTTCAGTTTATTAATCATTAAAGAAACATGCCAGAATGACAAAAAAAAATTTTAAAGGAATAATTCATTACCTGATTATAAATTATATTGTAAATATAGTTTAACTTGCAGTTGAATCTATATATAAATTCCAGTGTTTATAAAGAAAAATAACAATATGCTGTACTATCAGTCCTCCTAAAACAGAAAGATACTGACTGTACAGCTTTCAAAAAGGTCAGAGGAAAGCAAACTCAGATTTAATACTTTATCAACTAAGTCAGTATAAAACATTTTTTGTAGTATTAAAGAAGAAAGTCTCTAAGAGGAAAAGTGAATTTAATAAGATGTCTGTAATTTTGAGAGAGCAATTGAGGAAACCAAGAATGGAAAGAGCTGCATGACTTATTTCTAGTTAGTCTTTGCTACAGGGGATGGCTGGGAAAAAACCTGCTCTTTTCCAGTAATAAAGATGACATACTGTCTGATGCTTGTCTTGGAGGAGAAGGTGCTGGAACGGAGAGCTATTAGTCATCAAACCAACTGGTGGAGGTCTAAAACTTAGAAAGCAGATTGGTTTCTGCAGCAAAAAATACATTAAAAACAACGGTGCCCTGGAGGGCCGCGGAATGGCAAATATGTCTGTAGTTCCAAAAAAGCTATTCACAGAAGCCAGCAAACTACAGACCATAAAATTTTGTTTGTGCCTGGTAACCTTCTGGAATTACCCAGAAGATAAGAAGTTGTTTGTTACCGCTCTTTGAATATTAATATGTATTTATAGGGTTTATATGAACATCAATGAAGTTGATTAAAAATGGATTGATTTCATCAGGGGTTATTAACAATAAAATCTAAGCAGTCATCACATGGAAGAGAACCTTTGCGAATCACAAACAGCACACAAGTAATGGCAAGATACTGACAATGTTTGTCATAAAACATGATTAACTGTGGGCACCTCAGTCCTCAATTAATAATTTTATTAATGACTTGTAGAGGAACGTGAATACTGAGGCTCCAAAATTCAGCAGGTGATAGAAATCTAATTAGACTGATAAATGGAGGAATAGTGTAAGTTACCCAGATATTCAGAAAATACTGAATTAACTGTGTCAGTAATGTCAGCGAAGACACTACCTCGGCTTATTGCTGTAATTAAACAAAGCAAACAGGATGTTATGACACATAAGGAACTATATGGAAAATAAATACAGCAGATGAAGGATGCTGTTGCATAAATCTGATGCAGTCTCATTTTGGAGTCCAAAAAATAATGCTGAAGAGGCTTCAGAGAATGACACTTAAAATTCTTAGGAGCCTGAACAACTTGCATAAAGAAAGAGGCAATGGGAAGAAAAACGAAAAGGTATAGCACTGTGCAAAATAATTGTATGAAGAGTGTAGCCCAGCAACACCTATTTATGCTTTTTCAAAACATAAAAAAAATTAAAATAAATACATCTAAATAAAACATCTAAAACCTACACAAGGAAATATTTTTGCATGTCACGTTTAATGAAACGGTGAAGTCATTGCCACAGAATGATATCGAGACCAATAATTTATCAAAATCAACACACCTCTATTGCTTTCTGATCACAGTGGTGTGTACTTTTATTTTTAGAAACCAGAGGGGCGTCCGACTTTTGAAGACTTGCTCCACATAATCGTTGACATTGCCGAGGGTGAAGATGCTTTCTGAAAAAAAAGCCAACAGCAAGCACAAGTGCAGAAGGCACTTTTCCAGAGACGCAGCTTCACCATTTCTTTTTAAAGGCTTGATTCTCTAAGCTGCTGGAGGCTGCTAAACGGCATGGGGAGCCTGTAACATCTGATCTGCCTCAACACGAGGAGAGTTTTACGTCATGTTGGGAAATGAGCAAGCACAGTATCTTCAGCAATACTAGCAGCGCTGTACTTCCTCTGAGAAGTCAGCATTGCAGAGCAGGCAAGTTGAGCTCTTTATGGAGGAAGAGCGAATGTGGCCAAAGCCCAAGAGCTTCATTTGCCTTTACTGGGTTGGGTTCGTGTATATACAGTCCACAGTTTCTGAGTTTCTCTTTACACAGGCAGTAGTACTAGTAGTGATTTGCATGCTTAAAAATTGAAGGTATCTATAAAAGGCTATTTACTGACACTGAAATCTTTCCAGAGATTCTCCAGAAACATTCTTTTTCTTGGTTGATGGGTGTTTTCTGACACATCAAGAACACAAAACATGTCTCTCATTTGCACACAGTAGGTTGTTAACAGCACAGTCTTCAGTTTAGTGTAACACTCAAAAAGCTTTGCGTCAGACCTGAGTCGTGATATGTCCCAAGCCATTCCATGTGTTTGGTCAACCAGAGACCTCCCACGGTTAGTCTTGATGTTACTTTTGAAAAATAAGTCCTAGATTCAGCACAACTGGCTGTCAGTGTACCATAGTACCTTGTTTTGGATTAATTATAAAATAATTTATATGCTGTATGTACTGTAAATATATAAATTCCATGCATTTATTTATATAAAGTGTGTTTTCTTCTTGAAATTTTCCAGTACAAGTTTGTCCTACCTTCACTTACATCTGCAACTGATCCATGCGGTTGTAAATGAAAGGAAGTACACTCTAAAATGTGTTTAAGGAGGGCTCCTCTTCCTGTCGTCTGTACGTACAGTGATCTAACCTTTCTGTTCCTAACAGAAAATGTCATACTACATGTGTATGTAAATAAACTGAATGTTAACTATTGTTTGGAACCAACTACTGTGTTGCCAGTAATTTCCTGTCAGTGCATCGTAAGCCGAACTCATTGTTAATGTGAATATGGTGTTATGATAGCCCATGTGTATGTGTGGGTATACGCACTCAATACTAAATATATATTGTAATATGAATATATATTTAAATTAATTTGGTCGTGATGAAATGTTCAGTGCAGAAATGCCTGAACTCTTCAGAAGTGACTTGCTCTATCCCCTCTGCTGGAGGCTAATGTCTCCGCAGCCTTGCTGAAGCCTGTTTCTATTAACCTGACTTTGTGCCAGTGGATGTGAGGAGTATTTGGACTTCAGTTTTGCTGTAGCTGTTTCTGAGTAACTCTATTACATGTTTTCTTTTTCTTTCATTACTTGTGCCCTTGTGCCATGTGTTAATAGAAAATAGATTGCACAGAAACTTTTTTTTTTTAATTTTTTGCAAATAAGCAGAAAGGAGTATAGTGAAGTTCATTTCCAATCAAGCTAGCTATTGTTACCTTTCATACATTCCGTCATTGCTGCATTTGAATAATTCCTGTAATCAATTTTGGAGAGGCTCAGATGCCTGCACTGCTTTGTCTAAATCTTTATAATCAAAAGGAGAAAGCCTTTTGTTTCCTGGAAGGAAGGCTCTCCTTTTCTCATGCTATTTCATTGAAAAGTTACAGGCTCTCAGAAAAGGTTTAAATGTCTACTTCCTTTTTCTTAATGATAAAGTCTCAGAAGATTATCACAATGATGGAAAACAACCTGTCAAAGTGTTGCATCCAAACCCCTACCTAATCAATACCAACCGCATGTATTCCTAAAGGGGAAAACCTAGGGTTTTCTACCTCTAGTAGGAAAGTGAACATGGATGATCTAAGGCCAGCTGAGTTCATCTTTCCTTCCCTAACTGCTCCTTTGCACCCCAGTTTCTCAGTGGAGACCCTGCAAAGTACGGCATTGCCGATGCTTTTGACACTACGTTACTAGGAATACTGCAGAAATGTTTCCCTTGAAACACAAATGAAGCATAAGGAAAATCAGGAGATTAATAGTTTCCAATGAACCTTAAGCCTGTTTCTACAAATTCGATGTTTATTATTAATTTATATGATAAAATGCACCCTAACGGCTGACTTTTGGCAGTGTTTTCCTCCTTGAGGTGGGTGCTTTGAATCCAAGCCTTTGGGCCTGCCTCTTCCCAGTACCTGAGGATAATTTCTGCATGTCTGCCCTTGGGTTTGATACTTACTTAGGATGCCAGGAACTGTGAGGCATCTAGTTTTTAAATGAAAGTATTTTTGTGGTTGAATGTAGCCTTAGATGGTTAATTTTGGAAAGGATCAGAACACTTCTGGGGGCAGCTGTCTTGCTGACTCTCCTGGTGTCTTCAAAGACAGGTTGAAACACTGCATTGTTGTTTTTTCTGGATGAGTTTACTCATCCTTAAGCAATTACAGTCCTTCTTCCTCTTTTTATTATTACTGAATTTTTCAAGTGTTGGGGTCAAAGGTGTATCTGAACAGAATCAAATGTTGTGATAATACATTTGCTGTATCTCTTTCCTTTTTTAAAAAGAAATATTTAGCCCTAATGATTACAGTTTAATAATTTTTTTTCTGTAAAATGTGTGTTTTATTCTAGAAAGTAACTTTTTTCACTTTTTTTTTTTTAGAACATGTCAGATTAGTCTGTTTGGGGTGACTTTTTTTCTTATAAAAAAAAGGTAAGTAGGCGGGGTCAAGCAGTATTTGTGGTTTACCGTGTTTCATATCAGAGTGAAGAGCTCAGCTAGGGCTGTTTTGCTGTCACAACTGATGAAGAGAGCTTTGCATTTTCATTTGAATATAAGTGGACAACCAGACATGATTCTTTCTACCTGTAAGTAAACCGGGCCAAATATGTTGACCTTGCAGTTTTGTTTTGCGCAGCAGCAGTGTACTTAGCAAATGAGCTATTTAAATATTGCGATGAAAATACTAACCAGCTTTCTCTTGCACTGCTCAAGTGATGTCTCTTCAGACTGCTTGTTTTGACTTTCAAAATTACTGCACGAATATGAATCTATTGTGTAGATGGATTCAGCAAAGCAACTACTTTTGTGTATAGACAGGGAGATATTCCCACATACTGTCCTTAAAAGCATGTGCAGCATAGATGTGAATAAAATGTTTGGTGGAACTAGAGCCGTCTTTCTTCCAGAGCAGAATTAACTCACATGAAAGACAGAAAGCCTCAGCTTGCACATGTGAAAACTTGTCTTTTAAAGTATTTTTAGAAGGAAACTATTCTGTGCCTTTCTACTAGATTATTTTTCTAGTGCTATTGAAAACTAACAGACATACCAGATCAGGAGGCGTATCCTATGTTAGAGTAAAGATCTGGGTTTGATGGGTGAAGCTGAGTTTTTAGTGTTGAACACAGTTCACCTGCTGCCATACTGCAAGAGCAAGAACTTCTTGCAAAACATGCTAGAAGAGTGAAAGTCTTGGACATTGACTACAGCGCTTTCAAAATTAGTAGTGCTTTGAGAAATAGTGAATCAGAAAGAAACTCAAGCCAAGAAATGTATGAAATAATAAAATGACAGCATGAGAACTGTAAAGATTAATCTCTAACTTGTTGCCTTTATCTTTGATGCTACTTCCCCAAGGCTGTAAATTAGAGTGAGTTCTAACTGAAGATAGGAGAAAGACTGCGTGCACAAAGGAGTATGAATTGGCCACCTATACAGGCAATATTATCAACGCAAAGCGTACTGCTGGGTGTTGTGGGACTTTATCAGACCACTTACTGGCAGCAATGGACCATCTCATTGGACCATCTCAAAGGACATCTAACTAAGGCTACTCTGTTTTCCTGGGACTATCTTTCAGCTTCTCAATCAAATGGCTGTTCCTGACAGCTGGCCGATCTCTTTCTTCTTCCTCTAGTATCCCATCTGCCCCGTTGTCCACAGATAGATTTGTTTTCAGGCCTCTGTTCTGGTTATCAAAATGTTAGCTGCAAATTTTTAGGCTGAGTATTTGTCAGGCTAGCTTCAGCACCTGGTTCCTAGTGTTTCCAGTTCGTCCAAATCTTTCTCTTGCCATGGTATCTTTTCTCATTTCAAAACTATGCATGCAAAAAGGTCTGATTTGGGGCATCAGAATTTGATAGGCTATCATGGCTCTGTGCTAGTGTTGGGATTCATATTTGTTAATCTGTCACCAGGGAGATAATATGACACTGTTTTAAAAACAAGTGTCTTCCTCCTAATATAGTCATTTCCAGAAAGGAAAAGACAAGAAGAGTGAAATGGGCTACATTTTTTGTTCCTGTGTTAAATTATTTGTAGAATTAGCTGAGGTTGCAAGCTTTCATCAGAAACTGAAAAAATTAATTTCTCCTCACAATCGTAGAAGGAAGACAGCAAATTCTAGAGTCAACAGACGTGATTTCATGATTTAAAATCAGGAAGAAATATTTAAAACAAAGAGTAAATTCTAAGAATCTATTTTCAGTTTCCTATTTGCACTTTAAAAGATAGCCATTTGAGGGGTTTTTTTTGCATTAAAATGCAGGGTTTTAAAAATTAGTATTATTATTTCTTAGTTTGCCTGCTGGTTGATGAATAGAAAAGAAGAGAAAGGAAGGAAGAGCCCGAGTCAGTAGGAGGGGGTGTGTGGCCGTGAGAAGCTTCAACAGGAAACGCCGGCTTCCTGTTGGGCTGCACGGAGCGTTGCTGTGGCACCTGGAGGCAGCCCTGGCTGTAAACATCTTCCCCGGCCGTGAGCAGAAGGGCAAGTTTAGCAAATTATTCATTCAGTGTATCAAAGCTTTCACCGTTCGCGGTGTTGGCCAAGTCTTTCTACAACAACATTGTAGAGCAGCTTTGGGCCTTTCTAGAGGAATTACGAACTCAAAACAATGTGGTTTTAATCAAGGGGAGAAAAAGTGTTGTGCGAGAAGCTTACTAGTGACGAAGGAGGATGTAAAATGCATAGATCAATACATAGGTGTTTTGCCTGAGATGCTGAAATTCCAATCCATCAGGTCAAAACTTCCTGACTTAATTCAGTTTAACTAAAACAGGACTGAAGGCCTTTCTCTGTCTGCATTCCTTGATAATGTTTCATAGCAGACCTGACCTGACAGTTTCCAAATAGAAATTAACAGTTTACTCTGCTATAATTTATGCTGTTATTAATTTCTATTGAGTTAATTCCACAAGTATGGAATTAACTACTCTAGGAGTAATGTATGGACACAAGAACTTAAGAAGCTATGAGGTTGCTGAGAACAGATGGGTAAAGACAGGTTTGATTTCAAAAAGAGGTGGAAATGCTCATCTTTATGGTGGTAAATATCTACTGGATTGATGATAGGCCGTGATTTGACACTTAAAATACTCCATAAGGAGAATGAAGAGAAGCAAACTGTGGATCTCTCCAAAGTTTGTGCTGCCCCTCAGGACCCAGCAGTTCAGTTCAGCATGGTCTTATTTGGGCCATGGCCTCAGCCTAATCTGAGTCTTCCCTTTACACCTGTAGAACTTGGTCAAATTTTGTGATCTGCTACATGGTTACACATTCTAGCCTTGGAAAAAAATGCTCACCAAATGAGGCACATGTCCCAGGAAGCCCTTTAATTAAAGCTTTAGCCAATACCTTTTCTGTGGCTCTGTAGACAGGACAAGACACTAAATACTTGATATCATATATGCTTGGGATGTGTTAAAAATCATCACATACATAGATTCATTTATTGCTAATTGCTTTAGCACAGTAAAGGGAGGGTCTAACATGTAAAGCATGCATTAACAGAGCAAGCCTGAAATTCACTGAAGGCAAAAAGGATTCCTGAGCTTATGCTATACATTTATTCAAATAGCTGAGCACATAAAGAAAAGCAAGGCAGAATTACATGTCCATAACATCCTTCTGAACCCCTCGCTTTCATGCTAACAGCCAAATCTTTAAAATCTTCTTAGAAGATCATTCTTACGTCACATTGAAACTCTGCAGCGCTGCTTCTAAATATTTCTGGTAAGTGTTCTATAAGGAAAGCAAATATGCTTCCTAGGCGCTAATTAATGCTGCTTCAGAGACACTCACTCCTTAACACCGTGACATTATTTTACTCTTGAATTTATGGTTTTTTTTTTTTTTTTAAGGAACAAAAAAGCAATAGTAATAAACCAGAAATAATTCCCAGCTGACTTTTTAAAAGTTACTTTCATCCCAAGCTTTTTCTCACCTGGAACATTGGTAATCTCAACCTGGTCGCAGAACAATGCTAGAGAGCATGTTCAGGCAAACTCCAGCCACTATAATTTTAAACCAATGAGGGACAGTTTAATGTACACTGGAAAATTATGCAGCAAATTAATTGCATTGCCCCTATCTTTTCAGCCTGGTTTCTTTAAAGAAGAAGGTTAGAGTCAACTGAGTCAACTGGCTTAGATATTTGTAATCGCTGCATTTTGCATAGCCGTCAGTGGAAACTTTTATCAAACAGTTGATAGTGTCTTCTGATTAATGTAGGCTCATCAGCTTCCTACGCGATAGGTTCTTCACAGGATGCAACAGTCTAAGGGAAATTGCCCCACGACTTTCAAGATAAATACTCTAACCAAAACACATATGAGACAGGTCTCTTCCTCTTCCAGTTAAGAACTAGTTTTGGTCTTATCTTTCTAACATCTGACGTTCTCCCATCTTGTACTAGTGCAATATTTGCTAAATTAGGTACCTTCGTAGAGAAAATAACTTCATTTTCATTGTGTAGTAAGGTTGCTTAATATTTTGAGTGCTAGGATGCATGCTCTGAGCACACTTGGCTCAGACAGGCATTGGCAAAAGGTCTTACAGAGCACCAGAAGGGACATCCTATTTATTCGAGGCTGAATTAAGTCATTGGGATCAACAAGCCAAAAATGCCATCAGAGAAAAACAAATGAAGTGGAAGACACTGGTGGGAGAAAGATGTAACCTGTGAAAGATAAAACGACAAAATACCAAGACGTCGGGTATTTCAATATTTCAAATAACTTTCTGAGGCTTCTTTTTGTACTATGACCTCTGTAGCAGAGAAAACTCAGGACTCATTGGAGTGGGGTAAAAAGTTTATTTTCTGCCAGTGCAGCTGAATCTGCTCTGCGTGCCTGGCTCTCACGCTTCCTAAAGAGAGCATACATCGTACCCGAGAGCCTGAGCCCAGCCCGCTGGTGCTGCTGCCCTCCCACCCGCGCACCGGTGACGCATGACGGTGAGACGGTTCAGGGAGCCGACCCAGCAGAGAGAGGCTCCCCGCAGGTTTAGCGTCCCATCCAATGTATTTTTTCTCAGGATTATCAACCACCTGACACCTAAGTGTCGGGCACATCTTTTGTTAGCACTTTAAACCTGGACATACGTTATATTAATGGCTGCAACAGAAAAATCAGTATTAATTCAAAGAATTTAATGTAGCATGTCTCCTTTAATAAACCTGACAATAAGAAAAAGCTTGCTGTGCCAAGTGGGGGTTTGCATTTGGCTTGAATGAGTTAAAAATTATGTCACTGCTGAAGGGGACAGTACTTCACCTCCTGCCCCTGATGGTGTTCTCATCCCCTTCATTGCACTAGTTAGAGCTTGTACAGGGTGGTGCCATGAGTCAGGCTGGTACTGATCTGGCTGACAAGGTCTTTCTTTCTGATTTAATGAGCTGATTTAACTCATCGCCTCAGAATTGGTAAGATATTGTGAGGGAGACAGTGGGAGCAAATAGATGGGCCAGCAGGAAAGATCTGCTGTCTTTGGTGGATACAGCTCGAGCCTTAATGATTTTCTAGATATCTCACAGTTAAGACAGAGCTACTAATGGATCTAAGCACATATGGTAGTCCTTAATTTTGTAAGTTTTGTAAACAAACAAACAGGAACACTGCAAGTATGGGAAATGTTCTCCTTCACAGATCACACCATCCAGTCTGTTTTCTGCTGCTGCTGCTGCTGCTGCACAGTGCAAAAAAGGTAAGCGAAATGCTTAAGGTTTTCAGCAATTAGGATGATAAACATATCTACATACAAAGGATTTTTAAAAATCCCTGTATTTTCAATAGAACTGCTATTTGCACAGAAGTTTAAAGAAGCTCTACCCTGCATATCCCTAATATGAAGGAAGACATATATCCATGAATGAATATTTTAATATGAATATTTACAGATATGCATTCACACAAATACTTTATGTTATTAAAAATCAGAGCAATGAGAACAAAAATGGACCTGGACCCTGGTACTGGCCTGGTGACCCAGTACTCAGCCTCACAACCGGACATTTCCTATGGATCTGCTTGGAAGTGCAAGGTAAGAAATGTTCTGGCAGGTGAAAAAGAGAGAATTGAGGTGATGTGCCATATGGTGGCTCAGTAACAACAAGCAGAGGAGTTACTAACTCTTGCGCACGTAGGGTGCTTCATTGCATAAAAATTATAGAGTTAAGGTATCTGAAGATTTGTACTGATGTAAATAAAGTGTCACAGTGGGGTTTCCCAAGCTCTCTGACATGGACAAGGTGGTTCCTTCTCCCACTTCTGGGTGTGGGTGATGGAGGCGGGAAGGGTGGGACTGCCCTGTTGGGCAGATGCAAGCTCGCCTTGCTCAGCTGGCACGTGAAACACCCACCTCACTTTTACTATATCTGAATTGAATAATCTGAGCTTGCAAAGCTAGAAACCTACCTGGATGCAAAAGAAAATTATTCTGTTCCTGCCAATTTGATAAGAAAGTCTGCAGTGCCCTCCATGTTAATTCTCCAAATGAATGACCAAATTTCCAGACATTGTGACTCCACTGATTTCAAAGCTGTTTGGCCTTTACACCAGCTGAGGAGTTGTCCCAGCCTTCATATCATGCAGAAGCCAAGGTAGATGGCTTGTTTAGCTTTACAAGGGGAAGTAGTGACTGTGATGAGTTCCTTTTAGTTACTGAGTTTNTTGTTCGCTGTACTTTCCATTGTCATTTTGGCTTCTACACCAAACTACTCAAATGTAAGTCTTGCTTTTTTCACAAGTGATGAGGTGATAGTGCTTTACAAGGGGAAGTAATGACTGTGACGAGTTCCTTTTAGTTACTGAGTTTGTATAATAGCAAGGGAATTAAGCAAGCAATAATAGGGAGAAAAGACTAATTATGAAAGACACTTTTTTTTTCACTAGCGTAAGAGGCAAATGCAGTTAAAGAACAAGCCATTACCTCCTCTACCTGCTGAGGCCTTGGAAGACTACAACAAAAAACCCAGAGTTATTGCACTCTATGACTTTTTTGCTAGAGGACCTTCGGATTTACCACTCAAGAAGTCAGAAGAATACATTATCCTTGAACAGTATGATCCCCACTGGTGGAAGGCAAGAGACCAACATGGGTAAGAGAGCAGGCATCTATTTCAGTCTCTCTACACAGAAAGAAAAAAACCTAAACCAACCCCTGTGAAAGCAGGCAGATAGAATGAGACATGTGCAACAATCTAGGGGCAGGTTTGAAAGTGTTCAGCTATGTACAAGGCACATGGATTGACCGGGCAGACTTTCAGCAGTGTTTGGTGCGCCAGAAATGGCTGGGGAATCTAGATTCTGTTGAGAATTCAGAGTTAAGGCCTGGACTCAGCAATTTCCTGAGCAACGTAAGGGCATTTGGGGATCATGTGAATCACATGTGCAAATCCAGCTTTCCATACTTCAAGCTCTTTACAATGCAGTGTGTATGTGTAGACACTTCATAAAGGCCGTAGAAGTTATTAAGACATGTGCCTGAAACAAAATCCCTGATCCAAAATTCCTGGATGTTTTAGAGAGCTAGATAACTTCGTTTAGGATCCTTTACACATCTATGTTTGTTTCGTGTTGTTCATCTTTCTCCTTTGCATTTCTCAGTGTATCCTGTATTGTCTGCTGGGAATGGTTATATGCTGTATAACTGTCTACTTTTCATTCCGATTTCTCCTTTAAATACTTTCAAATGCTTTTTCTCAACTCATATTTGTAGTTAGAGTCGACTGGATTATTATTTCATATATGCATTGCAAGCACACACTTTACACTTTATACACTTTACACACTTTTCTCTTAAACAAAAACACTTTATATAGTTACAAGGTTAGCAATGAAGAAAATAGCTTCTGATTCAGAAGAAATGTCTTTTTTTTTCTAAATTTTCTTGTGATTTGACTTGAAAACACATGCTAAATGCAGCACTCAGCACACCTATCCCAGCTGACTTACTCATTTCAGTAGCCATCCACAGTTGCGGGTCAGAAAGATTGTGCCTGGGCTGGAAGGACAAGACTTCTGTTCAATTCCCACATTGGGATTCAGTATCTAATGACATAGCCAATAGAATAAGCAACCTTTATAGATCAACAAAAGGAAGATGCATATCTTAATCCTATTAATATTACACAATATACTATAAGAGAATCATAGAATCATTTATGTTGGAAATGAACTTCAATATCATCAAGTCCAACCATTAACCTAACACTGCCAAAACCACCACTACACCATGTCCCTCAGCACCACGTCTACATACATGTTTTAAGTACCTCCAGGGATGGTGACTTAACTACTTCCCTGGGCAGTCTGTTACAGTGTTTGATGACCCTTTCGGTGAAGAAATTTTTCCTAATATCCAATCTAAATATCCTCAATATGTCATTTCAGGAATGAAGGTCTAATTCCCAGCAACTATGTTACTGAGAACAAGAAAAGTAATTTAGAAACATATGAGTAAGTATCCTTGGAAATGATAAGTGCACTTTATTTTCTAAAAATGGTTTGGAGTGATATATTAAGTGCTTGATCCTTCACTCTCCGTTAGACATGAACAGATGCTTATTGAAAGCTCTATTTTTTTTGGTTACTCTTAGAATGAAATAACCATTTTGGTTAAGAGCTATTTGGGTTAGGAAGTGTAACATGAAGTTACAAACACCAAATATTTAAACAAGATTCGTTTGCATAAATCACGTCAGAATCCAGACGTTTCCTATTTCTGTAGGCTCACTACATGATGTTTCTATATTCTGATCTCTTCCTGTTGTGAACATGTAATTAATTGACTAGAAGCTAATTCTGATTACTTCAACCTAATTTACCGGAGAGAAGAGTGAAATTCTGCAAAATTCTGGAGAAGAGAGGCTTGACACAGCAAGCGGGACTGTAAAATTCATCAGTTTGCTGTAACTGTTTCTTGGGTTTTCTTTTGTTTGAGGTCATATTTAATTACAGTGGATAGGGAAAAGAGTTGTTATATTTACAGTGATCTCATAAAGTCATTCCAAATTAAGAGATGCTTATGTACAATACTAGTTCTGTTTGGGTTTTTGAACTGTGAAGATGGATTACTTTTGTGAAACCGCAAAAATTAATTTTTACCAGCTGAAATTAAAGGATAGGTTATCTTCTTGTTGCAGGTGGTACTGCAAAAACATAAACAGAAGCCAGGCAGAACTTCTCTTGCACCAGAAGGTAACTCAGTATTTTCAAAGAGCTAACGATATCTAGAAAGATCTATCAGTAGAGGCATCAATACCGTTACCACAGTCAAATCCAAAACTGCTTGGTATGCAGTCAGAGAGAGAGAGTACTTTAAAATAAAATGACTTTCTGAGGTGAGCATACAGTGTTCAGACTTCACAGAGTTTTAAGTTGTATCCCCAGCGAATTCGGTGTCGATTTTTCACACTAGATCAATTGAATTACATGTGGCTTCTGTGCTTGTCTTTTGTATGAAACGCTGAAGATTGAAATCTGTGCAGTAAGGAAGTTAGTGAGGTGTCAGAGCTTAACAAAACGCATGCATCTTCCTTAGGCAGGGGTTTATGACCAAACAACCCATATTGTGTTCTACCCCCTATCAGTTATCAACGTGCCCAACTCCATTAAACTCATTAGGTCTTTGCTCAAGAACTAACACAGGGTTTGGGGAAGACAGACCAGAGAAGAACATCCCAGATAGAACTGGTTTACAGTATTTTATTCTAGTGATATGTACCACTTAATTTTTTAATAAATCAAAACATTTTTGCTGCTTCACACTGAAGAGTGTAATTGACCTAAACTATTTAACTCCAAGAAATTGCCTGGTACTTAGTATTTTCCCTTGGTTAATTTTTCTCTGCTGTCTACCTGGTTATTAACTCCCATTGTCCACTGCTTTATCTTCGTCCCAAGTAGTCATAGGTATTCCACAGGATTTGGTAATCAGCTGCAAGTCCTACCTGAAGGGAGGACTATCCAAGGTCCAAAGCAGAAAATAACTCCACTTGGATTTCTTTTCAGTCCAAAGAAGGTGCATTTGTTGTCAGAGATTCAAGCCAACAGGGACTTCTTACACTGTCCATGTATTCGCGAGCCAAAGGGTGAGTTGCTCTGCGTGGTTAGGGTTTGAATCAAGAGGTCATGGAAGACCTTCCCCCAAAGTCCTCAGGCAAAGTGGGTAGGTTGGGCATGTGGTGCAGAGGAGCAGGGAACCACTGGTTCATGAAGAGTTAATTACCCCATGGGCAAAAATGTTGATGGTGAGCAGTGTTTCTGAGAGTCAGGGTGCAAATGTCCTGGCAAGACAAGATGAACTGCACTCATTGAAGTCCTCAAAGAACCTGCTGTGAAAGCTGTGCATCCCACCCATGTAATGCAGGCAATGACTTTGCATTTGTATCTTCTTGCCTCTTTTCCTACATGAAGTGCCATGGCCACCACACCATGCTGCCACAGCCTTCGGCTGCCACACTGAGCTGCTTCCTTTCTCCTCAAGCTCTGTGCACTGTAAATTCATCCTGGACTCTGCTGCTCCCCAAGTTCTCCTGTTTTTCTCCTAAAATCACCTCACCTCCTCACTGTGCAGTCTTACTTCTTTTGCCGGAGGACTGCCACAGGACTCGCTTTTCCCCCACAACACCCGCAATCACCTGCAGCGCTGACTTACCCCTTTTCGAGCTGCCTTATCCCCCGCTCCGACTCAGCCCCCCCTACATCCTCGTGCATCAGTGGCATCTGCTTTCCTTTTCTCCCTCTTAGAGGAAGCCAGAGGTGAGAGGAGCAAGGCAAAGGCATCGCTGCTACTACCACCCTCTTCCTCTCTCCTTCCCCTCCCCAGCAAGGTGGGACAACCCTCCCCACCACCCCTGTGTGGGGCACAGGCTCACGATGGCGGTAGGGTACCGACCTCCAGCAACCACCTCCAGCCTGAAAGGCAAACCTAACTTCTTCACGTTGAATGTCCCAGAAAGCAGGGGTAGATGGGCAGCAAGACGTACAGAAGGCAAGAAAGACAGATAGTGTGGAGAAATACAGAAAAGTAAACGTATCAAGAAAAAGCTCCAATGGGGAGCCTTTTGAGAAGCAGAACAGAAAATGTAATCTCACAGTATAAATGAATATGTTTTTATCTTTTGGGGGACACTTGGGTAATGAAAAGCTTTTTAATTTTAAAAGCTTAGATTCAAATAAGTATTGAACTAGGAGGAGCATCTGTTAAATACTGTGGCTACTTCTTATGGATGCAATGATGCTTGTGCAATAAAAAACATTATGCAATATCTTCCAAAATTGGGAGAGACTCAAGCAGCCTTTTTTTTTTTTCCTGAAACACTATCCCAGCTACACACAGCCATTTTAAGTTGAGAATTGTATCCTTGTTTTTCTGTGATTCCTTTCAAAGTGAAATTTAATCAGATTTGTAGTACAAATTATTTTAACTGAAAATCATAATCCTTTTTTTTAATTTCAGAAGTCATAATGGAGATATTCGACATTATCAAATTAAGAAAAACCACTTAGGACAATATTATGTAGCAGAAAAATATCTCTTCTCATCTGTTCCCGAACTCATCGAGTATCATCAACACAATGCTGCCGGTAATGCGTGCAAGCTGATGAGGTTTTAACAGTGATGATTTGAAGCTCCTCAGGACTTCGGGAGACTCTTCCTCTAATACTTTCCTTATAAAAAGAGACACAACTTCTTCTGTTGCTGTTGAATTCAAATATGTCCATGATCCTTTCTGCCAAAGTCATAGCTGTAGTGTGCATATACCACGGGGGAAGTGAAACTACCAAACTCATCTACATGTATTAAATGAACTTACCTGCTCTGTATTCTCTTGGTTCATATTTGACTCAATGGGACTTGTATGAAAAAGTAATTTCAAGAAAAAGTAACTTCAAGAAATAAGAAATGTGAGATTCCGATGTATAAGAAATGTATGTGAGATTCCAAATATTTTTGCTTGAGAAGGGGTATGATATAGCATATTTATGGAGTAAAATGGAGTAATCGGTCAACACAATATTGTTGCTTTGTCCCCTACAGGCCTCATCACTCGTCTCCGACATCCAGTTGGATCATCTGGATGTTCTTCACCAGCAACAGCAGGATTTAGTTATGGTAATTTTTTATCTTCTTTTGGTGGAGATTTAGGTGTCTGCCTAGGCAAGAATTTCGATCACGTTCACCTAGCTAATAATTAAGTTGTATATCTGTGAAATTTCCCAGTAATAAGAAACACATAAACAGCTGGACGTTCACCAGGAACAGACACTCATTTCCTCGTTAGGTGTCAGTACCAAATGAGACAGCTAACTCGATTCCTTCTGTTCAGTGTCTGTTGTGGTTCTGTTACACCCACCAGTGCGTTTCAGAGCTATCTGGACTTTGCTAAGCAGGCCTAAGACTCAAATATACATTTAATAGCTTTTCAAAGGCTATTTGATTTATTGAAATGCTTAGGAAATTGAAATTAATATTATTTATGGGGAAGATTTTCCTTGTCAGTTCTGCAAGTTTTAGAAATAAGAATGAAATCTTATACAGTATTAGAAAACGAGCAATAAATGCCAGTTTTGTGTATATGGATCAGGAAGTTCATATCATCTGGCTGATGATAAGAACCTCCAAAATCATGTATCTTTCCTGTGAATGTTTCAATTAATCTCAACTACTGTGGTTATTACAATAGAAGCAGCCAGTAACTCCTTCTGTAGCAACATTACCCATCCAGAACTGGTTCGGATTTCAACACATGATCACACATGACAATGCCAAAAAAGTTCTCATATGTCATCAAAGCTAAACACTTGTGTTATCTTCAAGCCTCAGACATTCCTACATTAAGCAATTTAGACACTAATCACATTCTACAAGCTGTAAAATAAACATTCACATATAAACATATATGAGCATGTGGAAATTTTCAGATGTTTAAAACTCATGTAATAGATGATGAACAATAGATGACGTTTTGCTGCATGCACTAACTGCAAATAGCAAAGCACAGCTCAGGAAAGCTGACCTGACTGTTGTAACACTTTGGGGTGCTTTTATAGAGGAATGGGAATTGAACCCATCTGAACTGACGTTCATGAAAGAACTTGGACGCGGGCAGTTTGGAGTCGTTCAGCTGGGCAAATGGAAGGCAACCATCAAGGTTGCCATCAAAACAATCAATGAAGGTGCAATGTCTGAAGACGATTTCATCGAGGAGGCCAAAGTGATGATGTAAGTACAAAAGCTATTATATCTGACAGTTGTCATTGAGATGACCAAGAAATATACATAACATAATTCCATTTAAAACAAACAGACAAACCGGTTTGATGGGAAGGGTGGCTGTGCAGGACAGAAAAGCTGGTATAAAGGACTAAATCGGACTGACGCAGATGCTCGCTGCACGCATCGCCAGACTCTTTGTTTAGAGCATGCACTGCTTGGTGCTGTGGAGCTCAATGGGGAGCAAATGTCCTGAGAAACAAAGGTGCTCCCACAACTACTCTTTCATCCATCATTCAGTGCCTCTAGGACCACTGGCAGAGCTCATACCTAATGAAAGCTTTTGAGAAACTATATTACCATTTCTGGTAATTCTGTAAATTAGGGAAGTATCCAGATCGGCTCTTGGCACAGGCTGGAGGAGAAGAACCCTTGCAGGGTCATGTTCCCTGCCTGAAAGTGAGGCATAACTAGACCTTTCCACAGCATCCAAATCAAGCTTTGCATTCGCTGCATTTATATAACTGGTGACCAATTATGAATCCAAAGAGTGCACTTTTTGGAGGAAATTGTAGGCAGAAATGTGTCAGATGGTGGGACAACTCTGAGGCCAGTTGAATTGAATACTGTTTATCAAGTACAGAAAGTGTTTTTCAAAACCATTGTGAGAATCAAAGGTCTACGCACCTACTAAGGACAAATGCTAGCCTGTGTCAAATGCGATTTTAAACAGGAAACTCTCCCACCCGAAGTTGGTCCAGCTTTACGGAGTGTGCACACACCACAGGCCTCTCTACGTTGTGACCGAATTCATGGAAAATGGCTGCCTGCTCAACTACCTTCGGCAGAGGCGAGGGAAACTCGGCAGAGACGTGCTGCTGAGCATGTGCCAGGATGTGTGCGAAGGGATGGAATACCTGGAAAGAAACAGCTTTATTCATCGTGATTTAGTAAGCACAGCAGGTTTTCTGAAGTTCTTGGTAAATATTGTCAGCATAGAACATGCCACTGCATTTTATAGCATGATAACGTTTCCCGTAAGACTTCAGCCCTGCAGGATCTAATAAGCCAATAGTGTTTTCCAGCCTCTAAGCCAAAACTTTTCAGCTGCTCTTTTGTCTATGAGCAGCTGGAAAAACTCCTTGATAATTGAGAGAAGTCAGAAATAATTGGGACATTAGCATGGGGCAGGCAGCTGTTAGGACATCCCAATACAAGAGTATCCTGCAGTGATCACAATGCAACCAAAATCACAGCAATACAAAAAGTCAGCAACAATGAGGATAATTTTTTTAAAAATCAAAATCTTTTTCTATCTGCTTTTTTTTCTGCTCCCTACTGCCTTACCTTGACACTGGGATATCTGGATGGCTTTTCAGCCCTACCCCTCATACACAGTGAATCACAGGACAGGAGCTTATTTCCTTACTCCCTGCTTTTTGTTCAATGCCCAGTTCTGGATGCAGAGAGGAAATCTTCCTGCTCTCCTCCCTCGTTGGCTGAAGAAATGTAAAATCTTGAAAATTTCCAAGGACTTCCTAATTTCTGTAATGAAAATGTTACAAAACATTTTTAAAAATTCACACTGAGTGTCCTAATGCTAGTGTTCAGGAAAATATCTGCTTGGATAACTAGATTCTGCAGCCTAAAATGTCTTTCACCATGCAGGAATATGTAAAAATATTGCAACTCATACTACAAGCATTTAAGCTGATATATGCCATGTACGTGTAATTACACAGTAGTGAAATACATTCACTGACTCAGAGCCAGAAATTCACGTATATTTTTGAGCAAGACACTCATCTCCTTTTAGAATAAAAATGGTATGAGCTGAAACAAAAATAATGAGCTGCTGTATTTTTCGTAAAATGAACAGCTTTAACACAAGTTTCAGATATGTTTCTCCTATTTTCCCCAGGCTGCAAGAAACTGTTTAGTCAACACTGAGCACATCGTTAAAGTATCCGACTTCGGCATGGCAAGGTAAGCATTTCGGCATTGACGCAGGTTTCGTGAGTACCTATTCTCAGCCAGCTGCAGCATGACCTTGAATTAACCTCATCATTTGCTTCGCTGGTTTGGGGAATCCCACTGCGGTCAATGTTTGAATTCTGATGAAAATTGTGATGCTGGTTAACTGTTGTACCGTGAACTGGATGTCATGCCCTCCTCTTGCTATTGGTGAGTGTAAGACAAAGTGCCAGGTAAACTTGAGAAGTGCTTACGGGCAGAGGAATGTCCAGGGTGCACAGGGCTGCCAGAAGCTTCGAGAAACACGTTTCCCAACTTTTCTGAGCAGCAAGAAGGACAGAAAGTCCCTAAGGGCAGATTCGGGTGCTGGTGCTGACCTTTGGAGGTGGCAGTGGCTGAGTAGGTGGGGAAGGAGTTAGGGACGACCAGCAAGGAGGGCAGGAAGTGAAATGTGCGCTGCTCTAGCAGGGAAGTGGTTTTTCTGTTTAATGAGAGACCAGACAAAGATCGAATCATAGAATCACAGAATGGTTTGGGTTGGAAGGGACCTTAAAGATCACCTAGTTCCAACCCCCCCTGCCCTGGGCAGGGACACCTCCCACTAGACCAGGCTGCTCAAAGCCCCATCCAGCCTGGCCTTGAACACTTCCAGGGGTGGGGCATCCACAACTTCTCTGGGCAACCTGTTCCAGTGCCTCGCCACCCTCACAGTAAAGAATTTCTTCCTAATATCTAATCTACATCTACCCTCTTTCAGTTTAAAATCATTATCCCTTGTCCTATCACTACACTCTCTGATAAGAAGTCCCTTCCCATCTCTCCTGGAGGCTCCTTTAGGTACTGGAAGGGGCTCTAAGGTCTCCCTGGAGCCTTCTCTTCTCCAGGCTGAACAACCCCAACTCTTCTCAGTCTGTCTTCACAGCAGAGGGGCTCCAGGCCTTTGATCATCTTCGTGGCCCTCCTTTGGACTTCGACATGAAGAAAGAGAGCAAAATGCACTCTGACAAGCAGAGGCCAGGGAAATATAACTCTGCCCTCACAGACTTCCCCCAGGGGATGTGCTATGTTTCATAGCTGAGTTGACTGAACGACCCACTACTATCCAACGGGGTTGTCTCTCCTTCACTGGGCACGTAATTTCATCTTAACTAGGAGGTCTCCTCCTATAAGCTTGGGCAAAGAAAATTACTTTTCCAGTACACCTGCGAGAGCTGTTGCCTTGTATATGATCAACATTTCTTTCTGTGTTGCTTCTGTAAAAATGTGCCAGATATTACATCTGTGAAGTCGGGCAGTTATGAAGTGCTGCCCTCTCACAGCAGTGGTCGGGTACAAGAAGTGGTTGAAAATGTGGACTCTTTCAAAAAGAGACAATAATTATTTATTGCTGCTGTTTTCCCTGCCCATGGTGTAGGGATCTTATCAAAATAGACTCAGAAGATGACAACAACCACCGTCCTGTCAGTCTTAAAGATGGTATTAAAATGTTTTATTCTGACATACTTCTCATGGACAATTCAAATCATTTGTTTAAACAGAAATCTCTTTAGGTGCATAGCTTCCAGTGTGGGTATCTGTGTGCATTTCATATCAAATTAGTGATATCATTTCTTTGTTTCTATATTGACACTGTATTTTTATAGAATTTTAATCCATCTATGGAAATGTCGCTGGAACTGCTTGCCCTTTAACTATCATTACAATATATGCTGTTTCCTGTTATTCTTTAGGTATGTCATTGATGATGAATACATCAGCTCTTCAGGTGCCAAGTTTCCGGTCAAATGGTCATCTCCCGAAGTCTTTCATTTCAAAAAATATAGCAGCAAATCAGATGTCTGGTCATTTGGTGAGTTGATTAGGTGAATGTGCAACTACTGATTTGATTTAAGAAAGTGTAACTTTTTACTGATACTACCTATCTTAAGCTTGAGTCCTTCCTGTTTTTCAAATCTTGCCTATATTGGGTGAGTATGACTTTTAATAGAAAGGCTCTGGGCCTACACGTTAGATTTTGACTGAAATGTGCATTCTTGGTACATCTCCATTGGACAAAAGTATATCAGTCTCTGTTTCCTGGATCACCATCTCAGCTGGCTTAAAAGAGAGCAGAATTGTATCAGTTGAAAAAGTTTTTGGTAGTCAGTTCAGCTCACGTTGCCCATATTTTCATGCGATCCACAAAAATATAAAGAGTGGGGTTTGTGCTTCTAATGCCATTAAAAAGCTTGTGGGTCTGGGGTTTTTTGTTTTGTCCTAAATGTTCTGGTTCACTTCCAGGTGTGCTGATGTGGGAAGTTTTCACAGAAGGCAAAATGCCTTTCGAAAATAAATCAAATTCTGAAGTTGTCCGTGAGATTTCCCAGGGTAACCGACTTTATCGACCCCATTTGGCATCACATACTGTGTACAAAGTCATGTACAGCTGCTGGCATGAGGTTTGTTGCCCTTTTTTTGTTGTTGTGATATTACTTTATGTTATTACTAATTTGTAATGTGGATATAAAGGTAATCTACAAAAACTGAGGCATTAAATATTTGTTTCACAGCTGTGGCATCCTCAGTATCTCTCACTGTGCTTTTTACAAATCCCACCTAAGTTTACAAGACTCTGTTTCCTTTAACTTTTGCATCCAATAAATATAAAGCACATCATCAATAAAATAGGTCTACACCATCTCTGGTGTTGAGTATGCCACTATTGTCTCACTTCTTTACTGCAAAAAATACAATTACTTTTTTCGCACCTCCCTCATGCATAGCTTTCTCTAGTTCTGCTCTGAATGATAACCTGAAGGCATTCATATACAAAGTGGGTGTACCCGCTAAATGTGGATTTTAAATCCTGTTTTTCAGGGTGCATCTGTACATCACTACAGTTCCTAGGCTGCACCCCTTCCACCCTCTCCGCTCTGATTTAGTACTTGAGGCTCTTTCTCCATTTCTCCAGTAACTATTTCTTTCTATCTCAATATCAAAACATTGATTTCACCAACTTCTCCATCTGAGCAATCCCATAAGGTCCCTCCTTCTGTAGTGTCTCAGGAAGTGTATCTTTAAATAGAAGGTACTTTCAGGAGAGTTTTGTTTGCGATGCTTTCATGTAAATAGACAGGCATAGATTGAGAATATCCGGGGTACCTTGTTGCTACCATTGCCTCCTTTATCCTACCTCTCCTTTCTTGCCCATCTTTTGGCTTTATATGAAATTTTTAGACCCAGAGTAAAAAAAAGTTTGAGAAACTGAAACCTAAACTGCATCTTCCTTGCTCGCTTACTGCAAACATCCATCGGGATGCCAGCCTGCAGAGAGAGGATGGGGAAGAAGGTCTCTCTTCCCCTGACGGCCATCAGCCAGGAGTTTGTTCCATGCTCAGCAGCAATACATCAACTGATACAACAGTGAAGATCCTTTTTCACCAGGTCCAGGAAACATTCCTGAGTATCATGGTTTCCTGATATGTAGTGCTTTCCAGTGATCCATTGCAAGGGAGAAATCCTATAAGAATTCTGAAATAAAGAAAGTTTAGGAACACTTGGAAAAGTTGCTGTGCTCACACTGCTGGTGTCATGAAGAACAGATGATTTTTTTTTCCCCTCAAATGATAAGCTTGATCTTTTCTCCTGTACTAATAAATTAAAATGTAATTTCTAAGAGGTAGCTTATAGATATGTCCGAAGTACTATGGTACTGCCATCTTCTGAAGTCTGGTACTATAATTGATCAATCTGCTAATATAAATTTATCCTCTGCTTTTCTTTTCAGAAACCTGAAAGACGTCCTACTTTTGCAGATTTAATAGAGACCCTCACAGATATAACAGAGATGGGATAATGGGATATTTTACATGAATGTATTTACTGAAAGGTTATCATTAAGCATGTCAGTAACGTAGCTGATAAAGAAAACCTCAGCCTTTCACAGCAGTCTCCACTTAAACTGCGGTACCAACATCCTACATACTGAAGCAGCTGTTCAGGCTTGGCCAAATTTTTACTCATTTGAGAAAGAGACCTCAGCAGACTGGTTCGGGACTCTCAAGGCTCTGTTTTCATCATTAGGGGAAAAAGTATGTCTGGAAAGAAGAAACCAAGCTTACTTACCATGAAGGCCTTTTTATTTATTGTTTTTGTCAGAGCTACACTAATTGCTGTAACAATCTTATTAAATTATTTGATACTTAATATGATTCATGCACTGGGGAACACCATTGGCAGCAGCAATAATGATGGAGGTACCTCTGCTAAAGCTCTCGCTAGGTCATGTTTAAAGGCAAGCCCTTTTGCTACGAAGCATGCGGCGCTGAAGCAATGGAGCAGCCTTTCAGAAGGGGCATCAAGCGAAGTCCCGACCACCGGAGCAGCACCCACACCTGTGGAGAAAGACAGGCAAAGGCTGCAAAGGGAGCAGTCGTCATTTAGCAGCTCCCAAGTCACAGCTCAGTTGCTGGAAAGGCTGAGCATCCCTGAAGCATTTTAAACCCACGTCGCAGGTCAAGGCGCCTTCTCTGCCAATTCTGTATAAAAGAATGGGGAGTAAGGATTATTTTATCCAAACCTCTCCCACAATTTTCCAGTATTGCCTCCCACTTCTCACCTGCTGCTGCCAACTCAAATGCCCACACTTGCCTTAGTCGTCCCCTTGCAAGCACCCGGAATGGTTAATGGACACGTTAAAGCTGACAGTAAAATAAAGTGCTTTGAATTAGTCTAGCTCACATGGATCCTGTGATACCCCGCCATGGACAACCCTACTTCTTATGTTGTTATTCACTTTTAATTTTAAAATCTTAATTTTGGTTGACACAAATATATTCTAGAGAAGAGATGAAGTTAATAGTTCTGTAATATAAAGCAGCCAGACCATTACAAATAAATAGGTTCTTTAAAATATGTGATTGCACTGTGAATTATTTATAGGTAAATAACTTCATAACATTTAGTTTTATAGGACTTTGTAGACAAAATACGTAAAACACTAGCTAAAGAATGGTTGAGTTCTCCACAATTTAACTTTTCATTTCCAAATTTAAAAAATAACTGTAACTATAAAATTAAATATAACAATCATCCCAAGTTTTGACTTTCCGGAAGATGATGGCATCTCTGGGTCAAATTCACTCCTGGCTTTTAATCATTCATCTTTACTGCAATCGTACTTTGATAGTTATCATCCCTTCGGAAAGGAAGTTGTCATATTGTTTGAACATTTGGGAGTAGCTTTAAACACACTTTCACGGCATTTCTGCTTCAAGTGAAGCTTGATATCCCTATCGTTTCATATAATCTGCTAGAAGAATTGCCAGCAACCGTTGTCACTGTTTAATTTTACAGTCGACTCATTTATGAGCATTCATTTCCTTATCAGACCTACGACTAAATACAGATCTATACAACACAGTACACACATCGAGATCACCACAACTTTATGCCCAGGCCTCAGAAGCATAAGGCTTTTCAGCAGATGATGCGCTACAAATACGGAATTCAAACTGTCTCTGCAGTATCAAAGTACGTGGTGACTTTGAATAATGTATGAGGCATCTTTTTTTAATAGCTCTCGTAAAACTGGTTTTGCCACATTTATTACTGCAAGTTAATATGTACTACACCACAGTACCGTGCAATAAAAAGCTCCGGTAGGTTTATGTACTCAAAGCACCCTGCAAATCCTCATTTCACTGGGTTGCCCCATGGTGAATATGCATCCATCCTTGAAACATGTTCTCCTAATACACAGAGTCACTAATGCTTGCCTATCAAGCCTTCAGCTTCTCAATATAATCCTTCTGTTGGCTGCTTCGGGAAAATTATGAATAGGCTGTTATTAACACTCTGACGCAGAAAAATTTAACAGCTGCTGTCATCAGGCTGACAGTAAATAAATGAAAAAGCACTAGACATGCTTCAGAGGCAGTGCTCAATCAGCCACAAGAAAGGTCTACAGAACAAAGGTCGGGTATGAACAGCCTATTGACTTACCAGAACAGCTACACCCAAAAATAAAGACTAAGTAGGACACCTTAGACCTCACAGTGTCTCTCAGCTTAGCTCAAACTCTAACTGTATTCAAACAGGCAAAAATTAAAGTACTTAGATGGGTGAACAGTGACTGCCAGTCATGTCACTGAACATAAAGAGGCACATGCGGGCAAATGGATGTCTGTTAGCTGTGTGATAAAAGAGACCTGTGAGAGCAGTAAAGGTTAGGAGGAGACACTGTCACACCTCCGTACAGGGAATGTCTGGCCAAAGGCTGTACGAGTACTCAGCGTTTGTAAAAATGCAGCTGATGTGTCCTGATCAAACATCAGAAAACTTCAGGAAAACCAGCAGAATTCTCAGCTTCTGTGCACAAGCCACTTAGGATACACACTTCTCTATAGAAAAGCCACATTGTTGATAAACTGGAATGTATTTTCTGAAAGTGAAACATCTTACCTCATTAAAAGTACTCCTGGCGAGGAACGCAGATCCACTACTTGCGTGTGCAGGTCTGGCGACATTTCTCTCCAGTGCCATTTGGTTTTCCGACGAGCTTTCCCACCCCTCTCTCTATAAAGTTTCACGAACAGGGAGGCCCCGCAGAGGCACGAACACACACCACCACCCACCACTTCTCCCTCACACGCTGGCCTGTTCTGAACCTCGTCACCATTTTAAAACCTGCCAGAAAGGAGTCAGCAACAGGAAACCTGCTCTGCTAAAAGAATACTTTCTAACAAACTTGCCAGTTTTTGAATTTAAACAGCAAGAGAATGGCGTTTGCTAGGAGTATATAATCCCCTGTACAGTTCCAGGATGCAACTGCGATGAGTAAAGAGGGTGAAGGTTTTATAGCACATCTGTTTTAAGCGTGGCTGGGAAGGCAGGTAAAGGAAGATGGTAGAACAGGTTTCTACAGAAAGTAATAACCTATGTACTTCCTCCCTAATTCCCTGCAGATTATTTAACCTATCCAAGTCTTCTTGACCTACCTACATTTAATCTGCACAGCTATGTAATGAATGTAATGGCCCATTAATTTGTCCTGAGGTACAGTAGTAATGAGTAGCTGCCACGATTTGTTTTGTATCAGCATTTAAAAGCCCTAATTTGGTTAGCAATGTATTCCCTCTGAGGTTTTCTTTGTTCTAGTTCTTAACCATTACCCCTACTTCCCCAAACACTTCAAATTACTTTAGATAATATTCTTCGTTTCCCCGCCTGGAAAACCTAGCAGCTCACTGAAATACTCTCCATTGAGACTGGCCATGGGAAAGAGACCCCTAATACATCAGTTTTGGGGTTTTGGTCCCTAATTTAGAAGGGCAGGCATTTTCACTTGCCATTTACTATTGTTCCTCAGAATCCATGTCTAATCATCAACACTAAATGTTCCTTGCTGATGTTTTCTACAGAACACCAGGGCAAAAATAACACCTCTGAACAAAATGGGTAATTTTGTAAGAGAAGCTAAACCATCTGGATCTCCCCACACTCTTCCCTCCAGTTCCATCATAACATTACGGACTTTTTAGTTCAAGGTGAATATTTAGTAGTTTCACACGTGTCTTTTCTAGGGGAACAGAACGTTTTCTTTCTTATCATAAAAACTAGCAAAAATGAAAGCTACTAAAAGAAGGATCATGATTAGGTCAGATGCACGTGAACTGAAAGGACATCAGCCAGACCTTCTTCAATTGCAACCCCCTTATGTGTGCATAGGACCAGTGGCTAAAACCAAGACTATTCACTTTGGATCTATCAGATCGAGTTTAAATGCTTACAGAAATATGAATTACACTCCCTTTTATCCCTTGTTTAAAAATCACAGGTTGTTTAGTACTTAATCAATGAATAATTTATTACAAGACAAATATTAGTGTAATTTCACTAAAAATTCAAATTATTTCAAATTGATAACTAAATATAAACGCTTTCAAAAATAACATCCCTTATAGCAAAAGTTTTTTATACAAAAAGATAAGTAGTTACTTCTTAACATGATAGACTTTCTGTACACCATGAAAATAAGCATTAACTTTTGTTTTGTCAATTGTAAGAAAATAATGTTATTTTCCTAGTAGATGTAATTTATGTATAAAAGCAGATACCCAGGCCCAGTAGAAAATAAAGAATTTTTGCTTGGTACAAGTGAATTGACTGCCAGGAGTTAGTATAAAAAGAGCCCCGACTTGGTGTAAAAAGAGTCCAGACTCTTCTCAAAGGAAGTATTACTACATATCCTAAAAAAATGCCAATACACATCCATTCGAGAATTGGACTGGTTGCTTTTTCATACAAAAAAAAATTTGGTCACATCACAGTGATGACTGTACAAGTAAAAACAGGGGCCACCGGCTATGCAAAAGGATCTCTTTTTCTCTCTTTAGGGCCAATCAATATTTTCTTCAGTTATTCTTTAAATTGTATGAGTAATTCACAGTGCAAAGCAATGCAAGTTTTCGTTAAAAGGCAAATTGTAAAGAAAACTCCATCTTTAGTCTTCTTAATATTTGTATTGCCAGCTTTTAACTATAAAGATTTTGTAGCTTCAATCTGGCCAATGAAGGCAAAGTATTCCCGACATTACCTGAGAAATAATGAAACCATTTATGTATTTTCTTCTCTGAAGCATTTCTAACACATGTATTTTAACAGCAAAGAATTGCTGCAAGTCTCATCACTTGGAAAGCTGAAAAATATTCCAAAGTTGTATACATTGTCATTATATTTCCAAGGCAAGTACTTGCCATTTCAAGGTGTTGTGGTTTTGGCTTCAGATGGCAACAAAGAACCACGCCCCACTCGCTCCAGGCTTTCCTGAATTGAAAGCGCAAGGAAAGGGCAGAACTCGTGGGCTGAGACAACGGCAGTTTTAATAGAGTAACAAAGGTAGCACAAAAAAACCAACAAAAACAACAATAACAACAGTAACAAGGACAGAGGAGTATACAGACGCGGTTAGGGAACCGCCGCTCACCGACCGCACCCGGGGCGCCCCCGCCGCTCCAAGCAGTGACTGCCTCTCCCCTCCCTCCAGGCGTGGCTCACATGGGATGGAATACTTATAGCCCCGGGCCGGGGAGAGTTAACCCTCTCCCTGCCGGAACCAGGACACAAGGAAAGTAAAAGTATTTTCAAGTTTTGTGAAAATGTCTCTTTTGCTGGGGTAACAGTGCTGCCACCTCCGGCACTATTGAATGTACTTCTCAAACTGAGTAATCACAGGTGACAACCTAAATGCCAATTGCCTAATGACATCTTCTGGGCTTCTCTTTACATTGGCAAGATTACCTGCAATGTTTTATAGAGTACTGTGAGCAGAAAAACTACTTAAAACTTCTCCGTGTCACATTTTTTAGATATGCTCTTCACTGTAAAAATGAGGGTTGAGAAATAAGGTGCAAGTGATTAATACAGTCCCGACCTCCTCCTGTAGGTATGCCAATGACAAGCCTATCCAAGTGAAAAAAAAGGTGCTTGCCATTTACAAATAACTTTAAGCCAATATCCCTAGTGTTACTTTCTAGTTTTTGATAGCTTCTAAAGCTATCATTAAAGATCATTAACAAGCAAGATGTTTCATGAACATCTTTCAAAAAGGAAGTACTTAAACTTTGCACTGCGCAAACATACATGAAATATAAGTAGCATCAGTTTTGTTCTTAGAGCTAAAACATGATCTTTCTTTCTCTGAACAATTTGCTGTCAAGACACTACAAAGTGTCTACTTTTACTACACCGGTTGCACGCTAGAGAATACACAGCCTGCTTCATGAGGAGGTTCTGCTTGGCATATAAATCTCAGCTGATTAAAATCAAATTTTAATAGCTGAAATGCTACTGTTCTCTGGCAAAGACTCTGGACTCACACTTTAAAAACCCATGAATTGGAAATGCTACCCTTCTGATGAGCTCGTCATGACCCACACATCTAATAGCTGAAGCTACATTCTTGCTCACAAAGTGCCAACAAAGGGGATTGTAATGAGTAAACCATGGACTGTGCAAGCTGGTTTTGGGAGATAAAGATCAGTGACCACAACTGACAAGCACGCTGTGGTACAGATACTAATCTTCAAGGCCTATGGTAGGTTAATAGCTAAAACATCTAATAGAGGTGAACACTCATTTTTAGAAAAGATGAAAAGGCGAAACTACAACAAAAGATGTTTTGAAGTTTCTCACCCCTTGTTTACATCCCTTCCTTTACCTGGTATTTTTAGAGATAGTGCATAGATTGGAAAATGGAATTTTGGTTTTATAACAGAATATAAAATAACAGAACTGTTTTGCTATTAAAAACCAATGATATCTCTGGAAAACGAGAAAAAACTTTGAAAAGCTTAAATGTCTTTTGATGAATAGACAGCAATATTAGGAAGAAGTATTGAAATAAGTAAAGTCCCTTCTTAAGCCTCAAAGTAGTATAAAACAGAATGGAAATTCTTAAATGCACACTTCGGTTTTCTTTGGACTTTGAATAATTTATTCTTTTATTTTATGCAATTTTTTAAGCCAACAGCAACTGTGTTCAGGCCTCTAATGAATTTTCTTTTTCTTAAAACGTAACTTGGTGATAGTTTTGAAATAAAAAGGTAAAGGCACATCCAGAGATTTGCAATCCATTCAGGACCCCTAAGGTAGAAAAGCTAAGACTTTGCCGTTAAAAAGTGAATTTTGAAGGAGAATGGCTGCCAAGAACTACATTTTATAAATTTTTTGTTGACTTCTATTTGAGACTCATTAGTAGGTCATGAAAAATGAAAAAAACTTGCATAAAATTTTATATTGAAAGCTAAAAGGGTTAAATAATATTTTCTTCATATTATATCTGCAATGAACATCCTTCAGGTAGATTGTCTACAAGTTTGCTTAGCAATAAATTATAAAAATATAATGAAAGCCTGAAATACTACGGCCATCACTAAGATAACAGCAGAGTTCTTGTCGCTTCAGTAGGGATTATCTTTTATCTTGATGGGAAAATTGCACTTTGTAAACATAGTTTACGAAGACCAGTATTTTCTCCCAAAATTCTCCAATAGGAGATGCTGCATAGAAAAAAAAAGGACAAGGTTGTTCCTTGCCTGACATACAATCACCACCAGGTTTCCGTCTCTCATGTTAATTATTGAACATTTTCATTCATTACTACCAACAGCTGGCACAGAGGAGTGGCCCACACTTAACTGGCCTTACAGACGGTTGTCCAGAGGACTGCAGAAAAGCAGAGCATTCTGGTAGACACAGGTGGGCTGCGTCTGCAATTCATGGTACTTCAATGATGAACACCGCTTTAGAGTTTCATTAACTGAATGCAACGTTGTCCTCCTCACATGCCAAAGCTGGGTCTTCCATGCTCTCCAGTAAAGTGTGACAGGTTTCGCATTCATGGTGCGGTAATGATGGTTCTTTGGCAACATCAGACATCAACTGACTCCAGGTGATATCAGTATTCTTGAAAGCGTGCAATAGAAAAATGCCTATGATGATAGTGCAGAATCCACTCAGGGTTCCAATGATATCACCCAGGTCCATACTACTCCACTCCTTGAACAGGATGATGGAGCACGTCACAACCGTCGTGGTGAAACACACGTAATAAATAGGTGTCACTAGAGATGTATTGAACACGTCCAACGCTTTGTTGAGATAGTTGATCTGAGTGCTGACTGAGAACAGTAAGATGCCCACCAAAACATAAACCAATGGATGTTGATAAACTGGCTTCCACTCCAGTAATTCTTTAATGGCAATGCCCAGGCCTTTCACTGACGAGACAGAGAAGGCACCAATGAGTGAGCAAATTAAAATGTAGATCAGTATGTTTGTCTGACCTTTCCTTGGAGCCACAATAAAAACCAGCACGAGGGCAACAACTGTTAGGAGGACAGCAAAAGTAACAAACGCTGTAAGAAAGAGGAAAAAGAAGAAGAGTAATGTGCGTGAGAGAAAATACCAGACTACGTCCAAGTACGTGCTAAAAGTTAGTCAGTGTCCTGAACACTTCTCTATGAACCATAGCACAAGTTCACTGCAATTGCATACAGACCTGGATCTTGCAGCTTTCTTTCCATCTCGTCTAGCGAGGTGACCTCCTCCTCCTCAGGGGCGTGAATAACCATGACCGTTGACCCCAAAATGCTCAGTACACAGCCCAGCTTGCCATGAATATTCAGCTTCTCATTTAAAAAATAGGATGACAATATAGCACTGTTTGGCAAAATATAAATAAAAGGTTCAGTCTCCACCATCCATACGAGACATTCAAAATCCGTCTGTGTAACATAACAGTAATTCAAAAACTCTTTGAAATTTGGATAGATGGGAAACCAGCCTGAAACAATCAAATTTTAAGGAGTTTTGCAAGAAGGGCGGTCAGGACCAGGAGGGCTAGGTCAGGTCTTAGGGGTGGGTTAGCAACCCTGATCCCTCTCCTCTAGGTTGTAAAGGGTCCCAATTGCTCAAGGAACTTCTCATTGCTAATTGCTTCGGTCAGGGGTGTGCACTCTCACACACCTGTAGATTGACAACACAGGCTGTTACTGTCCTCCAAAAATGGTTTAAAACACTCCAGTTGCCATTAGAACGAATGCACACAAATTTCAGAAACCATTCCTCATCCCTCCTCGGGCTCTCCCACTCTGGCACAGTTTTCTGCCTGGCTTGCCAGGAATCCCCCCAAAACACGGAGAAGGCATGTCTCCTGCTTTGAAAACGGCTGACCCAGGGCTCTCCAAGGGCTTCGAGATTTAACCTAAGGATAACATCATGGCCCAAATGAGGTTACTCAAAGGACCCACGATCAGCCAGCTAGAGCACAACCTTAGGCACAGACACAGGCTAAACGGGGTGTGGGTGCCCTCACAAATAGTTTTTCAACCCACTGATCAAATTACAGATATTTTTTTCACACAAGGGTAACGAGCTCACTGACATGAAGTTCTCACGACCTCTCTGTTTCATGAAAATTGGAAAGATTGCTATCCACATCAAAGGTGAGGGCCTTAAAACAGGCTGTCTCACAAAGCAGCAGACAGACAGTCAGTCTGCATCTACCTACACGCTGATCCCAGCACATCTGTAGGTGACAGTTACACCTAAAACTAAAAGGAGGTTTTAGAGAGATGGGGGCTGACCTCTTCTCCCTGGTGACAAGTGACAAGAGGAAATGGGTTCAGGTTATGTCCGGGCAGGTTTAGGTTGGATATCAGGAAACATTTTTTCACTGAAAGGGTTATTAAACATTGGCACAGGCTGCCCAGGGAGGTGGTGGATTCCCCATCCCTGGAGGTGTTTAAGAAAAGGGTAGATGAGGTGCTTAGGGACATGGTTTAGAAGGGGTTTTTGTCAGGGTAGGTTAATGGTTGGACTTGATGATCTTAAAGGTCCCTTCCAACCTCACTGATTCTACGATTCTACACCAGTTTTGCTACAGAAGAACGGCTGCATTTTCAGCAGTTAGATTACTACAAGCATCTTAAAAAAATAAATAAATACATGGCCCAGGTTGGTTTTAAATACAACCTTTCATATAGTATACGCTTATTTTTAAGACACGAGTTTTACATTTAAAATACAGTGGTTCCATTTTGCTACTAAATTATTTCCCAGAGCATTTGTTATAAGCGTAATCCATTTCTTTTCTGCTTCTGTGATAGCCATATTTAATGCATGTGCTTAAGTACTTTGCAATTATTTGTTTCTTCATACATTGGAAATTGTGAGTGTTTGAATGGCATTTGTATTGCAGAAGAACCACTAATTTTAACTGTGGATATTAAAAAAGCTAGAATTCTCTTTGTCTTCTTTCTAGAAGGACTTGGAAAAGACCCAACAGACCCAAAATGCTTACTAAGTGTGCCTTAATATGAAATTATGCTCCTATAAAAAAATAAATGTTTTTGAAAACATTTTAACAGGGAAATACTGTATTTTCTTTTGAAGTTTTTTCAAAACTTAAGACCAGGATAAGACTTCTGAAAAAAGCTTCAGTTCTCTAGGAAGAGATAACTACAGCTTTCTACCACTGTGCATCAGCAGCATACCTGGTATATGCTGATAAGAAATACTTTATAACAGGTGGAAGGCTGTTGGGAAAGCATTTATTAGTCTTTGGAAGAAGACTTCTCATTCCCTCTACCCAGGAAATTCAGTTCTAAATAACAATGGACCTCTCCACCAAGGAAGAAAAAGCATTGTTTGTCAACATATTGCTTTCTGGGTTTCTTAGTAAAATTCTCTACTTTCAGCCAAAGACAGTGTTTTTCCCCTCACGCAGCGAGTGGTCCATTTGTCAGGGTTTGCTCCCAGTTTGTACTAACCTTATGAGAACACTCAGTGCACCCAAGGGGGTAACTAAGGTTGCAGGTGCAAAGGCGTAGGCAGCAAAGTTTGCAGCTTCTCCTAATCCCACTGCAGAAGAAAGAACATTTGGATCAGGTTGAAGGTGGTGGGGAGGAATAAAAGGAACATCAACATAAATATTTTGTATAATAGCTGATATAAACCAAAATCTTTCTTCTACACTACATACGCAAGTTTTCCTTTCAAAATTATCCAACCTCCGCTGGACATCATAAAGGCTGAAGGAAGTTAAATACTTTTCCCCTAAGTACTCCTAGAAGCTGGACGGATTCAATGCCATCACTTTTGACTGGATATTAAAGAAAAGGTTGTTACTCTGCAAAGAGCAAACACAGTATTTGAGAGATGGGACATCAGATCGGCTTCTGTTGTAAAGGCGATTTCAAATGCATCTCTTTTAAGTGAGGGAAGTGAAAAATTAGGGAATAAATCTGTTTAAAACAATCTGCTTTATGTAGCATTTACATTATAGGTTGGGAGGAAAGAGGTGACTTACTTGAAAGCAATCCAGCCCACCACAGCCATTCCTTCAAGTAAGAATATCCACCCTGTCCTGAAAGTGGAAAAAATAATCTCATCTTAGAAGAAAGAGACCCCCTTATCATAATAAACTAAACTACAGCTCCACATTTGCCTCTAGCCATATAAAGTACTGAAAGAGCATGTTATCTGGATGTGACACGAAGAATTTTTTGTTTGATTTTGAATGACTTCTTTATTAATCACTCTACTGCTTTGTGGCTTGGACTTCCGAAAAATGGTATTTGACTAAAGGGAAAGTTCCAAGCAAAAGTAAAATGTCCGTGAAGGTTGTTGGTGAGCTTAAGAAGTGCTTCACAGTGCTTTCACAGGTCAGACCCAATATATTCATACACAATCAGCTGCATTTTGACTGCGATTATACTTTAAATTGAGAAAAAATAGAAATGCCACTGAATGCATTAACTTTTTTGAGATAAAATACAAGTATATTGAACATGCAGTAACATCTTTGTTTTAAATAACCAAATATTCTGGAACAGCAGATTGCAATAAACACAACAAACAAAAAGTGCTAATGCTATATATTTAAATCCATGCAAAGGGAATGATGAAATTAGTCCAACAGGTCTTTTTCTAGGTCTTCACCTGTTGACTTTGATGAAAGAATAGCTGTACTAACTCTAGAGACTTTGGTAACAGGTATCCTTTCTACAGCTCATTGCACTTCCTTTTTCTTTTAAAAAAAAGTAATCCTAAGCCTAATTACCATCTGAAGACTTCCTATCTCAAATGAGGGGGAAAAAAGATGGAAAAAAGAGAGAAAAAGGCATTTTGAAGGGCAAAATGAATGGAAAATTTTACTTGGTATCTAATTGCTGTCAGGGAGGAAATATCAACTTATTCAATTTAATACCCGGCGCTGCCTCGGTAGCCCTAGGAATTCTGAAATCCCAGTCCCTGTAATCACACACTGAGAAATAATACTGTATTTCCATCTCTAGCCAAGAGAGAACTTCTGATCACTATTAAAGTACAACAGTTTTTCAACTGTGATTGTTTTAAACGTGTGATCTATGAGTCAAACCTTGATTTTGCCAAGTTCTAAGAGGCGTTTGTGTCCCTAGGAGCAGGAGCAAGGCAGGCACCAGTACTTACCCGCTCGGGGAACTCCTTTGCCTGCCAGTTTCAGAAGTCCTTTCTTCTTCAGTATGAAACTAGAACCAATGAAGATACTGGAACTTATCGCCAAAGCCAAGCCACAGTAGAGGCGATACTTGCTTCCAGCAGAGGTGGAAATGCTCCGGTTCGTTTCATTGAGAGTCCCGTCCATCGAGGCGAGGAGAGAAGAGCGTGATTCAGAGACGTTGATGATCTGGCACCATGCTTGGCAGGAGTCATGGCAAATGAAAGAGAGCACAGCCCCTGGGAGGAGAAAAAGGAGGACAATTGATTCATGAACCAGGCACGGCTCTGGGGGAGCCCCATCCTAGCTCTGCTTACTCCTTTCCATGTCTTCCAGAGCACTTGTCATTTCTGACAGTGCAAACAATCCACAAAATCCACATAACATACCCAATGCTGTCCCAGGTCATTACCCAGCCCTCTAATTCACAGGTGCGTACCTTATTTTATATATACCCTTTTTGGTTTTTTGCACTACATTAGCTCAGTCAAGCAATGAGGTCAATACCAAGGCACGCAACATTAAAATATTATCTTCAATGTAAAATTCTAATTGAATTGTAAAAGCCAACCTGAAATCTCACAAAGAAAGGCTGCTTTTGTGGTGTGCAGAGACCACATCCCCAGAATACAAACTCATAGCCAAATTCCTTCTTCCAGACTTTGCCTGCTGCAGTAAACCTGCTGTTATTCCAAGCTTCTGATGAGATTTGGAAACAACAAATAAAAAAGAGAAAGAAAAAAAAATTCTATATAGGGAGCAAACCCATGCTGCATGTGGGCACTAATACATTTTATTAAAATTGTTCAGTGTGAAGCAGATCTACTTTAACCACTCGTGAAATTTTGAGGTGGAGGCCTCATTACACCTCACAGCAATTTTCATCTAACCTCGACAACCCCGAGCTGGAGGAAGTCCATGGCCTGCAGGGGACAGTCCCTCTGGCCACCCCTGCGACCCAGCTGCGGAGCCAGGTGACCCTGAGCTAAGACTGAATAACAGAATCATAAATGGTTTGTGTTGGAAGGGACCTTAAAGATCATCTACTGCCAACCCCCTGCCATGGGCAGGGACACCTCCCACTGGACCAGGCTGCTCAAAGTGAATCACAGAATGGTTTGGGTTGGAAGGGACCTTAAAGATCATCTAGTTCCAACCCCTCTGCCATGGGCAGGGACACCTCCCACTAGATCAGGTTGCTCAGAGCCCCATCCAGCCTGGCCTTAAAAAATTCTGGGGACGGGGCTCCCACCACCTCTCTGGGCAGCCTGTTCCAGTGTCTCACCACCCCCATGGTGAAGAACTTCTCCCTAACGTCCATCCTGAAACGACCCATCTCTAGTTTTAATCCATTCCCCCTAGTCCTACCATTACCTGACATCCTAAAAAGTCCCTCACCAGCTTTCTTGCAGGCCCCCTTAAGGTACTGGTAGGCCACCATAAGGTCTCCTCGGAGCCTTCTTTTCTCCAGACTGAACAACCCCAACTCTCTCAGTCTGTCTTCATAGGAGAGGTGCTCCAGCCCTCTGAGCATCCTTGTGGCCCTTCTCTGGACACACTCCAGCACGTCCAAAGTGAAGCTTCACACTATCCACCAGACAAGCCTTATCAGCATTACTATCACCACAGCCTGTGGGAATGACAACACTGCCATCAGCCTAGATGTACTTTTTTAAAGGAAGAAGAGGCGTTGCATTTCCAAGAATGAGAGGAGTGGTTATTTTGCATGAGGCAGCAGGGGTCAGGCAGGAATGCTGCAACAGGGCTGATGGTTTCACAGTTTCTCATGGTAGACTGCGGTGGATCTGAGAATCTAGCCTGGAATAGCTTTGGAGGACAAGCTTTTTGGAAGAAAAGGTTTTGTTGTGAAGACATGTTAAAATACGAAACAGCTGATGTACAGAAGCTCTGTCCATTGTGATTCATATAAAGCACTGGATGCAACAAATAATGTTGCTTTCCGTGCTTCCTCTGTAATTAAAATGACACACGAATGATTCATCCTGCTGAGTGGCACCACCAGTAACACACTCTTTTTTTTTTTTCCCCCACAACTGAAAAAAACACTAGGAAACCACCAAAACACTTAGTAGAAAAGGACGTGCCTCTCTGTGTGTTCATACCTAAGCTCTGGAAATATGAACGTTCGGTCATAAGCACTTCACTGCACAATTAACAATAAACAGCCTTGGATAATTCACCTGATGCTGTTTAGGAAAGGTTATTTAAAAACATCAAAGATGTTAAAACCAGTAGGAAATTTGGTAACATATCTACACTTGCAGCTCACACTGCTGATATTAACACTGGGAGATACCACTCTTTATGAGTAAGGAACTGGAATGAGCATGTGCTCCCAGTGTTCCTGTTCCATGCCGTGCAACAAACACACTACAGGAAGTTCTCATTTGATTTTCAGGCTGCGCAACCACATTTCCTTGTTTGCCGAGAGAGTTTCTATGCAACAGGAGTTGTTCTGTATTGCTAAACCAGACTTTGTAAAAACAATCCCACGAGATGGGGGACCCTTATGGCCGTATTCTGCATTATTTAAGTATTAAAATACTAAAGTGTTAGCACAGCCTTAGAAGAAGAAAATTTTGCTGACACTTAGGTTTTGGCATAATTATTAAAGATTAAATTATAAAAGAAAATTACAGAGAAGTCCTTCAGGCGTAAATGCTTCTCTTGGGTAACTCAACATCAGAGGAAGGCAAAAAAGCACACAGGTTGCCAGTGAATGAATCCCTCGGCTCTCCGTGCCTTCTAAGGATGCTAAACCGGACTGGCAATGCCTGTACCACCACCACGCAGCTACTACAGGCTTCATGGGAGAAGCAGCAACAGCTCCTGCCTTTAATTAAAAGAAAGCATTGAGACAAAGACTCTTGATGGTCTTCCAACTACCTGCAATGGTAAAGGCAGCTTTTTATCAGCGTGTCAGGTTTCTGAAGTGAAGAAAGTAACTCTCTTCTCCCCCTTTTTGCGAATGGCGGACTTTCATTGAGATGAACAGCAGGCTAACTCCCTTCCATACGACACAAGTACTACTTTTTCTACCGATTCCTAAGTTTTTCAGTCCCCAGCAGACTTTACAACACCGAATACTGAACATTTCATCACGCCTTGTTTAATTTGCAGCAAGTCTCTCAGTGACTGCCGCAGGACGTCTCCCTCCTTTGTGAAATACCCTTTGCTCACTTTTACAAAGAGACGCCGGATTTTTCGCCTGTTCCCTCTGCCAGCTGAGAAGAGTCGATTTGAACGGTTGCGACCTCCGTTTATTGCACTGATAAGCTTTTTCTAGTTTTAAAAAGATGTGTAATTTGTTCCACTTGTAAAGTGGTACGTCACTCTGCCAACCAAAGAACGGCCTGAGAGCTGGGAAGAGGAGGCTGGTCCAGGAATTACTATGACTTTATTGCCCACTGAGAGCAGTCGGAAGATTACCTGGAAGGACCGAGGAAGGTGACAAACCTCTGAGGGCGCCTGGCTTGCTCAGCGCCCAGTTTCTGCGGCTCAGCTAGTTTCACCTCCCACTTCCAAACGTCACCACACGCGAACCCGTCAGGGGAACCCCTCCTGGCTGACACAAACTCTCCCAGCTCTGACTCAAGGTTGGTAGCAACAGGAGACCAGTCTGCGCTCAGGCGGGCGCTGTTGTAACTTCTGAAGTGTTTTCACCATTCAGCTAAATCCGAAAATGTTTTCTCGGATACCTGAATATTCTCGGAGTCGGGCAGGTGAGCCAGCCCGGTACTACACATTCCCTTCTAGCAAGTTTAACTCGCTGTCGGTTTGCAGTCCCGGTTCATTAGCGACAGTCAGCTTCGCTTTTAACCTGCCACTGAAGATCCTGGTCCTGAGTCATCTGGAAAACTATTTGCTCCAATTAGACACGTAATTTTACCGGTTTGATTGCACTCACGGGTCAGCTCACACCTGGCTGGGCTATGAAATGCCGGTCTCCATCTCCCGGGAAACCCCAAGCCCACTTTGGCCAAGGGCTGGCTACTGGAGCCCAAAGTAGGGTGTGCCGGGGAGCGGCAAGGGGTACCCCCCCCCCCCCCCCCGAAACACACAAAAGATGGGGAAAAGAGCGTTCAGGCACGAAACAACCGCGGGAGAAGATGCGCAGGAACCTCCCCAACGCCACGCTCCCGGGAAAGCAACTGCGTGACGTCACGGCGCAGTAAAGTCTGACGTAGGCAGGAGTCGCGATAGCGATAGTAGTCGCAGAGGTAGCGCGGGGGGGCGGGCGCAGGACCGGGGCCGCGCACGTACCGCGCCCCCCCTCCCCGCCTCCTCAGCGCCGCGCGTCCCCTCCGCATCC
>VXBO01010030.1:210430-250010 GCA_013400135.1 Rhinoptilus africanus
AGGTCAGGTTGGACGGGGCTCTGAATAGCCTCATCTAGTTGAAGATGTCCCTGCTCACTGCAGGGGGTTGGACTAGATGGCCTTTAAAGGTCCCTTCCAACCCAACACATTCTGTGATTCTATGGAAGTGTGTGATGGCCTTGACCGCTGGCTCTGCGGGGATCCCCCGGACAGACTATCCCAGCTTCACAGAACTGGGTCAGTGCCTGGTGATACTGACCCTGAGATGACTCCCAGTGGTTGAACAGGCTCCAGGGTGTCATTAAGAAACAATTACTTTTATTACCCAATCAATAGTTTCAAGGTGGAAGTCTAAGCCCTTGTTTTTAACATGGTTAAGTGAAATACATTTACAAAATATACGCCTTAATGAGCCATTACATGCTAAACCAGGGTTAGCCAGCAAACTTCTTGGGACAGTCTGAGGACCTTTAACAGGCACAGAGCTCCCCAGAGCAGAGCCAAACTGAGCCAGGAGTGTAACACACCTCCAGAGAGCACCACAGGGACATGCTGCCTTGAGTCTAGCAGAGTTCTAGCCATGCTTCGCAGCACAGCACCTAAATTAATCATCTTTGGATTTGCAAAGTTTATTAGCTCTGGTGCAGACTGGTGAAATATTGTGATAGTGTCAGCAAAATAACTTCATTTTCCCTGCCTTAGGCATCCTTGACTTTGCAGTCCTGGGGTTAGACTGAGAGATCCATTTCAGTGTCTTAGTCTCATCTTTTATTTCTGTATGTATTTTGCAATATAAACTGTGCTCTGTATGTTAGGAGAAAAGGAACATTGCATTTGTTTTTGTGCATTTAATTACCTATCCACTTTATCTTTACAGCGCCTGCATTATAGGAACTTCTATAGAAGGTGGCTCGAACCGAGTGCAGGCTGCCTTATAAAAGGAGTTTGACTTCTCTGCTTTAGCATTTCTAAACCACAGATTACTGCTAGAAAAGAACAATAATTTTAAATAGTATTTTAAAATGTTAAATTAAAATCTTAAAGCATAATGTGAAAATCTGGGAGCAAACTTCCATCTTCTTGTACCACATAAGCACGCTCATAGGATAAAACCACGTATATGGACAGACGCATGCCTGCAGTCTGCTCCCAGCTCCTATTTTTGTTCCGTGACACCTCAGATCTGTCAACTCTGCGTGTTCACACCCCTGTCGCTGTCAAAAATGTGTCAGTTTTTCCAGCTTCCTGCAATATGACCGAAGCACATGAAGTGTCATTCTTGCAAGCGGCTCAGTTGGAGGATCTGCAGAGAAGGAGGGAGGTGGGAACACCGCAAGGGCCCTGCTGAAGCAGCGGAGAACGTGGGGGAGGGCAAGCTGCCGAGGACCACCTCTTGCCCGGGCACAGCTCGTGCTGACCCGCTGGTCGGCTTCACTGCCGTGCCGTGCCCAGAGAAACAGTGAGGTTAACATTTATGCAGTTCTGCAGGCCAGCTCCTTTAGCGGACCATGGACATCAAAGTCTTTTTGATTCGCGAATAAAATATTTAATCTGAGATACAGATGAGTTGACAGCTGGCTGAATGTGAGCCAGCAGTGTGCCCAAGTGGGCAAGAAGGCCAGCAGCATCTTGGCTTTTATCAGAAATAGCGTGGCCAGCAGGACTAGGGCAGTGATTGTCCCCCTGTGCTCGGCACTGGTGGGGCCCCACTGTGAGTGCTGTGTCCAGTTTTTTGGGGGAAAGACACTGAAGTGCTGGGGTGTGTCCAGAGAAGGGCAGTGAAGCTGGTGAGGGGTCTGGAGCACAAGTCTCATGAGGAGCGGCTGAGGGAGCTGGGGTTGTTCAGCCTGGAGAAAAGGAGGCTGAGGGGAGACCTTATTGCTCTCTGCAACCACCTGAAAGGAGGCTGTAGCCAGGTCGGGGTCGGTCTCCTCTCCCAAGTAACAGGCGATAGGACAAGAGGAAATGGCCTCAAGTTGCACCAGGTGAAGTTTAGATTGGAGATTGGGAAAAATTTCTTCACCAAAAGGGTTATCAAACATTGGAACAGGTTGCCCAGGGAAGTGTTTGAATCACCATCCCTGCAGGTATTTAAAAGACATGCAGATGTGGTGCTGAGGGACATGGTTTAGTGGTGGACTCGGCAGCATTAGTTTTACAGTTGGACTCAATGATCTTTCCCAATCTAAAGGTTTCTATACACTTGTCTCTTGGTTGAAAATCTTTATATAGCCATTGCTTCATGTTTTTAAATCTGCAGTAAACTGCAAAACCACTATTGCATGAGCTGACAGAGGCAGGACACAAAAACAACCACAAAATCACAGATGTAATGCAAAAAGTAAATTTATTTTCATGACCTCATGAGCCAGGGGGATCTCAGAGGCAGCACCTGGGCGGAAACACACAAGCGGGAACGCAGGCACCGTGGAGATAGGTCCTTGCTAGAGAGTTTTCCAACCTGCTGTTCTCGCCTGTGTCTCAGGGATTGCAGAGTTTACCACTGTGCTTTGATCTTTCCCACAGCAGGACAGGAATCTCAAGCATGTTCGATAGCTGCCTCTGAGTCTATCACAGGCCTATGTCATCTAAACACAGATATGCTACTTGTCCAGCACACAGGACTAAACAATGATTAGTATGAGGTAGGTGGTTTTTCTACACCTCACTTGCAAGTTACTCGAGCATGTTTGCAGTCCTCCTCACCAAGCTTCCGTTATTTTGCCACAATTGTGAAACTTTTTTTCTGAGGACAAAAAAAAAGAAGTCACAAAAAACTTGCAGCTAACAATCCAAGTCAGTGGACAGAGATGAAGAATGGGCAATCTATCATATAATTACAGAAGGAAGCGGGTGTACTTCATGTGCGCATACTCCATTGATGATTGGTACTTTTCAGACTCAACTCGTTCCAAAGAACTTTGAGGCAGTGCCAGTCTCATACATTGTTATATTTTTCTTTGTTTTGGATGATATGTAAAGGTCAAATGGTAAAGACAATGAAGTCTTGCTATACAATCTTATCACCTGTCATAAAGAGGAAAAAGATGCTAGTTTATCATTCACAACAGGACCTGTGACTGATTTAGAGCAATGCCTGGGTCATCAGCTAAGGCAAATCAGCGCAGCTCCACTTATTTCAGCGGAGCTATGCCAGCTATGGCTCGGCACAGATCAGCCTTTTTGTGTATGCATGCACTAACAGTCAAAGCAATTTTCTGGCAGTTCCATTTCTCCAAAAGAGAAATAAGGACGTTATGAAACCCTGCTATACGTTTCTGGGTTATTGTACTGATTTTTTTCTATTAAATGTGTGGAAAATGCAAGAGAGAAGTTATATTAAAGTTCTATTACTTATGCAAAGAATGAAAGATTTGCTGAAACTTAAGCAAGCACTGACTTATTGTTGATTTTCAATAAAAATGGAAGCCCTGACTATCTAGCCACCTTTATACTTATACATTTATAAATAAAACAGTCATTAGAAACCACATTTTTGTGCCTTAACACAACACAGCTTGTCTCTGTGTTAGCCATGAATGACTGACTTAGACAAAGTTTGCATGACTTCTTGGCTTTATTGTAAATTCTTTAATTTTGTTGTGGACTTTTTTTCTCATACACATTTACATCAAGTTACTTTTATGTGTTATGATGCAGTGTATCATTATATTATCGTAAATACTGAAGATTATGACAACTGGTTTCACCACGGTGAGAAAAACCGTTCACCATGCAGCTAGTCCAAGTGCAGATGTGAAGCAAGATCTATCTTTTTTTTTTTAGTTATTATTATTTAGGAAAGTTGCCTATGGCATTTTGAAGTCCTGTAATCATTGCTCAGCTTCCCTGTTCTGCATTACTCTTCTCTGCCTGCAGTCGCTGCTATCTGACAGGGTCCAAACATGAGCTCCGTTCAATCCAGCAACTACAGAAAGGTTTATTACCTGTCCTGGCACACAGACACACAAAAAAATTACTGAGCCAGATTTGAGAGTGGAGCTCTGACCATGGGAACTCCACCTGCCCCAAATGCTGGTGATTTAGTGCAGACCTGCGGGAGCAACACATAAAGGAATTAACTTCAACAGAGACCAAAAAATGGTGCCTGAATTGCAGTTCAGTAAGATTAGAATGCTGTACTTGCTGTGAAAAGATTAATTCTACACATGTTGCCTTAAAAATGCTGAGATAGTGCCACCTTAACTCCTACTTTACTACAATGAATGAAAGACAGTCACGGTTAGATATATCAAACCTATTTTAACTACAGTGCATTTTCCACCACGCTTATCAGTCACAATTAATCTCAGTTGAATCACCTTTGTGTGTGTAAGCATTTTAGCATCACTATTCTGTGCAACCAACCCAGATTTCCTATGTTATTTTAGCTTGAAATTAAATTCTGCTAAACAGAAACCCTAACTGACTCTTCACAGCTACTGACACTCCTGCAGGGTCACTGCATTTATTTTTTATCCCAATGATACTACTGAATGAAGTTCTAGTTTTTTCCAGAGAGTTTTCTGCTGGTCCAGTCCCTCTGTTCCTTGCAGGTTCCAGGTTGGGAGGAGGAGACGTCTCAAGCCACCCCAACCTGGGCAGCACAAGGATGGCCTCATTGCAGGTTCATCTCAGGGCACACACATGACTGCTGGGAATGGCCAGCCTCAGCGCTTGTTGTGCCCGTGGGCATTTCAGAAGTGCTAATCCCTGCTCAGAGTAGTCTGGGCCTGCAAAAACCAGGGTATGGACCTGGAAGATGCTGGCAATGCCTGATAGTGCTCATGTCCACAGAAGGCTTGCGGTCTGTCCAGTGCTTTCCAATTCCAGCCTCATCTGTGCGTGGGAATCTACCACACCAACATGCATCTTAAATTGCTTCTACTTCCCTATCCATCAAGCACCCATTTAACACTAAAGTAAAAACACAGTACCACCTACTGGTGGAGATCCTGTTTGCGCTGATGGTTTTCCAGTCACCAAGCCTCATTGGGGCCCGATTGTGCTTCATGACACCGAATTCCCTGTAACATCAGTCTACACAAAAGAGTATTAGGTAAGCCAGAAGCCCTGGAGCCTTCTCAGCTACAGCGCTTCCGACATGACATTCATTGCTGAAATCGCATCAGCACTAGAAAAGATAGAACAGGATTTGCAGAAAATAAGCCTGCCAAAAGTGTGGTCCCGATCCAAACACCCATCTGTGTACACAGCTCCAACACAGTAAGCTGAAAGGCAATGTGTTGCCATTAAAACCTGCTTATTTATAAATAAATACATATGTATAATGTATCTAGTGTTTTGGTTATGTGTGTCTGAAACTAGAGGTAGCTTTAATAGGATTGAGAAGAATTACAGATGATGACAAAGCAAGACACAAAAATAGATTAAAGTTGGCCTACTAAAACAATAATCCATTAGCGCGGTCATTCTCCCATCAGTCAAGGTTACTTCGCTGGAATACGGAATGACAGGAAAAATATCCGTGAAAAAATATTGACGCTAAACTAATGTAATTGTCGGTGAAGCCAATGACAACTAAGTAATTGGCTTTTAAAGGAGGGCAAAATTGAGACCACTGTGTTGAGCTCACCCAAAACTTGTCCTGCAAACCTCTCTGCAGATAAGCGAGGTCCTGGGCACTGTCAGACAAGGAACTGGTCTGCCTCAGTAGGACTCACCTTCCTCTGTTTGAGGAATCGCTATTGCTCCATGATAAAACAAGTAAAAGAAAGTGAGTTAGAGTTTCTTTACAGGACTGCTTATTTTAAAAGAACATTGACTGTTCTCCACCAGAGTAAAAAGGTGTATCTCCTTTGTAGCTATTACTGGCTTGAGAGATGCAGCATAGACTTGTCTGGCTTGGCTGATCATCTAAAACTTTTGCACAAAGCCATGCACCAAATGCAGGAGTTCACAATGAGTTTGATGGTCGTGTGACACTCGTATGTTCCAGACACTCAGTGCCACCACATGTTCACAAAATCACTGCTCAGCATCGGACATTGAGATCTTTCAGACTGCAAACCAGGCAAAAACCCATGAGAATGACAGAGATAAAACTGATCCTAATTCAACACTACCTGGACGCAGTGACCTTCTAAGACTCCTTTCCTATCTATGATTTTAGGATAGGAGTTGTATTTCAGCCCTTCAAAACCAACAGTGAAACACATGCCAGAAATTGGAAGCATATTCACTTCTTCATCCATTTGTTATGTTGCATACCTTACTGTAGATTTGTGTATCTGGCTTCTCCTGGGCATAAAGTTACACATTACTTTGTTGCCCATTACTGTTTTATTTAAAACTTTTTTTTATTCTTTAAATTTCAAATGCATACCTATTCTGTTTCCTAGGAAATGGATTGACTGTCTGCAGAGTTGGAAAGTCATAGCAGCAGATGTGCCTAATTTGTTTCTCTGGTCAGGAGGCTGACCTGTGATGCTGAGCATCATTTTGGGTTTGTGATTAGATCTACAACGTGACAATCCACTTACAAATGACCACTCAGTCACCTGGGCGGCAAGACTGAAGTTGGTTCGTGTGAATGCCAGTGGCGTTGCTTCCTCCTGGTCTTGGTTAAGGAAACAAATGTGTTTTAATCCTGGGGTCCCAGGGTCTGGACTTCTTTCCTCGATTCTGCTTGTTGTGAAGTAAAGTTAAAAAGTAATTTAGTAACTTTAGCTATGGCAAAGTTGTGGCAAAGATACCATTTCAAATTTGAACACTCACTCTTTTTGCTGCTTAAAAGATTTTCTGCACTGNATTAAAAAAAACCAATCACTCAAGCTCCTGAGAATTTGATTTTCCTCATTCTTGTCGAACCCACCAGTGAAATGAGAAAGTTGAGGTACGCAAATACCTCAATGTCTTCTCTTTCAAAGCACAATAGGATGCTCATGGCGCTTTCTTGATTGTGTGGCCACTAGAGATGAACATTTCTAATGAAGGAGAACTGCAGCTAATTTTAAAACCATTTTGCAAAGTCATAATCCGCATCAAACTTGAAAATTAGTTCAGTGTCTTAACACTTCATCATGTCATTTTCCACTAAATATGTATTCACAATTCATGGGCTTTTTTAAGCATCAAAATAGGAATGTAAAAGTTATGTGAAGATTAGTTAAGAACTTTCATTATTTTAAAATGGTATTTCCAATTATTCAGCAATATGATAAACACATTAAAATAAACAGGGAATTTCCATTTATGGTGTTTTATCTATTCTGGTAAAGACCTGTTACTACAGTAAAAAAGCATCTGCCATGTTAAGAAAATGGGCCAGCAGACAAGACTGAATATATAGTCATTTATAATAATATTTTTTTTAGTTTTAAGACAGAGTATGCTCCAATATTTGTCACTTCTTGTGCGTGTTGATAGGGCTAGTAAGCTTCTCCTCAGGTGAGGGATAATAGTGACTGCCACTAGCACTTTCATCTCTCTCTAAATCTCAAAATCCATCACTAGGTCAAGGAAATCCTCCTCTAATATCTATGTCCTTCCTTGGGAATAATTCAGAGAACTGCACATGGGACTGGCTGGTCGAGAAATCGATCAATAAGGGATTTATACATGAAATGTTGATTATATTCAGCTTTCCATGGTGGCCCTGCTTATGCAGTAAGGAAACGTGGCTGATTTAAAGGACTGAAATCGTTATTAGAAGCAGCAGATTACACGGCCAAGGTAAGCACACCCTGATGAAACTGCTTAGTGCAGAACTGTCAGGGACTCTGCATGTTAGGAAAGAGAGGTTTTGGTGTAACACACTGCAGATGCTAATGTTCATCACGATTTTTTGTTGCTTTTTGTAAAGAAAATAAACAGATCTTTATATGACGCCAAATTCTGTTCTGGGATATCCTTACTCAAAGCATTTTCTCTCGGAAAATAATGACTAGAGAAGTGAATATGGTGGGACAATAAGAAAGTGAGAAATAGGTAAAACAGAAGGGCAGGAGAGAGGGAAGCTGATCTTCCATTCACTACAGTCCTGTAAAAGGATAATACTGCCTGTGTATTCTTGCCCTAATGATTTGGATGCGTAGCAATTAATCTAGTTAGTTTTTAGGTCATAATGTCTGAAAACTCTGTTTATCATAATCATCAAATTTAAAAATCAAAGCCAGTAAAAGCAAACTATTTGTGATGATACAGTAAAAATAATATAGTAAAAATCTAAAATACATCTAAACCAAGTGTTTATCTGTATTACCTCTCCAACTTGCTACCTAAATATGATAAAGTGAAAAGGAGCACTGGATTTTTAAAATAAAAGTAGTGTAACAATTTGTGACAATGTATCAGTTTAAGAAAAATATGTGTGACTACAGAATAAGAAACGCAGTAGTGATGCAATTTAGTGAAAAACGTCAGAAATATTATTTGCAAAACCTCTATAATACAATTTAAAAATGCATTAAGGCGAGTTCTGGATCTAACGGGACATTTACTACTTTTCCCAGCATTTTGTCGCACAAATGCTGTAACCAAGGTCCCTGAACCGGGAGCAATTACTGTGTCTGTTCAACTTGCGCTGGGCACACGCTGTGTTAGCATTTCTGTGTCTTAGACTAAAGAATTTCAACATTTGCTTGGAGAATAATGGAATTTGAAGATATTCTTGTGCTATGTATCCTGACTGATTGACAAGGGAAACAACCTGGCGCAGCAGTTACCTGAGCCTGATGTTCAGATTTAGTATTTTGTTGCCACAGGGTAGTAAATACTTCCAATTTCCATGTGCAAATGATTTTGAGGCATACTTAATGTACACTTAATGCTTCCAGTGCCTCAGTAAGATGAAATCTTCAGTCCTGCCCCAAACGGCAGCTCCTTTTTCCCAGCCAGTCCTACACAAGGCTGCCACAGCTCCTTTGGCAGAGCACAAAGTGCCAAAATAGATACTAATGGAGCCATTTGCTAAAAGGCGCAGAAAATCCTCTTTACCTGGAGAACAGGGGAATGAACAGGATACAAGATTTTTGCCCAAACTCCAGGCTAAGTACTCGGGATCGGTGTGGATTTTTCTACATGTCCTATTTTACCACACTTCTTGTGGTCTTTAGTATCTAGCACTTCTGCAAATCAGTATGGCTGGAGAGCACAAAGTTGAAGATGGGGTTTTTTTTGTTCTTGAAACTAAAGAGGACTCAAAGACCAAAAAAACCCCATGAAAAATAAGTTCCTATGTAGAAATGCTAGTGCTAGGAGTCCTAATGTGAAGTGACTGGTTTAGAGCCCACTCTGTTGGGGGAATGATTTCCCTTGAGATGAATACATTCGTATTTGTCTGATCCTGAGTCACTGAAAGTGGTTGGACACAGCTTTATTTTTCACTGTTATTTGTGAGCTGTGTGGACTCCAGTGTGGCTCTGTGGAGGATATAGGTTAAATCAGGATGGAATTTTGTGTGCCAGCATTAGCAGAGCTTTCACAGCACCTTTAAGCAGGTATAAAGCTGCTTAATTCAACCTGGCGTACTTTCAATCTCCACACTTTCAAACGCACTTTCTCCTTGGAGTAAGTCAGTGGAAACCCTGTTACAGCTTTTAGGCTCCTGGTGAATCTAACCTCGTGTTTACTGTGTCTCAGAATCTTTTTATGTGGCTCCTTAGACCTGATCCTTGTGTTAGAGCTGCTGCCTAAGCAATCGCACCCCATCCAAGGATTTGCACACACACCACCAGAGTCTTCTGCTGCTGGGACCAGCGTCCCTTCACAGCAGGTGACCCCCGGGAGCTGACGGGTGCCCATTCCCACTCCTCACACACACACACACTCTCGGGTGTGCTCCCTCCCTCTTCAGGCTCCTCCCTAGGTTTCCCACAGCAGGGTCGCAGGCGTAGGATTTTATAAAAATAAGTAATTTAATGGAAAGGTACAGGAGCAGGGTCAGCCCAGGCTGGGTGCCTCCAGAGAGGGACATTGAAAGAAATCCCTGGGCAATCATACCCTTGCCATCTCTACACCCACCCCGACGTGCTGCTCACACATCTTTTAGTCTAGTGGTGGTTTTGGGTCTGGGGTCTTCTAACACTTTCTTGGATTCTTCTCCTGTGTCCAGGCAGGCAGACCATTGACTGCTCTTATCTTGTTGATTTGCAGTCTCTGCTGAGGGTTGTCACTTCCTTATCTCCTGGTTGACGCTTCTTGTGCACCTGCACTTGCTGGCAGAACATAGGGAACAGAAAAGTTCCAGACTTTGTGAATATCCTACCAAAACATCAGTGTGTTATCAACATTTTTCTTATATAAAAGACTAAACACCACACTGTACCAGCTGCTAGGAAAATTACTAAGAAAATGAACTCCATTGCGGCATAAAGGCTTCAGCAAATCCAGCCACTCATGCTAAGTTAAAGCTAGGCAAACAGCAGAAATCACACTATATTAAAAACCCAAGTAATTTATTCTAATTAAAACTTACTTATTTAAGATAAACAACTGATATGTCTCAGCACTCTCTCTTAAGCATTTAAAGACTGACTAGCAATGTTGGACTACATTTAGGACTATTCATTGAAGACCACACCTTAATCTTCAGTCTTTACCTTCCTGCTTTGTAGAACGCTGTATATTGCTGTATTATTTTTTGCACTGTGTGTCAGTCATATCTTATGACTGCTGGAAACATGGGTTTCCTCTCCTATTTCCTATATAGGAATATTTTTAGTTTCATTGAATAATAAGGAAAGTCAGGTAAGTCTGAGAGTGACGTGGCAGCTGCACCATCCTGCTTCCCTTTAGCAGTGTGTTTGACTCCAGAATGCAAGTACATTCTTTAAGATTGATTCATTCTATGGCATTTTATTTCATTTATCGGTGGTACTGATCAGCCATTCATTTGTCAGTTTGAGGCTTTCAGGCATCTCTGACTTCATAGGTGAAGGGATACTGTTACTGCAGAAGACAGCATCTGTTTTCCAAACCTATCCCATAGGCCCTGTAAAGAGCAGGTCACACTTGTAGATCACGTAATTCATGCCCAAAGAGTTGTCAGTCTCATTGATGATGAGGTAGATTAAACTAAACAAAACAGTAAGGATAGTGGCGAAAAGGGAGAGAAGTTATGTACACTAATGTACACTACAACATTTTCAATTTTTTTTTAATATTGAGATGAACAAAACAGACGTGAACAGCCACTAACATTTCCATTTAGGTATTTATGTCCAACTTGCCGTGTGAGTAAGGAGACTACTCCATCAGTCTTTAAGTTCATAGTTACAGAACCTACTCTTTGCTCTCAGCAGGTATATAACTCTCAGATGTCAGACATACTGAAATTTCTTTGGACATCCAACTGATGGAGGCTTCTGGTTTTCAGGATGTCACGTGTGCATGAATGTATTTATCCATCCTGATAAAATAAATTATGAGCCTTTGGTTCAAAACGAAATGAAACAGTAGTAGACGTTTCAAACCAATTGTCTAAGTATTTTCAAAGTATGATTAGGCTCAGGAGAAAGAGCTAAATGAATGCTTCCTCTAAGACAAAGATGTGTTGAACACCCTCTTCAGCAGCAGTTGCCTGGTCATTCAGCACAATGAAGCACTCTCAGTGCCCTTTCTTGTCTGGTGGGAATGATATGTGAGAAAGAAAACTGGAAATACTGTTAATTGGTTTTGGGGGAAGCAAGGATAAAAAGAATTAATCTTTAGGGGGAAAAGAAATTGCTTGTTACTTCTGCTAGTTGTGAAATTACTTGATTCTTTTTTAAATCATCTTCCTCTATTACCCAAGGTAAGAAAAACTTGACCATGAAGGTAGGAGTGATTGAGACCCATCACTCCCACACAGTTGTTCCCAGTGTGGTAGTACAAGACACCAGTGAGGACCCTGGACCGATGAACAAAGGGGAAAACAGGTATGTCAAATGTGCCATTTTGTGTCTGTTTGTTGTTTTTTTTTTTCATTGATAATTTGCATGGGATTAGCACAGATACTTGCCATCATCTAATTTTCTTCATCCTCTATTAATAAATTAATTTTTAAAGATTGTGATATACTGCTTTTTGTAAATATTTAGGAGATTAAAATCTGTGCTCTTTCAATTTCCTTAGATTACTTAGCCCATGCTTAAAATGGTGGGAAACAGTCTGTGACAATTTAGATCAAAAGTTTACTAGTATTTCAGCAGGTATCGCATAACTGTGTTGTTTTGCTGTTCCCTAGGCAACGGTATCTACCTGGTGCGTTTGCACGCTACAACTTTAACAACAATAGTAATAAAGATGAGTAAGTATCTTTGCCATTTCATAAAATGAGAGTACTGCAATGTTGGTTGCGTAAGCAGCAATGAAAAAAATGATATATATCTAATAATTTCTTTATAAATAGTTATGTCATTGAAGTAATCCCAAAAGAGACTGCCTGTACTTTCGAACTTCGTGAACATCAGTTATGATGATCATTCTCCTTACCAAAGTGACTGGTATTATTACTATTAATTTAAAATAAAAGTAGTTCTAGGTGAATACAATAACAAAACCAGTTTTTTAAGGTCAAACACCTAAGTATAATGTTATCCTTACTGAATTGAGATGACTCTAATAATACAGAAATGTGGAAGCAATGTCTATGTGCATCCTATAAGTCTATCATATTTTTCTTTTCCTTAGAGAGAAGAAAAAGAAAAAAGAAAAGAAGAGGTAAGATAAAGAGTAAAACTACTACTGTTTCTAAGACATTTAATTTATTTCCAAATATGTTTTAACTTAGTCTGCAACAACTGAAAATGTAAATCTGTTTTGTAGCAAGTCAGAAAAAAAAAAGGATGGAGAAACACAGAAGAACAAGGAAAAAAAGGAGAAAAATAAAAACAAAGATAAGTCCAAAAAGAAAGAAGATAAAGAAGAGTAAGTATTTTTCATTAAGGTCCTCCTATGTTAGTCTAATAAAATTGCTTTTGACAAAAAACCAAATCCATTCATGGACATCCTGTAAACCAGATGCTTACAAGAGTAGTGAGTGAGTGTACGGCCTGCTGTTGTTATCCCTAGAGTAGAGTTGTTCTGATTTAAATTCCTAAGTGGACAACAGAAATATGCATGCATGGAATTGATTTGAAAAAATTAATTAAGAAAAATCTCATTTGGATTCTGATTATCCAATATTTTTTTGGATAACACCCTGCAGCAAAAGATGTGCCAGTGCAAAGCAATCTCTTCTGCACATAAGGGCATCTACAAGCAAATAAACTCTTCTCTGATCTAAAAATTCTTGCTTTACCTTTAGCTTGGTAAATTCACAATTTTCTGGCCGAGGAAGAGAAACTTAAAGTAGTGCAGTAGGCACTTGTGTTGTACGATTTCACTTTCTTTGGCTTCTTTATGTAAACTATGCCAATATTTCATCTTTCTCAGAGCTAAACTTTCCCAGCGAGAAAGGCATGATTTGCTTCACTTTTTTAAACATTAGCAGTCACATAATCTTTTTTTTTTTTTGCAAGAAGATAAAATCAATCATCAGACAAGACAGTTAATTGGGTAGGAAACAAGTTAATTTAAAAAGGCTGAAATTACACGTGCCACTACAAACTGAAGTGGGACTGCCAATCTGATTTTTCTCAGCAGGATTTGGATTCTGAAGTTTGCATCCCAAGTCACACCAAGTCACTCAAGAAGCTTCATGTTCTCCATGCATTCAAGCAAAGAAGCTTAACTTTAATATAAAGACCATCTATTTAACAACAACAATTTCTGGAAGGCTTCATTCCTCAAAAATTGCTATGTGTATTTTAAGACTCTCATTAAATCTTGTTTTTCCTGCCTATCACTTAGGAAGAAGAAAGATATTTTCATTATCGATCCAGCAGGAAATATGTATTACAACTGGTTGTTTTGCATCACAATGCCTGTCATGTACAACTGGACCATGATTATTGCCAGGTGATGTACTCCTTTAATGACTATATAAAACTTCTGGCAAATCGTAATATCCCCAAAGAGATTAAAAAAATATTTTATTAATCACCGACTTCATGCAAGTATTTAATCTTCATTTCATGTTAATTTACTTTTGTCTTTTCCTATTCAGAGCCTGCTTTGATGAGCTTCAGCATGACTACTTAGTGGCATGGTTTGTTATTGATTATGTTTCTGATGCCATCTATATTGCTGACATGTTTGTACGGACAAGAACAGGTAAGTATGCTCAATGATCAATTGCTGCTCTTCATGTATTTGTGTCAGGTGGCTTAAAAAATTTAGAATACCACTCTTGTTACCTGGATCCCAGTGATGAGGTGCAACACTGAAAAAGACATTGAGATAGATCTCTGAAAGACCGTAGGCTGTGACCTGTAAAAACAGGAGAAACTCTGGTGTATTACTTAAAGACTATATAAAGCCTGAGGCAAGCAAGGCATGAGATAAGCTAGATACAAGCTGTTCTGCCTGCAGATGGCTCAACAAGACAAAATAAACATGCAACGCTGCCAAGTGGGGCTCAGGGGTTCTGAAAAATTACCACCTAAATCTGGATTTTGTACTTAAAGAGATTCAAGTATTTGCTTGATTTTCAAGACCACTGTGCAAGAAAGACATCCAATTAACTTCGGCTGCAACAGTTTCTTTTAAAATCTTACCCTTCATCCAGAGCTATTGAGTAGGTACACTCAATATGAAACTGAAATTCCCACGTTCAAATTCTTTCCCTCACATTAACCACCCTTCCTGTAGTCTGTGGAGTTTTGGGGGTGTGGTAGGTTTTTTTTTCAGATGTTCACCATAGTGGAAAAGTGGAGGGAAAGAATCAGAGCTAGAAATATTTCATTTTCAGAGCTGTATCGTTTAGCTCCAGCTGAACCATATAGCACAAAGTTGAATATTTGGAAGTAAGAAATTGCTTATCAAAAAGGAAGAGAAGTTATGCACCATCTGCAACTTGCCACCAAAATATTTTTCAAAGTAGATTTGGATTGACGTTAAACACAACACAGTTGAAGATGTAACTTTTTTTTTTTATTATTTACAATTTGATTTTAGGTTACCTGGAGCAAGGTCTTCTGGTGAAAGAAGAAGAAAAGCTTCGAGAGAAATATAAGACATCTTTTCAATTCAAATTAGATTTTCTGTCAATCATACCAACTGATCTCTTATACTTGAAGTTAGGCCTAAATTACCCAGAATTAAGAATAAACAGACTACTCAGAGTAGCTCGGATGTTTGAATTCTTCCAGCGAACAGAAACAAGGACAAACTACCCAAACATCTTCAGGATCTCTAACCTTGTCATGTACATTGTGATTATTATTCACTGGAACGCCTGCGTGTACTACTCGATCTCAAAAGCCATTGGCTTTGGGGCTGACACATGGGTCTACCCCAACACCTCCGATCCCGAATTTGCCCGTCTGACTAGAAAGTATGTCTACAGTCTCTACTGGTCGACGCTGACCCTGACTACTATCGGTGAAACACCCCCTCCTGTACAAGATTCTGAGTATTTCTTTGTGGTGGTTGACTTCTTGGTCGGAGTATTGATTTTTGCTACCATTGTTGGTAACGTGGGCTCTATGATCTCCAACATGAATGCTGCCAGGGCGGAGTTTCAAGCAAGGATTGATGCTATCAAGCAGTATATGCACTTTCGGAATGTGAGTAAAGACATGGAGAAAAGAGTCATAAAGTGGTTTGACTACCTGTGGACAAACAAAAAGGCTGTGGATGAAAGGGAAGTCTTGAAGTATCTGCCAGATAAACTAAGAGCAGAGATTGCAATCAATGTTCACCTGGAAACACTAAAAAAAGTTCGTATCTTCGCAGATTGTGAAGCTGGTCTGTTGGTTGAACTGGTTTTGAAACTCCAGCCGCAAGTATACAGTCCTGGAGATTATATTTGCAGAAAAGGAGATATTGGACGAGAGATGTACATTATCAAAGAGGGGAAGCTGGCAGTAGTCGCTGATGATGGAGTTACCCAATTTGTGGTCTTAAGCGATGGCAGCTATTTTGGAGAAATCAGCATTCTTAATATCAAAGGTAGCAAAGCTGGCAATCGAAGAACAGCCAACATCAGAAGTATTGGATACTCAGACTTGTTTTGTCTGTCTAAAGATGATCTCATGGAGGCTTTAACGGAATATCCAGATGCCAAGGCTATGCTGGAAGAAAAAGGCAGGCAAATCCTAATGAAAGATGGGTTGCTGGACATTGAAGTTGCAAATTTAGGAAGCGATCCTAAAGATTTGGAAGAGAAGGTCACCTACATGGAAGGAGCGATGGACAGATTACAAACAAAGTTTGCCAGGTTGCTGGCTGAGTACGAAGCTGCACAACAGAAACTGAAAAAAAGACTAACACAAATCGAGAAAATATTGAAGCCAGTTATAGAGCAAGAATTTGCAGACTTAGAAGGAGATCCATCCACAGATAAACCTGGAGAGTCAAAAGCGGAATAAAACCACCGGAAGTTGCCAATAAGACTTAGCGTCAAATCCTTCATGGGGCCGAATACATCCATTTCTAATCTTTGTAGGACCTGACTACTAATTATGAAAAATTATTTGTTGAGGTAATGTCACTAATTTCCTACAAGCAGCACATATTTGGCAGGTTTCGGAAAGAAAAAGAAGAACTGAGAATGAGGATGAAAGGTAACATCTTGCTCCTGCACAAAGAGGTGTTATTATCTGCTAATGCATTATGTACCTCGATCTACAGCAAATGCAGTCCATCTATGTCCAGTCATATACTGGCAAATATTGACAGTTTTGCTGACTATTTTAAAATAATTTCTTTGTGTCTACTTATGGCAAGAAGGAAAGGTTCGGTAGCAATTTTATTACCTAAAGTCAATATAGGCATGAACCATGATATGAAATTTGTGTATAAACACAGTTTAAATTCTATTGATTAACATAAGATTAATTACTGTTATATAAAGAATTAGGTATATCCACAATGCAGATGTGAGTACAGAGGGCTGTAAGATTTGGAAAATATTATTACTTCATTGAGTCCACCTTGGCTGATTTCTTGAAATAGAAGTGAGCAGTTTTAAATGGTCCTTTTTTCCGGGATATTACATGCAAAGGCTGGAATAGAGAGGGGAGAAAATACAACTTTTTGCAAGCATCAGTATGACAAGTATGGATGGCTCAAAATATAGCTGTTCTTTCCACAACAATAAGAAATACGTAATATTGAAGACTGTTCTGCTCCATGTAATGATACGGCTGCTGAACATGGACTCTCAAGTTTTTAAGATCTGTGCTTAAAATGTTTTATGTCCCTAACGTAACAGTTGTGGATGCTGGCAGAGTGCAAGGGGCAGACACAACAGAAAGAGGCCAAACTCTTCCTACAGCATCTTCAGTAGATGCTGTTGGGGAAAGAATACAAAGACTAAATAGGTTACTTTTTTCATTGATAGAGTATTTCCTTCTTCTGTCTGTAACTACTACTAAGATAGAAAAATCTTTTTCAGATGTCAGATACATTTTCAACTGCTTTAAGAAGCATTATCTCCTTGGATTTCTTCCCTAATTTATGTCCTTTTCTGTTGGTTAAAAATTGGTTTTACTAGTTGTGGTCTCAGCTGGGTATTTCCAGTAGACTTTGATCATAGCCACTTAACGTTGGAAAAGTCTGATGACAGGGAGTGAAGTAAAGGGACTGCAAGGAGAGAATGGATAATTCTGTATTCAGGGCAATTTGATTATACTGGGCAATTGGACTGCCACTCTTAAAACATATATATGCAAATATTACTATCATTTGATAATCTCTCTATACTTTCGTTCTTCTCCTTAGTAAGATGGAGATATTATAAATCGGATCTTTTGTAAAGTGCATTAATTTCTGGTTGTTTTATTTTTTTGTAACGTTGATAGGTTTCCAGAATGCCAGAGAGATGTATAAGTAATCCTGATTTCACTGCAAGGATTAAATGTTATGAAGTAATTAATGCATAGGATATATATGGAACAAGAAGGATAAATGTACATATGAAACAGCTGTCCATTCACTGTTGATCCTGTGCTTTGAAGAACAAATGGCATAATGTGCTGGGGAGGGGAAAGAGTATGCCATCATTTAATTAAAGACTCTATTGGTGCACACAAGAACAAGGGTTATTCTGGTATTTAACTGAATTGTGAATGTTGGACTTTGCAATCAGCATTCTTCCAATTCAGGTCTTTGGGTATAGTTTGCAATCTGTATGGCAGCAGCATCCTATAGCGCTGCGTGACATTTCACTAGGCGCATAGAGAGCACTTTTCTCCTTTGCTTAAGAGTTTAAGAATTTGTATTAGAGAAACATGCGATAGGAGTTTCAATTAATAAAGGCAGAGATCTATTGTTTGTGTTTTTTCTTTTATTAATCCCTCAGTCACTATCTGCCCTTGAGAATAAAAATGATGTTATTGAAAAGACTTCAAAATAAAGCAGAAAACCAGAATTGACCTCCAGCAGTTTACTATTTTCAGACTCATTATTTGAAATCTTGCACTATTTAACTTCTATAAACATGCATTTCCTGAAAAAAAACCCTAAATGCCGAGTTTCCTCCTGGCAGAGCAAGACAGAACACGAGTGCTATCAGAAAATGTCAAATGTAAATTATTTCAACCTCCGCTGATCTACCAGAACTTTTTCAGGAGGCACACAGGTTCCTCAGTATGTGTTTCTGCACAGCAAGACCTGGATGTTACTGCAGCTAAGTCTCTAAACAAGATTTTTAGGTCGCTCCTACTCTGAGGAAGAGGAGCTGTGAGGAAAAACACGCCCAACAGCCGCACGAACGGCTGCCAGAAAAAGCCCTGTAGCCATTCGCTAAAGAAATTAAACCATTAAAGCAATAAAGTGGCGCTGACCCACCATATTAGTACATGTATTTTTGACTACCGAGGCCGGGCCGGGCCTCCCGGGACCCCCCCCACAGCGAGAAGGCGCAGCGCCCCGGTGCACGCTGGGTGTTGTAGTCTCCGGATGTCACTTCCGGTCCGCCCGCGCGGGGAGCGCTGGGAGTTGTAGTCGCGCCGCTGCGGGAGCTCACCGGCGTCCCTGCCGCTCCGGACGGAGGGGCTGGGCCGGGCCAGGCCAGGCCAGGCCAGCGGGAGGGAGCGAGCTCGTTCGCCGCGGGGAGGCTTCGCCCNTGAGTCCTCCGCGGGGTGCAGGTCCCCTGGGAATGGGAAGGTAATGGGTGAGGTAAAGGATGAAGCTGCTGTTCTTCAGTAGGGTTGGAAATGTTGAGGAGGGTGCTGCCCGCCAGGGACGAGCTTTAGGCAGCCCGAGCAGTGCCACATCGCCCCGGCTGGGGAAGGAGCCGGGCTTTCCAGCGCCCGGGGTTGCTCTGGGCGCAAGTTGTTGATAGTGTAATACTGAGGGCCAAATACTGGGCTCTCTTCAAGTGGCAGCGTAGTTTCTTAAGGCAATTCTTAAAACTAAACTTGACCAAACCCCAGGAAATGTATTGGGTGCAATAGTGTAATAGTTTAATATGTAAAACGAGGAGGTACTCTTAAGACCTCTTATCTCTGGAAGATTTTTATATCTCCGTAATGTGTTATCTTAAAGGCGCTTTGGTTTATTAGGGGCTCTGTTAAGTTACAGAGTTATTTTTTTTTCCCACCATGTGAGAATCTTCCTCATTTTCACATGCAATAACATCGAAAAAAAATGCATATATTAAAATACCCTGTCACTTTTCATGTTGCCAGTTGTGAAACAGCATGAATCCACTATTGTAATAAAGATTTGTTGGATGGAAGGAGATCAAGAAAAGTCATAATTTCAAAAATACCAAATGCTGGGAGAGGTACTTGTAGGGTATCAGCAAATTATAACAATTGCTCTTGTTAAGAGCTGACTGATTTTTTTTTTCTTCCTTCCTCATGGTGTGAAAATTGTTTGTGTGACATGTGTGTTGTGGGTTTTTTTAAGTATCCTTTTCATAAAGCAGCATTACAGATGCATATATTCTAGTACGTTTGGTTGGATTTGTCAGCAGTAATTGACAGGTAGTAATTCCTGCTGTGAATTTTATGGGTAATGCACAGTAAAGAACAAAATACAGTTTATCTCATGTGGTTTTGAAAATGTAGCAAGGGACTGCCCTTAAAACCATAAAATCGGGAAGCTCTTTAAAGAAGAGGACAGCTGAAAATACGTAGAACTGAATGTGGTGTTATGATTAACTTTCATGGTATTAATCATTAGTAATTTGTTCTTCTAATAGAATTATCTTCACAGAAGAAATTTGATGAAATTAAGAAGGCTAATCAGGCTGCAGCAAAAAAGCTAGTTGAAGACCAGTTTAGCTCCTCATCTGAAGATGATGATGAAGATGCTGAAATAAAGCAAGGAAAGATTTTGGCCAAAACATTTACCATTTACACCAGTCAAACTGGTAATTTTTTTTTAATTTATTGACTCATATTTCAGTATGAAAGCATAAACAATGCTGTATTGCTGGCTGCGTATTAGGTTTTTTCCATAATTAAAGGGAAAGCATTTTATTCTGATGTCTTGTATAAAAAATATTCGTTCCCAGCAATGCATGCTGGCAGTACTTCTTGCCTTTTTATTGCAGAATCAGATTTGAAACTGTCTTAAGTAATTCTAATAATGTGGTTTTATAATAATATATGACTGGCCTCTGTTCAGAGAAAAAAATACTTTTAGAGCAGTCTCAACATGTAGAGAATAGCAGATCAGACATTACTGATTGCTTTAAAAATCTTTATGTATTAAAGATGGGGATGCAAGTGAACTGGAACGTACAAGACAGTACATGAATGAAGCTTTTCAGTCAGGGGCTATGACATGTCTGATCTGCATTGCTTCAGTTAAACGGAACCAAGCTGTAAGTATTTTACAGTAGTCTTTATTTACTTAACGCCTCCTGTTTAGCTTTAGTTTTGGGAAGTTAGTTACCGTACTTTTAGAAACTTATGTCATTGACTTTGTCCTCTAAAAGTTAATGGGGAAATTCTCCTTGTTTTCACAGTACAATTTTTTAACAGTGTCATAAGTTATTAAAAAAATAAAGAAATTAAAACTTAAATTTTCTGCTGCATTTCTCTTACCAAATTGTTATAGTCATTTAAAGCTGACAATTTAAGACACCAATATATGGAAAGTACCAAAGCCATAAAACTGCATTTCTGTTATTTAAACTGCTTTTCAGCAGCAGGCTAATATTCTAAGCAAAGGATTGTGATTTCACTCCAGAGCTGACAGAAAGAAGTACACTGGGAACAAGATCATAAAGGTTTAGTGATAGTGACAGGACACAGGCAAAATTGACTCTCTCTTAAACACATTTGCATTTAATTCTGTTTCATTTTATACCTCTGTTGCTCTTTGAACAAAAGACACTATGCTGAAAGCCACACTTCTAATAAAATCTTTTTCTTACTAGCATTGTATGTAAATCCTAAAGTTTGAAGTTTGAAAGTTGGGGTTTAATGGGAATCTTTGGTACTTTTACTACCGAGATTTCTGGAGACAGAGTATGGGACAGGGAGGGAGGTGGAGGGAGAGCTGAGCTTGTTTAGTCTAGCAGGGAGGAGTCTAAGGGATGATACGATTGCAGCCTCCATCTGCTTGGAATTGGGAAAGTGGCCAAAGTCATCTTTGTGGTGTAACAAGGGGCAATGGCACAAGCTGGGGCTTGGGAGGTGCAGATTGGCTACTGGGAAGGTAATATGGCACTTTGACCAGGTTGCCCAGGATGGTTGTGGAGTCCCCATCCTTCAGGATTTCCCAGCTTCGCTATGCAAAGCTGTGACTGGACTGAGCTGAGTTGGCAGTAGTCCTACTCTGGGCACGAGGCTGTGCTCCGTGACCTCCAACAGCATGTTTAAATCAACATTTCTATGATTATATGAGTATTTCGGGCTCCATAAGCCTTGGCAAAAACTTCCCGCGGCAGCAGGCAAAAAGATTATAGATATGAATCTGTAACAGTAAAACTGCCTGTATTAATCTAACAGTGGGTATAATCTATTTTTGGAAATTGATTTTTTTTTTTTTTAATGAAAAAATAGCATGCCTGTATTTCTTTCGATATTATGGATGTTCATCAATGGAAACTGAAAGAAACCTAATACAAAGCAATTGGCACTTTAATCTGCTCTGTAGGTCTGGAGCTGCTGTGGATGCTTTTGTATATTTCACCTGGTGTGTATCCAAAAGTGGGCCAAGGACAGCCTTTTCCTTGTGTCTTCTCCTTTGACGGATGATGATTTTGGGAAGAAAGATTATCCCTGGCCATGGTGAGCTCTTCATGGTACATTAAAAAAGATACTTTTATTGTGAAACATACGCAAACTGGAGTTACTTTAGGAAGGAATTGTACCTGTAAATGACATGTGCTCCAAAAAAAATTAAACAGCTTGGAAACTGAATTTTCTATTGTTTTTTCTAAATTATTTTCAAGTTTCTGTTAACACGATTCAAGAATCTTTCACAGCAAAACCTGCTGCATCAAATTTGTTTTAATCTCTGAGAATGTAACTTATCTATCATGCTTCAGCTTCTAATATTTATTTCTGAATGACTTTACATACTTGTCACTTTTTAAATTGGCATCACGACATAAAATTAAAAAAGGCAGTTCTAAAATAGCAAGATTTACTTATTTATGTTAGTCTCTGTATAACTCAAGCATTAAAGCCAGTCTTGCAGTTTTACATGAGATTGTATAAAGAAGGAGGTGATGTTGTGGCTGCATGAATAATGAAGCTTGCTTTTTCAGTAGATTTGTGTTTGAAAGCTCCTTCAAGGTGCGTGTTTGTTCTGTGCTTTATTTGCCCATCTACTTCTATGTGGAAACTTGTAGTAATTTGAGACGCAATCTTCTCTCAAATTTGGCTAAAAATGTCTGGTGGATTTGAAAGCTCTATTAATGTGGGATCTCAGAGAGCAGGTGTGCTTAGGAAAAAAGTTATGAAATTGTTGGCTCACAGCATCTCAAATTGATAATGCTTATTCTACTACAAATTAGTTCTGTGTTTATAATGAAAAAAATTCAAAACAAATGGTATTTAACATTTAAGCACATGATAAAACTGTGCTGTCACTACGGAGAAATTATTTATGGACTGTAATGTATTATATAGGGGCAAACTGATATTTTGTTTGATAAAAATGAGTACTTAGGTCCTTCAAAGCCTCTATTTTGCTCTGAACAGAGGCTTTGAATTCTCCCTTTTCTGTTGTCTTTTCCCAGTGTAGCCAGAAATGGGAGCTGCTTTGTTTCTCCTTCCATGTGTTGCCTCCCTCCTCCATGGTTTGCACCTGAAAGTCTTTAGGGCCTGTGGCACTAATGAGTTCCAGACCCTTGGTGCCGATCTCTTTAGGAATAATGTACTTTTTTAATATCTGCCAATCAAGGATAACAAATAAAGGTGTGCATCTTACAATATCTAAGATGGTGAACTGCTACAATTTAAAACTTTTCAGATAATATTTTAATTATTATGCATAGTTTTAATAGCATTGTTAAATCTTGTTTTACATAGCTTATAAATTGCTACTGGTAAAAAAGTGGGGTTTAATATTTTTTTTGGATTGGTTCTGTTTAAGTGTGTTAACTCTTTGTTGCATGCTTTCCTTTGGTATTATTTGACATAAAAATTGTTTTATATGCTTCCTACACTAAAATTTTTTTAATATATTCTTAGAGAAAAAAGACTGCAGTGACAGGACAATTCTTTAGACATTCTAATGAATGTATTGTAAAATCTGACATATAGCAAGACCTTTATATATTATGAATTTAATTAGGTTGTTATTGGTTACAGTAATTGTAAAGATGTTAATTGGTAGGCTGGTAACAGTCTTGGGAAACTTAAATGATAAAACCTGCTTTGTTTTTTAAAAAATTCTTCAGGAAACTGCTTTTCTTTTCACTCCTTTTTTTTCTTGTTTTAGTCCAAAATGTAGGTTTGAATACAAACGGTCTGAAACTCCCAGCAGGTATTACTGTTACTGTGGAAAAGTGGAAAATCCAACACTGGACCCATGGCTGGTACCTCACTCCTGTGGTCAGATATGTGAGAGGGAATTCAAACCTCCTTGTGGTCATAAATGCTTGCTGCTCTGTCATCCAGGTAAATACGTTGCGTCTCTTGGTTGTATGACCTGTATTTATGTAGCTGTTACACAGCTTTACTTAAAAATCTGCTAACTAGATTTTAAAATTCTCAGAATAACAGATGTAGTCAGGGCTGCATGTGCTGAATGACCATGAGGTATTCTTTTTTCCTGTACTTAGGACCCTGTCCACCTTGCCCAAAGATGGTCACAACAACCTGTCACTGTAAGAAAGCCAAACCTGTGCCTCGAAGGTGCAGTGCCAAGGAATGGTCCTGTCGCCTGCCGTGTGGCCGGACGCTGCTGTGCGGACAACACGCTTGTGAGAATTCCTGCCACGCAGGTAGACCTGCCGCCTTAAACCTCAGAGGAGTTAACTGCTAAGAAACATCCTCCTTTTGTATTCCGTACTCTAAATGTCACCTTCCAATTGCGTACAGGAGATTGTCAGCCTTGTCCACGAGTCAGTAAACAACGGTGCATCTGTGGAAGGCAGACGGCAGAAAGACTTTGTGCGAGCCCTCAGTGGCAGTGTGATCAGGTATGTTGAGGCTTATTGTATTAAGGATAAGAATAACTCATTTGGTAGGAAAATAATTTTATTTTTTAGGTTTTGAAAGTGCAATCAAAAATACAAGCAGCGATGTTTGAGAATGGATCTACTTGGTGGCACAAGTCATTTCTGATAGTAGTTAAAATATCACTTCTGGAATTGTGCTGGGGTTAAGCTAGCAGTGAATTTGACCTTGTACGTTCTGTTTTCTTGTACTTGAGGTTGAAACTTCAGCCGCTTTCTTCAAAAATAAGCATGAAACCACAACTTAGTAGATAAGAGTTTCATGCTTATTTACTTCTAGTGACTGTATCAGAATGAAAGCTTTGTGATTCACTCTTTGAAGTGTATTTGCGGCTCATTCTTCAGACTAGGGCTATGGATGACAGACTGTAAAAAATAAAAATAATTTTAAAAAATTAAGTGTCAGGGGGAGGTTGCACCAGGAGGTAGTTAGTCATTATGATCCCAGTAAGAAAGGCACTCAGCCTCTGTAGAATCAGTTATAATGTGATTTATTTCAGCTGACGCTATAGAGAAAGGGAGTATAATATAAATAATAGTATGGCCTTTTAGATGCTGAGAACCCCAAGCTGTGCAGCCTTGAATGAGCCCCTGAGCCATGTGCAGCCTGTGGTGCAGACCCCAACTGTAGGAAGGGTTACCCCAGTTTGGTCATTGAAGCTATTGTAGGATTTTGTTATGAGAAAGCAACTCTGTTAATCATTACTACTGTCAAACAGAAAGGATGTTTGCCTGGCAACTTCTTGCTGCTCTTTTAGATAAAGGCAAGGACACGCAGGTGGCATAATCGCTGGTAGAGGTGGGAGCTGCCTCCAGTCTCCTCTGCTACATTAAGTTTATCCTGTGGCCAAAGGGATATGCGCAGCACAACACAGGCCTGAAGGCCAAGCTGTACATGCAGCACAACACAAGCCTGGGACTGCTGAGATTAATTTATGTGAACCACTAACTCTTCAGTATATGGCGGTCTTCCATTCAGGATCACTGCAGGGGTGATCAGTTTTATTTGGCAAACTCAGCGAATATAAGACTTGTTCACAAAATTCAGAAAAAATTAAATTCCATCCAGATGTCTCCCACCCATGGTTTTCCCCCTTGGGTTGCTTTGTCTTGGTATGTAGTTTCATTACATTGCATTGACTTGGTTTCTCTGAGTTTTCCAGGTGTGTGGGAAACCTTTGCCTTGTGGCAATCACACATGTGAACAAGTTTGTCATGCTGGTCCCTGTGGAGACTGTCCTCGTTCTGGGAAAAGGTCCTGTCCATGTGAAAAATCAAGTAAGCTGCCTTTTTTTTTATTCTAAAAAAAAAAAAAGTTAAATGTAAGGAAAAAAAAGTCACCCAGTCCTTGGCAGTCGGTAGCTTAGGGTAATTCTGCAGTGCAGAATCCATAAAAAGTTCTTACAAACAGTGAACTGTGACAGCTTATTATTTACATTTTTGCTTAATTCTTTCAAAGCTTTATTTAATACCAGAGGTTTAATTGGGAATGTGATTAATTGAGTAATTCTAGAGAAGCCTTTAAAGAAATGAGGGAGGATTGGTATTTAAAGTCATAGTACACAGTGCATTTTTTTCGAAATAGTTGGGCTTTTTTTCTAAACCTTTGCTTGTGCCCCTCTCTCTTCATCTAGAGTTCACCTTGCCTTGTACAGAAGATGTGCCTACTTGTGGCGATAGCTGTGACAAAGTTCTGGAATGTGGCATCCATAAATGTTCACAGCGCTGTCATCGAGGTCCCTGTGAAATATGCAGACAGGTTAGTCTTACTGTAGCAAGTTCACATTTTGTTAGGGTTTTTAAACACTATATGCCTGGAACAGTACAAGTTTCCTAGGGAAAATGAAATCCTATTGATCACGTTCCTTTTCATTAAAAGCAACACATTTTTCCCTATTCCTCCCCACCCCAACACAATTCTGAATTAATAGTTGAGCATTATGTATCTGAATGGAGGCATGGATGAGGGTTTTATTGTTTTGGGTTGGTTTTGTTCTGTTTTTAATTAAGTATGCCTTAAAAGACAATTTTTTTCCTCAGCTCTTCTAGCTTCTTTGCTGCTTTGTCTTACTATGCTATTTCTTCATTAGTGCAATTGAAGATGCTGTAACATAACATTATTTCCTTGTTTGTAAAAAAAAAAATAAATATTTTAAATATTTTGCTCTGCTCTAAGTATCTACGGTGCTTCTGTGGTCTGCACTGTAAAGCTGTTGCTTGCTCTGCTCTCAGTTGTCTCTTCCTGAACTAGCTTTGGCTACAAAGTCTACAGAGGAAGTAGTTAGCACATGATAGCTGGGATGAAGGTCAGATAAACCTGCTCACCTACTTCTTCAGTTATCTGTATACACAATGAGTGAATCTAGTTTACTAGGCAGGTGAGGTACTTTTTGGTATGAATTTGTTTTGCCATTTAGGTCCCCAAGTAGTTATTGCACAGATAGGATCTGCTCGGAGCATGTCATTCCTGTTGTGGTACAACATTGTAATATTACTGTCCCATGAACTTTTCTTTACAGCTAGTAGAACATACTATTTTCCACTTTGTTGTTATTGATATTAAAAATGCCCTGCTTTTTTCCCTATCTTACTGCCCAGGAAGTGGAAAAACAGTGTCGCTGTGGAAAGCACACTAAACGCATGCCATGCCATAAGCCATATCTGTGTGAAACAAAGTGTACTAAAATTCGTGATTGCCAAAAGCACCAATGCAGGAGAAAGGTAAGTGTCCAGAGATCATCTCTCTCTCTCTCTCAAGATATGATAATTTCTAAATGATGTTTAGATAACATTTTTTTCATTCATGTATAATATTTTGTGTTATATATAAAGCACATCAGTCTGTTCTTCCACCTCATGTTATTGTATGGAAAGAAGACTTTTCTTCAGTGTCATTCAAACCAGTTTGCTGTGTACCAGAATCCTCTGAACAGGATGTCACTCAGAAAAACAACGTGGCCTTACGAACTGGGAGGGGATTTTGACAACTTTCCAGCTTCAGAAGGCAGTTTTGCTTTCAGACACTTGAGTAGCTGCTGATGCTTTATGCATTCTGGAGTAGTTAAATCAATTTATTCACTTACTTTGTAGGAAGATCTGGGGATCTCTCATAACTTTGTAAGGGACATACTCTTATTTTTGGCAATGCAGGATTCCACCCCACCTCCTAATGTGCATCACTGCAAACAGCAGTGGTCTTACAACTGGGAATCCGAGTTCTGTTTCCCTGCTCGTTTGAATTCAAAAGAATGGCTGATGGCTCAGACCTTTCTTCTCAGTTTATTGATTCATGAAGGCCTGAAAGTTGCCTGTTACGTGTGAATTAAGACATTATGGAAGTTGGACTTCTTACCACAGAAAGGCATGAAAAATACGGTTTCTTTCTTAGGTATTTTTGAGTAGTATTACTATAGTGACTTTACTTTATGTGAAAAGACAGCAAAACAAGTAAGTGAAATTCTGATGTCTTATGCTAAAAAAATCCAGGTTTCTCTTCCTAATTGCCATTCTTTCTTGTAGAGTTTGGAAGGAGGGTACCTCTCAAGCTAATACAAAAGATGAGGTTCTCTCCTGACCTGGCATCCACCATCGTGGTGGTGGTGTGATGTGTTTTGATTCTTCCACATGACCACTTTATGTACAAACAGAAAGTAGATAACTGATCCTAAAGTTATCTGACCTTTACTACAAAGGTAAAAGGTGTTGGGTTTGGTTTTTGCTTAAAGAGAAAGTGGTTAGCAACACTTTTGCTCCAGGGACAATATAACATAACACTAGAAGAAACTGCAGAGTAATAGGCAAACTGTTGGATATCCTCTATATAATCTTCCAAAATTGTTTTGGTTAAAATATTATGAGAATTTGAACTTCTAAAATGTTCTTACGCTTTTTGGAAGCACTCTGCCTTTTTAATGTGTTGAAATGATGCCTTCAAATGTGTGTTTTCTTGTTACTTTATAATTTGAATTTTTAAAAAGAACTCTACAGATGGCCTCCTTTCTGTATCTGGCATGAATTTGAGAAAACTTGGTGAAATAGCATGAACGTTGTTTTTAAGAAGTACTGAAAAAATGAGATAGTAGAAGAGTGCAAACTTAGCCCAGAAATGTCTAAGTTTTCAGTAACATAGAGTATTTAATTTTTTTTTAATAGTGCTGTCCTGGAAACTGCCCACCTTGTGATCAAGTCTGTGGGCGGACGCTAGGCTGCAGAAATCACAAATGCCCTTCGGGCTGCCACAGAGGTAAGAAGGATCCCTGTAGTGATGGAATATTGTTTATTGGAATAAACAGCATTCGTGCTTGCATGACTCTGTATGGTGCTTAGTGAATTCTCTCCCTTGTTGCATGTGGGCTGTTTGTGGGGGTGGTATGTTTGAAAGCTTTTTAGTGCTGGTTAGAGCTTAAGGACTTGCATAATGACAACCTGAGTTTTTACCTGGTGTTTGCGTAGCATTGTTCCTCTGAAAATGCTCTGTCCCCTTTCCAGCTGATTAATTCAAAATCCATAGCTTGACTTTTTTTTTCCCAAATAATTCTGTTCACTGAATATGCATAACAAAGTCCAACTACATATAGAAATGACCGCGCTGATGGAGTCTGGATGGTTTCTAAGAATCCTAGAATACAACGTGTGATACACGTGGGCTTAAAATAAAATAAAAAAGAGGTGATGGAATTTGAATGTATATTAGTATCTCGCTGGTAAAAGAGAAAATAAGAACTTGTTACAGGCTGTATGAAGGGTACCAAAAAAGTTCACGCTGCATCCAGTGACTTTAGTTAAAAAGATGCTGAAAATGGCCAAAATTACCTAGCAGCTTTTATGCTGGCCAATTGCTTTGACATTTGCTTGGTAGGCGATTAAATTGGAATGACTGAAAGTGGCTGCCCTCTCAGCAATTTTCCCCACAGAAGCTGCTGCCCTGCTGAAACAACAGCTGAGGACCCCGTGTAATTTCCCGTAGTATTCTGGGCTTTAAATTGCAGCAACTGAGGAACTAATTCACAAGTTGTTTGTCCAGTCTTGCTTTTGAGGCAGTGATTCTTCAGAGGACAGGATAGGTAAATCTGGTAGTTGTCCTAGTTAACCTGCTGTTAAATCTGTTACCACAAACTGGTGGTTTGTTTTTTCTCTCTTAATTATGCCCCTTCTCTTCTTCCCTTTCCTTTCTTTTATCCTATTCCCCTACAAAATCATGGAAAGACATAATTTTTTTTTTTTTTTGTATTGTCAGAAGAAAACTGATAACATTGTTCTTCTGCATTGGTTTGGTTGATAACTAAATCGTAGAATAAAATTCTGGTTGGAAAACTTTTATATGGAAGAGCTGTTTATATTTGATAGCGCTTGCATCTTACAGCCTGGCTAAAAGCGACAAGGATGTCTAATAACTAACAACAGTATAAAAATAAGGCAGTGTCTGTAAGAAAACAGAAGTGAGCTTTGAGAATGTAAATATCAAATATATGCACTTTAAAGTACATGTAATTTATTAAAACACTACAGTTGTCAATACTTAAGTGCTAACTCTTGCCAAAAGTTGCATCTAATAACTATGTTATCAGATGATAAATTTAGACAGTAACTTCTGTGTGCTTTAACAAATTACGGTCTAGTACAATTTGTAATTACTTGTCAGAATGTTTGAAAATATTCCTAATAAAGAAATATTGACCTGTTGTCAAGGGGGAAGTTCTCTTCCACGGAGCACTTATAATTCCATAGTTGCGCTTCCTCCTTCAAGTCATGTCTAGTATGTTTTGAAGTACCTCCATAAGGCGGTTTACCTAGAAAACTTGGCTAGCAGAAGGAAAATGAAGAACAATTATTGCTGGGATGTAGCAGGATTACTTAGCTATTTATTTAAAGATATTTATATTCATGTGTTTCTCCTTATACACCAATATTTTAATAGCACTGAAAGTTACGATTAATTAGTTTATCTTCAGTATGTAGTACTAGGTCAGGTTAATTTTGCAATGAGCTGCCAGATCTCAGTGACCGCCGATTTTAAAGGAAATAGTATACCTCCTAGAAAATCACTTGCCAGATCAGGTCCTTTAAAAGGTACCTGATCTCAGAATTACTAGAGCTTGCTGATAATAAGCACTTGGACTTTAGCAGGGATCCCGGAAAAAGGTAGCTTGATCTATTCTGTTAGTGGTTTGACTTTCACATATCTTTTTTTCTTTAGTATTTAACGATGCTTGCTGAAATTTAGAATGCGGTGACAGGGAATAGAAATGTTTTGTTTCTTACTATGGTGCGTTATAACTCTTGATTTGAGAACTGTGCGCTCTCACCTTAAGTTCAGGTTTATATGCAGTCTCTGCCCTGCCATCTTTTTGAGAATGTAGGCAGTTGTTTGATTAATGAAATATTTAAGTAAATTGTACACAAATTAGCCTCTCTGGGCAGCATAGCTTTAGACCTTTACTTTGTAAAAGCAGCTGTTTGTGTGTGCTGATAATATATTATAATTTAATTTATGTAAAGACTGTATACTTCCATCCTTTTTTGTTTCAGCAGCTTTTTGAAGCGTTGCTTCTCAGATCCTGCTAACAAGTCAGAATTGCTTAAAAAGTCGTGCTGTTGATAATGCTTTCAAAGCATTGCTTTCTTGAAAATTTCAGAATGCAGCATGATTAGTAAGACAAAATCCCAGGTCTGAATTTGCTTTTTTTAGAGGATGAGGTTGCATATTCTTACTGCATATTCCTCAATAATAAAACATAGCAGTTGGCACGTGATGAAGAAGTAGTGTGGGAGAGCTATGAATTGAAACATAGATATTTTACAGATCTTTCTTTAAATATATCAGGTTAATAGCATGAGTAACTTATAAAGGAGGAGGATCTTTTTTGAAAAACATTAATTATACCTAAAGGATTAACTTTTCTTTAATGTCATATTGTCGTGGTTTTGGCCGAATTGGCCAATTGGAAGGACAGATGGCCCTCTCCCCCCCTCCTCGGAGAGGAGAGGAAGAGATAAGGAGGTTTACGAGTTTAGAAAAAGAACTAAACTACTTTATTGAAAGGAAAAAAATAAATAAGGAAAAAAAAAGTATACAATATATACAAAACCGTATCCAGCTCCCAGGATGACGATCGCGTCACCAGCAGACACAGGAAAAGTCCCAGACTGGAGTCAGCGACGAACAGGAGCAAACCAGGACACATATAAAATCTGCAAAATTTTATTGTACCAGTTTTTCAGCATCTCTTTTTTTGTTTTGTTTTGAACATAGATGAAAGATGTCTTCATATGTGTGTAAGACCGAAATACAAACAGCAAATATTTAAGTGTTGTGCAATTGAAATTTCTGGGCTTTAATAATGCTGAGTTCTTTTTAAACCATGAGGGAGGGATTGTTTCTAACTTCATACCAGTTAACAACTAGAATAATCAAGATTACTGTTGCTATTCTTTAAGAATGGTGAAATTCTCTTTCCAAAGAGGGATTTGAAACTAAGCAGAAATAAAAATTAACAGCCATTTATTATTTAGATCAGAGTAGGACAATTATACCATGTGCATATTCAGAGTTACGTGAGTTACGTTAGTTACCATTTTCTATAATCAGTAGCTTATTGAGAATATCATGTTGTTAATATATTTATTTTTAGGTAGTTGTAATCCATGTCCAGAGACTGTAGATGTGAAATGCAATTGTGGAAAAACTGTGATTAAAGTTCCCTGTGGCAGAGAGCGCACTATCAAACCTCCCAAATGCAAACAGCTTTGCAGGTCAGTAGAGACAGCGCGTGTGTTTCTAGTTCACCAGTGGAGTTGAAGGTATCCTTAGAGAAAGTAGTAAAATATAAATTTAAAAGGCAAAAACTATTCCTTTAATATGAGTACAGGTATTACTTCTCAGTTTTCTGTATTCTTGACTATGCAGATGGAGTTAGCAATAATCCTTCCTGTCAGAACCTCTTTGATGCGGTTTCATGAGCAGCTTGCTGCTCTCAAGGGGGGTGTTCTGTCCCATCGAGCACTTCTAATTCTGCAGTCACTCCCCTCTTCAAGTCATGTCTGGTACGTTTCGAAGTACCTCCATGAGGCAGTTTACCTAGAAAGCTTGACTACGCAAAGGAAAAAGGAGAACACTTTTTGCTGGGGTGTAGCAAGATTACGTAGCGCAGAGCAGAATCAGGAGTGAAATAGCTGTTTGAGTATGCAAACCCAACTTTGACTTTAATTTAATTAAGAACCCTTGTATAATTTTACTGCAATATTAACCACTGCTGAAGTTGAGAAGTAAACTCATTTTAAAAATGAGAACTTGTTCCTCTCAGTTCTTTGTATTTTGACCATGGTTGTTCAGTGACTGGAACTTTGTATTTCTTGCTATGGTATTGATTCATTCTTGGATTTTACTTCAGTCGGCCACCTACCTGTCACCACTTCACCCAGGAGAAACACTACTGTCATTTTGGTCGATGTCCTCCGTGTCGTCAGTCCTGCCAGAAAGCATTAGCCTGTGGTCATTTGTGCCCTGTTTCCTGCCATGATGAAGCGCTTGTGAAGCAAACTGGCGTAGTAAGTAAATAGTGAAAAATAGCGTATTACCTTTGTTATGAAGAATGAGCAACACTTGTTTGACCTTAATCTTATTTTGGGAGGCTTTTGGAGTTCAGAGTAAATAAATAATCAAGCACAGAGGTATGTGTACAGCTTCACCGAGAAACTAAGTAGTTCTAGCTCCTCTGTTGCAATCCAATTAACTTTGTAATATATGTAATGAACTGCAGTTTTCAGCAGTTTTAATTACTTGAGAAATTGCAAGATTTTTGTTAGTTGTATTGCAAACGTTTAATTTCAAATGTAAACAATTACTTTTAACTTAAGGGTAAAAAATAAATTTTAACTCTGCTGCTTACTAAACCATCGACATTTGCACAAGTTCCAAGCGAGAAATTGTTTGGCATCTTTAAATGTGACACATGCACTGCATGATGATAGTTTCACTTGCTTAGTAATGGAAATTTTTAAATGTTTTTACCACTATTAAATGCTTAGAATTGTTTTGCTGGTTTGATATTATTTTTTGGGTTGTTTTTTTTTTTTTTGCTTTGTCCTTCATTTTTAGCAGTAGGGCCACAGGCCTTCATGTTCCTATCCCTATCCATGCTAAGGATGAAATACTAACGTTTTGCGTGTAGGGTGTGTTGAGATTTCCATTACTAAAAAGTTAAGTTACTAGAAAGTGGATTTGTTAAAACTGGGATCTCTTTAGATGATACATTTCTTTATGGTTAGGCAGATCCATTTGTGGTTTGTATTCAACTAATGTTACCTTTTGCTCTCAGCATCAGTCTGCAGGTCCTTGGGAACAGCCATCTGAGCCAGCTTTTATTCGAACTGCGTTACCATGCCCTCCATGTCAGGTTCCTATACCAGTGTAAGTATTGAAAAAAAAAAAAAAGAAAACAAATAAAAGAGTTTTCTAATGGCAAGACACTTTTTCTTTTTATACTGTTGTAGAGATGGACATGAAAATAGCCATATTTTCCTGTTCAGATGCAATAAGCCTATGTCAAATTCATTTTCGTAAAATTAGGAGCTTTGGTGGTTGTTTAATAGACATTTTTGTAGTGCATGCTCAGTGTGTGAAGGGATTGGTAGTGTTAGTAGATTGGTTGTGTATGTTGGGCACAATGCTACCTTCAAAGAAAAATACAAAAATTGCAAAGGCAGCCACTGTAATTTGATAGTCTTCAGTGATATACAAGTTTTTCCATATAGTTTTTCTTGTTTGGTTTATGGGATCCTGATTTTCTGCGTAATTAATTGCTATTTTGTTTCTCAGTTGTTCAGTTATATGCTAAGGAATGGCAGGTGGATGCCCTTCACCCCATCTGCTCATCTCATTTCTATTTTTGACTTGTGCAGAAGGTTCTCCTCCTTGAGTAGAGCCGAATCAACTCTTCCTGTGAGGATGCGGAGGATATAAGGGAAGATACGATGACGACTTTTTTCACCATTCTTTTTTCAATTTGATAGAACTTTTGTTTATATTGTGGAAAAAGGACTTAGAATTCAAGAATTATCTGCAAAAGGAGATACTGTGGGTTTTGGTTTGTTTTTGTGTTGTAGTCTCTCACTGTTTTAAACCCTGCATACTTCATAGGCATTAGGGCCTATTTGTTTTTTAAACATCCCTCCTTGTTGCGGGAATATTATGTCCTCATTTTATGAAGTGAGAAGTAGACCGAGGAAGATAATAAAAAATATCCGTTTAATGGCCTATGTAGATATGTTTAGAACTTTCTCAAGGATTGTACTATGATAGGTTGTACTTTTGTACCTGCAACTTTTTGTACTTCAAAACTGTGACTGCTCAGTACTTCTGATACTTGAGCTCAGTGTTTGAAGCCAGACTCCCAGAAGGTGAAAATGTGTAGTTATGAACAGTCCGATTTCACTGTTTGGGCAGATGCCTGTCTTGTGTAGGTGAGAGATTGTCTCGTGTAGGTGTTCAGCAGAGGTCACTGTGTAACGTCATGCATTATGTAGGGCACATCTCTGAATTCCAGCCTCAGAATCACCTCCTTTACTCTGAAAACTCCTCCCCAGAGGAGGTGAATCTGCTAAGAGAGAAGGAAACCATACTGGAAAACTCGTACTTAATTTTCTAACTAGAGGACGCGTTCTTACACTTCATAGCATTTGGGGTGAATTAAGGTTCTGCTAGCATTAGATCCCATTAATTTTGGAATATATTGACTCCCTTGGTTGATCTTTTCAACTGCAATGTTCTTTTTTTTCTTAATGGAAGAGATACGAGAAAAGTTTCCTGAATTAAGAAAATAATAATAGTAAACAAAACCATAGATAGAAAGTCATGTGGTGCTACGAAGCAAAATATCTGACACCTTCTTAGATTGTTAGCAGGGCTTTTAGAATCATTGCTAGAACAGTGGCATTTGAACGAATATGATAATGCAAAATAGTTTCAATAATCCTATTCTGTATGAATGGCTGGATGTTAGTGGGGATTCCATCTTTCACAGCTGAAGTTTTGCAATACTTTTTGATGTTTTTTCTAGTAATTTGGACTTGAGCAGTCAGATTTGGAATGGAATTTATTAGGTATCTGTTTCTGTAAATAGTTAAAAGGGAGTTTCTGGAAAATTATTTGCTGAGCATATTTCACAGAACTGTTGAGGCTGGAAGGTACATTAGGATGGGCTCATGTAGTCCAACCTCCCGTTAAAACCAGACCAACACTGAAGTCAGACCAATTTGCTCAGGCTTTGTCCAGCTGGACCTCGAAAAACCCCAAGTACATCATTAATTCTACAGCCTCTCTGGACAACCTCTTTCAGTGCTTGATTATACTGATTAATTGTTTTGTTTTTTTCTGAATGGAATTCCCGCCCTTGAATGCATTGACTACATTGTCCCTTAGTGTTGTCTGCAAAATTAATTCATTTTGTCTCTTCCAAGTTACTGGGGAAAAAAAATTAAAAGAAAATAGATCCCAGGCTGAAGAATTCCCTCTGTAACTGCTGCCCAAGTAGGATACAAAAAACTAGCCACTGTCCTTTGAGCCCAGTGACCCTGCCAGTTTTTCATGCATCTGTTAGTTCATCTGACACCAATACATCCCAACTGGAGTGCAGGGTTGCCGTGGGGAACCTCACCTCCACAGATTTAGTAGTTACATGGCAGAAGGCAAGCAGGCTGGTCAAGCAGTTTCCCCTTGCAGCGCAACAGAAGCATGCTACAGTGGAAAGCAGAGGTCCTAGAAACCAAATTAACTGGTTTGAGAAAGGTTATCTTGGATACGGGGTAACTGAGCTGTGTGGAGTGAAGAACAGCCTCCTGTGCGACAAGTGCTTCTTACTGTACTAGGTGAAAGACTGATTACTCTTGTTAATATCCCACTGTCCTAAAGACCATTTGTAGCTACTGGTAGTTGCTTTGTATTAGAGAAGTTATCAGGGATACTTTTTTTTATACTCTTCTAGAAATTTTTAGTAAATGATTTACAGGTATTTTAGCTTGAATATTAATGACATTTTCATTACTTTCCCTTATTAGGGTTTCAGTAGAGAAATCAAAATAATACTTGTGAAGGAGATGGCAGATAGGAAATTGGAGATAAAAAGAAAAAGATCCTTTTCAAAATAAAAGAGCAAAAGATTGATTTAATTTTTAGGAGATCAGTGTTTGAGTGAGTCGCCGTTTAATACCTTCGCAGTTCTGATCAATGTGCTTTTTTTCTTTCCTAGGGGTGGTAGGCTGTTCTAAAAGAGACAGAATTGTAGACATAAGAGTAGACTGGGTAGTTCTCTGAAATAACTGAAATATATGAAGTGATTTATTAGCAAAGCCAAAGGACAAGGTGTTAGGAAGCAATTCAAGTAATTCTCTTAATAAATGCTCTAAAATAAAAATTATTAATTTCTTATACAACTATGATTAATCTGCACATGAAACACTGATTTTTGGGATTACCATCACAGAATACAACAATCCAAACAACTGTTGAAAAAGAGAAGATCTGCATAGATAAATGATTTTCTTTCAGTTTACACTTTTTAAAAATAGATTGCGCTATTTTTGTGTGAGAAGCACCAGCACTGTTTTAAGTTCCTTATTAAATAAATACATGTTTTCTAAATCTCTGATTTTTCTCTCTTTGACAGGGAGTGTCTTGGGCAGCATGAGGTGAGTCATGGAAACTGCCTTTTTAAGTGGAATATGAAGTATATCTCACTTTGTCAGGCTGCAAAAAAAAAGGGTATTAAAGATAAATATTCTATGGCTTGTTTATATTTTAAAACCAATGCAGTACCTTATCCCAAGGGCTTACACATCAGAGGGTATTTTAGTTCCTTTTTGAAGAATATATAACTACTTGACTTTTTAGAATTCTTGGACAGAAATTTAAACTCATGATTTGTGAAGCTATTTGTATATTCCTGCAGTTGTTTAAATAGTGTTTAATTTTTTGGGGGGGGTGTCTGTCTTCATTATATGCTTCTTGGATTTTTTTTCTCATTCTATTATTATTATTCTCTCCCTGTCACACAGTTCTAGAAACTTGTGTTTATTTTAAAAGGATAAGGAACAGTGTCATGCAGGAAAATTCTCATCTGACTTGAATCTAAGCATGCGTGGATGAAATCAGACAATACAGTACAAACTTCTTCAGTGTTAACTTATTAGCTTGTCTTAATGGTGTGCAGCCTTCTCGGGTTTTAGATGAAGTCTTTTTTGGCTTACATGAGAAGAAAAGCTAATTGACCCTTGAAGTTAAACAAATACCGTCATTATTCACGGTCATTTCTAAAAGTCATTGATTGCTAAACTAATCTTTAAAAAACCCTATTGCTGTTACAGCTTTGTCTGCTAGTAAGTCTGCCATGAATTCACTATCAAAGTGCAGCTAACAATACTATAACAAACCTAGTATCATTTTCAGCTAGTAAAAAATTCTAGAAAACAGTAAACACTTGAAAATATTTACAGATACCCCTCCCCTCTTTGTTTTCTACTTTGAACTTCTGTAATAATCTTTTGGTATGTGTTGTAATGGTGGCTTGATTATGTGGTGGCAACACCTACAAATGTTGTTAACAAAATTTATATATCCACAGTCTGTTTGCACTGCATATTTATTAATCCAAGGAAGCTGTGAATACAGCTTCCACAGAGCTACTTTGCAGCTTGTCAGTTCCTAAAGAAAAATGTGCTGTGAACATGGATGAAAGAACAACTGTGCCTCCTTGTTTGTTGTTGAAACAGCTGGGGTTTGGTTTTGCTTTCCACAGTAAAACTTGCAAGTGTCTCAGCCAAGGTTTTATAGAGTCAATGACGTGTTTTGTGATACAAGGGACATATGGAATCTAATGTTAACTTTCATGAATTTATGTATAAACAAAATATCAGCTATGGTATCTAATTTGCTCTAGACAATGTTACTGGGTTTGGTACTGTTCAGATGTACATGATTGTAAAGTTTATGTTCCTCCTTGTAACAGAGGGCAGTAGCAGCTTCCAGATCCTGAGGAGATTTTCACTGGGAAAAGTGAATTTTTTATGGGTGATGAAAGTAGCAATTTTCTCAAACAAAGTTTTGCTGTGAAGAGGGGCTCATTGCTGAACCATGTTACCACTTATGTTGGACTGTTGTTACACCTCCTACAATGGCGGAGGTATAAAGGAAACAAACTAGGAGTGAAAGGAGTTATAAAGGCTTCTTGTATTTTACCGGTATGCCTGCAGACGATGAGTAGAAGAGAGAATGAAAGAAAGCAGTTTAGGAGTTGTATAATAAGCAAATCTACTGTCTTTACAATTTCACTTGGACAATAATTTTAATTTGTGTAGATATTGGAGTTGGTTGTTTTGTTGGGTTTTTTTTGTGGTTTGTTTTGGATTTTTTTTTTTTCATTGCACTTTGGCATTTTGTTTAAAAAGTATTTCTAAGGGCTTGATTTAGTTGGAGTTCTTATGTATCTTTGGGTATGTAGAAGAAGCAATTTATCAGACTTAAAACAACTTTTCAGATTATATAATTGTATAAAATCCATGTTGAGTGGAGGTATGATTCTACGTGACGTTTAACCTAAAATAAGATTTCCTTTAGCTACATTGTGCAGCTTTCTTTTAAATAATTTTACTGTGCTAGTTTTGGATGTTTTTATATATATTTAGAAAAATTAATAACTTCATTTTTTGATCTGTAGGTGCTTAAAAGTAGCTCTCAATTTTGTTTCAGGTTATAGGTCAGAAAAATCACTTACCAACTGTTGCTGCCGCCTCAAAATGAAAACTTGGTGTTTTACTTTTTCTTTGAACTGCTGTAAGCATTGGCATTTCATAGCAAAAATGTACATGTGCTCTTTTAAAATCAAATTATGAGAGCTAATGTTTATATTCAAAGTCTATTTTTATGGGAGAACATTAATTAAAGCCCATACAAGGTATATGAGGACAGATTATCAGGGCTCATTGATAGGT
>VXBO01010031.1:2232-22687 GCA_013400135.1 Rhinoptilus africanus
AAAACAAAATTTCTGTTTTCAGTTTCATTTTAATTCTGAAGATTTTGAAAGCAGTTGTAACAATTCTAAGTGAAAGGCTGGAATTATTGAAGTCTATTTTTGCTTTACAACCCACACTGTCATGAGTCTTAATGGGTTGGGAACAATGCCTATTTAAATATTAGTTTTCAGTTTGGAACTTGGTTAATACATTAAGTAATTCTTCAATGATACTGGAATAAACTCTTCGAGAAAATTTTATACTAGTTGGGATTCCATAAGTTATGAAGTGTGTGGGGTTTTATTCTTATAGCAGTAATTTTAATACCAGTTTAACAGTTCTAGAAATGAAATACAAGCTCTTACTAAATATATTTTTTGTTAATGGACACAAAGCTTTCTCTTATTTATCAGATTGTTACAGTTTAGTGAAACTGAACTGTATTTGAATCAAATTACCCATTTTAACTACTTTGTTTATAACTACTCGGCTACATCTTGCAAATACCTTAAGGTGTGGGTAATACAGTTTTAACTGGTAGAAATAAGTTCACTTTTGACATTCCTTGATGCTGTTGAGGAGTTTTTCATTACTTTGCAATGAAGTAGTAGGACTTATGGGTGTGTATAGAGGTTGCTCAGGTCTCTGATACCATATTTGTCCTAATTTTTTCATTATCTCACTAGGGGTAGTCCTTAAAACAATGTTTACTAGTTGTTGTCACACCGTATGTTCGCTAAATGCACACTTTGGTTGACAGATTTCTCACTGCTTAAAGAGACACTATTTCATTTCCAAATGCTATAGTTAATCTTGTAAATAGTACTATATAGAAGCATTTTTGTATTTTTTTGTGTTTGGTATGGATTTCAAATTTTCTTGCTTTCTAGCTGGTCTATTATAAAAAATATGTAAGAGAACCATTTTTATACACCTTTTAAATTATGTGAACAATCTTTGAAGTGTTCTATGGAGCTGCACGTAATTTTTACTTCAGTAGCTGAATTCCATAAACAGGCTGAGTAGGTAGCAAATTTACAGATATAAAGAAAACATTTAAGATGGGTACTGCAATTTAAAACAAACCAAAACAAAAAAAACCCAAACCAAAACAAACAACAAAAACCTAAACAAAACCAGAGTAGATTTTTCTTTCAAGTTACCATCATGCTCATGAAGAAAAGAAGAAAATGGCATTAAGATTTGGTAAAGATTAGAAAGAGAAGACTTTCATGCTAGATTATAATCTGTTTCTGTATTTAATACCTAATATACGTTTTTCCCCCCACAGAAATTAGCAGAGTACGGAAAGACATGTATAACGACACATTAAATGGTAGTACGGAGAAGAGAAGTGCAGAATTACCAGATGCTGTGGGACCTATTGTACAGTTACAAGAGAAACTATATGTGCCTGTAAAAGAATATCCAGATGTAAGTATATCTTTTTAGTCCCTAAATTATTTTTTGATCCTTGTGGTCGTCTTTAAATGTAAATTTCATGTGATGCTACCCTTGGATCACACTGAATTGCTTTTGACAAGATATGTCTTAGGGAAGTAGTGTATGTTCCACTTGGTGGCTTGATTTGTAGTGAGTGTGAGTGGAAGAAGGTTGTGTTAAATACCAGACTAGTATGGATTATAAAGCCATAGATTTAAGATCTGAATTATCTTGTTCATTCAGTACTGTCAGTCCTGAGACACCGTGTAGTGAGTTTTATGAGGGAAGTAGTTCTTGGGACAGTGCTTTTTCCTCTTAGTACGTCTCTAGAAGTCAGTTAGAGGACTCTTTAGAGACCTTTTGGAGACCATACTTAGTCTCCATTGCTGTTTGTCCCGTACCTGTGTAACCAGTTCTGTTGCAGATAGAAATGTCTTTATCTTGGGGTTGTTCATCTCTCTCCCCCTCCCCCATAAGCAAAGCTCCTTGCTTGCATGCCAATGTTACATTCTCCATTGGGTGTTTTGTACACCTACATTTTTGAGGGAGAATGATTTCATTTAACTAGAAGAACTATTTAGAACTACTGTGGTCTGAATGGTTTCTTAACATAACTTGGGAAAAATAGTCCTGTAAAATTCTACCCCAACCATTTTTGTTGGTCACTGACAAAATAAGAAATTTTTTTATTCCTCCCTAATAGAATTTAGGGGACTTGCTGCAGTGGAGGAGTGCAAGGTCCAAGTGAGGCACTTGCACACTGAAGTGGTATAAAGTGGAAGAAAGTACAGAACAGTAAAAAGTGGAAGAAACATTGTGTATTTCTGTGACTTTGCTTTGTATCATTAATTAGATTACGCTCTCCAAATTGAGCTTTTTTATTTTAATGCTGCTTAAAACATACAGGCCTCTAAATAAAACCTCACTGTGCCATAATCCATTAAGAAAATTAGATGCAAGTCATTATTCAGAAAAGAATATTTAGACAAATTTTTCTCCCTTTTCAGTTTTCACAAAGTTGTTTTGTTGCTTTTGGGTTAAAATACCTCTACTGGGAAAAGTGGTCAAAGAATTTGCATTGGCAGTAAGGACATCTCTCTTCCCTTCCCTTCTGTTTTTTTTTTTTCCAAATTAAACATATGCATGTCTATATACATATGTATGCACATGTGTACATGCATACATAAACCCGCACCAAAACCAGTTATTCTTTTAAAACTCCTTGGAATTACAGATTTTTGTGAGGAACTGTGCTGTGCAATTGTTCCATAAAGCAATGTAAATGGCTCTGTATCTGTATATATCTTAGAGATATATTGATTATTGGCTTTTTAAAACATAATTTAATTTTTGACATTTTGTTTTAAAACTTGACAATGTGTCCTTTACAAAGGACACATTAATTGTCGGTTGTAGTTTTTACAGAATTTAATGCTTGCTGTACCAGGAATGTGAGATAGGAGGAAGACAAAGGGGTTGGATTTCCTATAATTATTATAAAGGTTTTCTTCTAGAAATTAAAGGTATAGTAGCTCAGCCTCTTCACTGCCAGCTAATTGTTAAATATAGTGTAAATAAGCAGGAAAGAGTTTGTCTCTGTTACTGTCAAAGTACTTGTGTAACTTCGGGTATGTTATTTCTCTAGCTCCTGCTAGCTCTTTGTGTGCATTTAGAAGAATGCCCTCAAAGTGGTCACCAATTTATTTTAATAAGCTTTTACAAATTCAGAAGTTGGAGAGACTTGTGATTTGTATAGGTGTGGCCTGGAATAAAAAAGTAGTTGGTTCTTTTGAGACGTGTGATGTTTGCTAGAAAATCTACAGCATCTAACACTGTGGTGGCACATGGCAGTTCAAGCCTCACTGGGGAGCTAAGAACAGCGTTCTCTATGTGCTCCTGCCGGTCTACGTGTTGTCTGTATTTGTTCCTAGCTACTCAGAATGGGATCTGCACAGCCTCAATAATTGGTTATGCAACTGGAATATACCATTACATATTTCTACAAGTTAAAAATTAAATGATCTGCTTTGCATTCAGGCTAGTACAGCATTCAGAAGATCTGGAGTACAGTGATTCCAGCTTATCTTAAAAAAACCAAACCTGTAAAATTCACTTGTAAAGATTAATTTCACCTGTAAAGATAATTTCATTGTAATCTCATAGTGTTACGTGAAACTTCTTACTCATATCTAGCAATTGATTTAATTGTTATCAGATACAGGGAAGACATGCTGTGCAGACTGTCTGAGTGAGCTTGTCAGATAAATCCAGTTAATTTTTTCTATTTCTATCATTCTCTTCCAACTGACAATCTTGTATACCTTACAAAAGCATAAAGATGGATAAACTTAAAGATTATGCAGAGAAGGGTGACCAGAAATTGTTTTCTGATGTAGATTTAGTAAATTTTTAGTAACAGAAAGGAAAAAAAAGATCAACAGACTTTTATGATGTTATAATAAACTTTTGTTCTGGTAAATGTTTTTGCTGTGTAATTTTAAGTATATAGATTAGTTGACTGTAGTGAATACTGAATAGTACTATAATGCCATTTTGTGCACAGAATCCGAAATTAGTTGAGGCATAAAAAATAATGGTCTGCCATAAGTTTAAACAAACTTACGTTTTGTATTTGTGTATAAAAACATGCATATATACATATGTGTATAAAAGATGGCACTAAATTTTCATAGCCTACATCACTTTTATATTAATGTTCAACTGTCATTTGAGTACCTACACAAAGGAAAAATATATAAAATTACAAAGCTAAAATAAATACATAACATCCTCTGTGGTCTCTTAATAATTTTTTATATGAATGCATATAGAATATTTTAATTCTAATTTTTATTCTAAGACCATAGTTGATTGAAGGTTTAACTTTTCAAAAAATTGGTTGTCAGAAATGGTCTCTAGTTTTTAAACGACAACTATCTAGAGTCTGCATTTCTGCTTCTTTACTAATAAATGGAAGACATGCAAAAATCTTGCTAAATAATAACTAACTTTTTCTTCTATGTATGTAGTATAAGCGTTTTTCCATGATGTAATCATAATGTGATAAATTGTGTTAACTGTTGGGGTGGTCTGCTTTCTGTCTCATTGTTTTTCCATTGCAGGCTATAGTAATGCAATTGCGTATATTTGTATGTGTTATTTTCTTCTAGCACCCTTGGAAGGTGTTAGATTTTTATAGACATTTTAGTCTTAAAAATGAGATTGGAGCTACTTTGCTTTTCTGAAGGATGTATGTGCTCCTGAAACTTGAGAAATTGTGCAGAAGGCACTCAGAAGGTTAAATTCCGTTAGTTGTCTGTAATTTGCCCTTCAGTTAAAAATGTGTTCTCTGCATAGTTAAATCTCTGTATGCCCATTTATGTCTTTGGTGTTACAATTTGTAGGCGTTTCCAATTCATGGAGAAATATCTTCCATCAGAGTTTTAAAAAGTGAGAAGAAAAGACATCAGGCAAATTACTGAGCTCGTAGGAAGCAGAAGAATGGAGGATATGCTATTGTTTATGGGTGAATAGTTAATAGTCTTTAGCATTTCTTATGCTTCAGATAAATGATTCATTTTCTTGAATTTCCCTAAAGAGCTGAGACTAAACTTTCTGTCTGATATCAATTTAAACAGTTTTTGGAATTAGTACCTACAAATGCTGGACTGAATAAATGTTTTTCTATTATAATCATGGCTTTATTATTAATAAGTACCCTGTTAGCTCTGATTAATGTGAAATTCTCTGTTGGAACTCTTCTGTGCCTCTCCAGTAAAAATGTAAGAACTCAGTAATTATCGCATCTAAAGTAGCATGTCCTTTGAGTATACTGAAGCTCAAAGGCCAGCAGTGATAAACAGCTTGTGCGTACTTTCTGACCATTTTAGTTAAAACTGTTTAATTAGTACTACAGAATGATGAACACAGGGATTCATTTTACTATGGGGAACTTACTGACAAAACGTTTAAATCCTTTTTCAATTTAGTAATATCAGAGTTTAATAGCATCCCTAATATGGATTAGGAAAATGATAACATCCTCTTTATTTATTGTTCTGATTCTTTTGCTTAAGCTCTTCATTCCCTAGTGGTAAACAGGGAAGGAGGCTAAAAGAGCTGGCCTAGTTTACCCTTGCAATAGGAAGGCAAGTGTATATAATGGATCTATGTGAAGAAACTTGGGCTACAGAGTACCAGCAGGGCTGAAAGAAGATTTGTCAGAAGGTTAACTACTGATACAAGTATAAATGTACATGGAAGAACTAAAATAGTTTGATTACTGGTTTCAAGGATGAGTGAGATATTTGGAAAAACATTCTAGTAGAAATCACGGGAGCAAAAAAAGTTAATTTTGAGTTTGAACTTTATATATTTATGAGGGGATTTAGGCACTCTGGTTGCAAATGGTAAGGGAATGGAATCATTGAGGAAGGTCCCCTTTAGATGCTAATGCAGTGGAGACATGCATTGATATTTGTATGAAGTTTTTATTTACTCTTCTGTTTAGTGCTTTATTGGATGTTCTTCCATACTGACTATCTGATTTACCTTTTGAAAGATAAGTTTCTTTTGAGCCCTGGTTCACACTAAGTAGCTTTTTTTTTTTTTTTTAGCACCTTGCTGAAAGATGACATACACTGTCATAATTTTATTCAGGAGTAAGTCTGTCAAATCTCCAGAGCATGTTTGTCCTCGGAGGCAAAAGGATGGAAGGCAGTCTAGAATGCACAGGAGATAAAAACCCTGTCCTTTAGTTTCTCATGGTAATCTTGCAGGCTCAGCATCAGTTCAGTAGTACTGGTTAACTTGGTCCATGTTTCATCCTTGGGAGACTTATTTCTTCCCCATTTAACTCTTCGAGCATTGAATGCAATTAAATTAGACAAATGATTACCTAGTTGTTTCTCTTTTAATAGTCTTATTCCCATTTCATCCTTACTTTCAAATTTTGCTCTTTAAGTATTTGCAGATGCTCTGTTTTGTATGTGTGTGTAAACAAGCAAACAAAAAGAAAAGTACGGTGGAAGTAAGACAAGTAAAGACTAAGTAAATAGCACTTTTTGGCAAGGGACAATGTTTCCCTTAATATTTTTCAAAGGAAATTCAGAAGTTTGGAAGCAGAAATAAATTGCATCTGATAAGTCACTATACGGGTCCAGCTCCTAAGGGTAGGAGTCCTCCAATCTGACATTAACAGCTAGTGCTCGACATCTGGGTACCTTTTGTGCACCATGGAGTGCGTGTGCAGAGAAGCCAAGTGCTCAAGGAACGTGGTAACCTTCTAAATCAGTCTAAACAGTTAGTTTGTTGGGTGCCTGTTATTTTTCTGTGAATGAAATATCTGAGATTTTAGCTAGAATAAATTAATATTAATAAAAAGGGTTCACGTAGGGAATTACAAAATTTGAGTTTGCAAAGGATGTGTCCAACTGAACCTTTGGAAGAGCAGGTTAACACCTAGTAGTCAATTTCTGTCATGCTTGGTTTTGCTTGCCTGGTGCCTTTCATTATGGCTTGTCTCTCAACTGTAATTGTCTCTGCAGATTTAGGCTTTTCAATGGGCAGTTTATTTGATCAGAGCTGTCCTCTTAACACCCTCTTTTGTTTTAGAATTCTGCACTTCATGTGCATGAATTTCTTTAGTTCATGGACTCTCAAAAATATTTTGGTACGTGGTTTCAGTTGATGATGTACTACAACTCTGTTGTGTCAGTTTGTGCGTCATTTTCCTAACTGTTTTCCCTCAGAACTTGTAGTTTGTGTAGCAGCTCTTGCAAGACTTAAGTACCAAAGAGTTGTGTGCAAATGCAAATAATAAAAGGTCAGTTGTGGGGCAGAGAGATTTATGGAATATTGCTTTTGGTTTTCATTGTTTTTCTGTTCGATCTGTTCTTTGAAGTGTTTATTGTAGTAAAGAAGGATTTTATACAGAGAGGAGGAAGTGCTTCAGCATGATGTTTTTTCTTACTGTTGTGAATAGGTCAGGTACACTTGGGTACACGTGCTGAACTTACTGGTAGTTTTTTGTGAATTAACATTCTGTATACTTTAGCTAAGATTGCGGACTGCAGTAAACATGGAAATACATCAGTAAGGGCTAAAACCATGTTTAACAGAGCAAGGTTGAGCTGTGTTTAAAATACGTGTGGATTTACAAATTACTGTTTAAGTATCAGAATCCCTAGTAGATACACCCAGTTATTTGAAGTCAAAAACAGATCTTCGCTTTTCCTGAGCTGAAGTTGGCTTATGAAGGATGGGGTTTGTAGTTGAGAAGTACAATGTTTTAAGGAGGTAGGAAATATATAGAGAAAACCCCTTTATTGAGAATGAAGAAGTTTTTAAAGATTCCCGCGCCTCCCCCCCCCGCTAGTTGCCAAAGGAGATCTGTAACACTGAGCTCCTGTACTTTGCCTAGAAACCTAATCTGTTTAATGCTATCTTCTTTTTCTGTTTTTTTTTGTTTTTTTTTTTTTTTTCCCGTTCCACCTATCTCCCCAGTATCTGGTGGTCAGTAAGCTTTTGACAGGCATATTAGATTTTTCTTCCTTTTTAGTAGCTCTGCAGTTTAGGTATTACTGTTCGTACACTCGGATTTTTATGGAGTTGCCCTTGCAAAAGTAATTCAATACTTTCTTGTCAGAGGACACCATTAGTTCTGTAACTTCATATAGGTAAATCACTGAAATGCAAGTCTTCACTAATTATGCTTGCTCTGTGTTTCGCTGGGATATGAAGGCACTGACCCCCATCCTGACTTGCTGTTAAAAGTAGTTTAGAGTACCAGTCAAAATATCAGACTGATATTTTCCTTGTATCTCTCCTAAATCATACTCTTAGCTAAAAATCAGCTTCCATGTCCTCAGTACTATAAGGTCTGTTATTTATTACTACAGTAAGTCTGCCCATAAGCCTTGGGCGTGCATATTAATAAGAAAAAAAAGTTGCCTTTTAAGCAAGAATATAGACTAGGTTTTTTAAAGAAGTTTTTAGGTTCTGATGTTTCTGAAGTCATTAACTTATTAATATATATCACATGTCAAGAAAAAGTCTTCAGTGTCATGTTGCAATTATGGCATTTATTTCTGATTTGAATTTGATCCATAATTCAAAAGAACAGGATTGTTGTTCTCTGCATTTGCATCTCAATGATGTTGATCACTTGGTCTCTTTGGGAGGAAGATTGTACACAAATACCAGCTTGTGGAGTAAACTTTCTGTTTAGATCTTTTCTTTCTCTTTCCATGTTTTGTTTCATAGCTTAGGAACTGTTGTTTACCTGCCTTAGTTTTGAACATTGGATATAGAACAAAGCACAAATGCTACCTCAGTAAATATCTCTGCATAGGAGATTTTTAGATTGTGTAGCTAATAGGTATTCATCCATTGTTGTATGGATCTACTCAATTTATTCAATTAGAATCTGTGATTTTTTAAAGCTGTTAAGAACAGTAGTTGACACAGTTGTTTCAGTTACTTTGGCGTAATGTTAATACACAATTCTAAGCTTTTATGTGTGGAGTTGGTTTTTTTTTTTTTTTAGAAAAATTTTTTTTTAGAGGAATAATGCTGGTTGTTGAGCAGCCGGTTCTTTTTTACNGTGGAGTAAACTTTCTGTTTAGATCTTTTCTTTCTCTTTCCATGTTTTGTTTCATAGCTTAGGAACTGTTGTTTACCTGCCTTAGTTTTGAACATTGGATATAGAACAAAGCACAAATGCTACCTCAGTAAATATCTCTGCATAGGAGATTTTTAGATTGTGTAGCTAATAGGTATTCATCCATTGTTGTATGGATCTACTCAATTTATTCAATTAGAATCTGTGATTTTTTAAAGCCGTTAAGAACAGTAGTTGACACAGTTGTTTCAGTTACTTTGGCGTAATGTTAATACACAATTCTAAGCTTTTATGTGTGGAGTTGGGTTTTTTTTTTTTTTTTAATAAAATGTATTTTTAGAGGAATAATGCTGGTTGATGAGCAGCCAGTTCCTTTTTACACCTTACTTGCATTCATTTTAATTGTTTCTTATACAATCATAGAATAGTTAGGATTGGAAGAGAAGTTTAAAGGTCATCTAGTCCAACCTCCCTGGCAATGAGCAGGGACATCCTCAACTAGGTGAGGTTGGTCAGAGCCCTGTCCAACCCAACCTTGAATGTTTCCAGGGATGGGGCATCTACCTCTGGGCAACCTGTGTTTCACCACCCTCATTGTAAAAAATGTCTTCCTTATATCTAGTCTAAATCTTCCCTCTTGCAGTTTAAAACCATTACCCCTTGACCTATCACAACAGACCCTGCTAAAAAGTCTGTCCCCATCTTTCTTATAAGCCCTCTTTAAGTACTGAAAGGCCACAATAAGGTCTCCCTGGATCCTTCACTTCTCCAGGCTGAACTACCCCAAGTCCCTCAGCCTGTCGTCAGAGATGTTCCATCCCTCTGATGATTTTGTGTCCCTCCTCTGGACCCCCTCCAACAGGTCCGTGTCTTCCCTGTGATGAGGCCTCCAAAGCTGGACACAGTGCTCCAGGCGGGGTCTCAGAAGAGCGGAGCAGAAGGGCAGAATCACCTCCCCTGATCTGCTGGCCACGCTGCTTTTGATGCAGTCCAGAATATGGTTGGCTTTTTTGGGCTGAAAGCATGTATTGTCAGCTCACATCCAGCTTTTCATCCACCAGTACACACAAGTCCTCCTTGGCAGGGCTGCTCTGAATCCCTTCATCCCTCAGCCTGTATTTATAGTGGGGGTTGCCTGACCCAGTTCAGGACCCTGCACTTGGCCTTGTTGAAACTCACGAGGTTCACAGAGGCCTACTTCTTGGGTCTGTCCAGGTCCCTCTGGATGGCATCCTGTCTCTCAAGCATGTCAATTGCACCATTCAACTTGGTGTCATCTGCAAACTTGCTGAGAGTGCACTCGATCCCACAGTCTTATGTTATTGATGAAGATATTGAACAGTACTGGTCCCAATACAGACCACTGAGGGACACTGCTTGTCACCAATCTCTATCTGGACATTCGTCCATAGACCACCACCCCTCTAGATGCGACCATCCAACCAGTTTCTCATCCAGTGAACAGTCTACCTATTGAATCTGTACTTTTCTAATTTAGAGGGAAGGATGTTGTGGAGGACCCTATCAAAGGCCTTGCAGAAGTCCAGATAGATGACATCCATAGCTCTTCCCTCATCCACTGATGCAGTCACTCCATCATAGAAGGCCACAAGGTTGGTCGTGCAGGACTTGCCCTTGGTGATGCCATGCTAGCTGTCTCGAGTCATGTCCTGTCCTCCATGTGCCTTGGCATAGCTTCTGGGAGGATCTATTCCATGATATTCCCAGGCACAGATGTGAGTCTTACAAGTTGGTAGTTCTCGGGGGCCTCCTTTCTACCCTTTTTAAAAATGGGTGCAATGTTTCCCTTGTTCCAGTCACTGGGAACTTCACCTGACTGCCATGACTTTTCAAATACCATGGAGAGTGGCTTGGCAACTACATCAGCCAATTCCCTCAGGACTCTGGGATGCATCTCATCAGGTCCCACAGATTTCTCTATGTTCACATCCCTCAGTTGGTCATGAACCTTGTCTTCTCTTACAGCGGGAGGAACTTTTCTCCCCCAGTCCCTGTTTTGTGGTCCATCCACTTGAGAAGTGTGGGGAGAGAGGTTGCCAGTGAAGACTGAGGTAAAAAAGTTGTTCAGTACCTACCTCAGCCTTCTCCTTGTCCATTGTTTTCAGTTTGCCAGTCTTGTTCATTAGGGGTGGTACGCTTTATTTAACCTTCCTTTTTGGGCTTATGTACCTGTAGTACCTTACTGTTTTTTGTGCCCCTTGACAACTTTGGGACTAGCTGCACCTTGGCCTGCCTGACCCTGCCTCTGCATGACTGGGCAGCATCCCTATGTTCTTCCTAGGATACCTGCCCCTGCTTCCACGCGCTGTGCATCACTTTCTTGCCCTGCAGTTTGACCAGCAGGTCTTGACTTACCTGTACTGTTACACTTTATGATACAGTATAGTACCCCCGTCTTCTGGGAAGGCTCATGCGCCTGTCCTAATGGTCTACATTTACCCACCCAACACTTCATTTTAAGTTGCTTAGGTTGATTAATGCTTTTTCAGAAGCTGATGTTTCTTTAGAGTACTGCCATAAGCTTGATCAATATCTTTCAGCTATGAGGTTTATAAACAATCAGAACATACTGACTTAAAATTCAAGTTCATTCTGGTTAGAAACATTATGATCTGTAGTGTCAAAGGGCACTGAGGGCTTTGGCCTGTTGTCAGTGATACAGGGATTGCTTGCTCTGGGAAGATTCTCGACTGAATTATGATTTACAGTTGTCTTACATACACAGCAGTTTCTCGGTCTGTTTTCTATTTTCCCACCAAGTAAACATGATCTGCAAATGCGAATGCTGCATCAAACAGGTATTTCTGTGTTGCTCTTCTAAGTGATTAATGGAAATGACCAATTGTTATCTTGTTAATGTATCTGAAGTACTGATGATAATGAATATAGTATTCAAATTAACATTAAACTTATGGGTTTTGCTGTTAAACCTAATTGTTTGAATTTTATAGTTAGAACTCATTTGTCTGTATTTGATTACTGTTGTTTTTAAAGTGATTGTCACTTGCATGAAAAGTAAAGCAAAGTTGCTGTCACTCAACACAAATACTAACAGTGTATCTTCAGCTTTGATCTCTTTAGATTTTTTTTTCTAGTTAATCTCACCAAAATAATATTTTGCATCTTTTTTTTCTTCCACAAGTGCAAATGTTGTGCTTGAGACCTGGAAAGTTGTAAACAAGGGCTGGTGAGTCTTTCTGAAGGATTTCAGTTTCTTTAGGGAGTCATCTGATGGGCAAGCTGAACAAGAGAGAGACCTGGAACCTCTGTCTTTGTAGCATATGTAGGGCTGGAAGGTAATTTAGGATATAGGGATATATGTTAGTACAGACAGGTAGATTGGCATATAAAGCTGAAGTGCATCTCTTTATGGTAACTCTTTCTTATGCCTTTATTCCTGTGGTTAAATGTGGTAGTTCCTCTTTTGCAGTGACTGTGGTGGTGGTGGTCATCACAGAACTGTTGAATGTGATAATGTCTGTCTGTCTTCTTACTTTAAAGCCTCTGGGTAAAAGGCAAAAGCTAATTCAAAAAAGCCTGAATGTAAGAATTGTGATACACTGCTATTTTAGCAGTGTTGTAATTGTAAATGTTTAGGATAATAGATTCGATATGTTTTTATATGCAAAGGTGCTATTATTACTGTAATACTAGGTTGTGATACTGCTGCTCTGTAGTGCTTGATGCTGGCTGAAGCATATATCCCTGTAGTGCATATGTCGTGGGACTTGTACCCTTAAATGCTCCTGACCAGTTGGGCTTTTTAAGGTATTTCAGGCACTCTTCAGTTTTGCCTTATTTGTCTTTTTATGTGTTACCTTCTTGCAGATATAGCAGAGAGTTAAGGTTTGATAATGTTACAGCTTTTAGAAGAAGTCATTTAAAGGAGATAAGGTGGATTACACCTTAAAGCACTAAAGGAAATATTCAGAGGGCTATAATTTGAGACACCTGCGTTTCTGACCTGTTCTCCTGCAGTTTTAGGCTTGAATTTTGCAAACTTACTGATTCTGGCAGCTTTAGATGTATATTGAACACTCTTGTAACAGCCTTTTTCAGAAGGTGAATGAAATTGTTCCATTTTTTACTTGAAACTAAGACTAAACATTGAGAATCCTATTTATGATTTTTCTTTTAGAAGAAATAATCGAACAACAGTAAGTAGGCATTGAAAGCTTACTGGTCTTTTTTCTTACACTTGGCTGTAGCATGTCACTTGAAGTCTGTAGTAGAATGGCAACCTACCAGTTGTATAACCCTACTGGTTTTTGATCTAAATTTGGGAGGGAGATGGCTTTTGTTTTGATGAAACAGTGTAAAATTACTTTCTGGGATGTGTTACAGTATTTTCATGGGATGAAATTCTAGACCTAGTATTGGAAATCAACTTCTAATGGATCTAATGCAGTGCAAACTGCGTACATGGAAGTTGATTGCAATGTACAAAGCTCCTATGGCTGTTATAATTCTCTGTTGTAAGTCATGACTTTTTGTAGTTTTGATTGTTGAAATTCTTGGAGCCTTTTCAATATATTTAAAGATATAAATAGGTATTTCAGGAGTTGATTTGTCTCAAACTAGGTAAGAATTCTGATTTCACCTCCTGTGAATTCATATAAATCAGTTTGTTCCTGCTTTAATTCTTTAATTCTGTGAATGATATTGCAGTTGTGTTACCTTTACACACATTCAAGTATAGGTTAAAGGAATAAAGCAAAAATTATCAATATTGGTTGTGGTTATAAATTACAATTTAGTCAGCTAAATTAGGTAATGAAAATCAGTCACATGAATGGAAAACATGTTTATGTTTAGGAAGGTTAAATACCTTAATTTTTCACTCACTTCAGAAATTTCATAAAATGCATTTTCCCCCCAGATATCTTGGTTGAATGTGGTAACTTTCATCACAGCTGTCATTGGTAATGCCTACCTTATTCCAGCCTTTATCTGCAAAATGATACTATGCATCTTTCTCATGACTTTAGTTGCTCTGTTGCTTGGTGTGTTCCTTTACCTTTTTTTTTCTTTTTTTTTTTTTTTTTTTTTTAACTTTGCTTGTCAAAGAGAGTGCTATTGTGGAAGAAAAAATCGTAATTACTATTTCTATAATACAACTTTAGGGTCTTTTGATTTGGGTGTGTGTAATTTCTGTTTCTCCCACCTTTCAAGGTGACTAGTAAGTTTATTTTTGGAACTTAGAATTATAGAACACTGAATAATTCAGCATAAAGCCTATTGCCTGAAAGGGATGCAGAACTTTGTCTAAAGTTCCAGTAACTAATAAGATGAAATGAAGTGGTTATTGAGCACCTCTCCTTTGCATAAACTTAAGTATAGCCTCAAAGCCTGTTTCTGCTTGGTCAGCTCCTACTTTTTTGTGGAAGAAAAGTGACTGCATTTCTCTGATAATTTTAAAAATGGGAATGGTGTCCCATAAGTATAAGAATTTCCATTTCTGCAAAGTTTTTGTAACAACAGTATCACCATCTGCAATAGTGCTCCAATTTAAACATATCTTTCTCACTTCTAATTACTGAGAATTGGAAGTAGTCTACAGCAAAATTTTCAACTTTAAGTGCCTTGGGTAATGTCACATGTAGTCACATCTAATTAAAAGGCATTATTATGTAAATTAGTTGTTGGACTGTAAATCCTGAGGATCCTGTGTTACTGGAATATGAGTTTAATGATGTAAACTGTGAGGCTTAGAGGCCACTGCTGGAACCTACAATTAGATTTTGGAGACCGATTTACACACAGCGCAACTTGTTAATTCTCTAGATAGATGTGTCATGATTCCCAAGTAGAGCATGGAATTGAACAATTTTTACTCATCTGCTGGTGTTATTGAAACTGATGTCTTGTCACTGTTCTGAAAACCTCATCTTAGTGAATAGGATGAAACAGATTATTCACTATCTCACTTAAGCATGCCTACTATTAGATTGTTCACGGGATCTGATTTCCTGAAAGAGTTTCTGTTAACAATCTTTCAATTACTGTTTAAAGGTTTTTATGACTGCTTAAAGGAGGGAACTACCAAACTGTACTGTGGGCCTTTAAATAATTGCAAATGGGCCTCTAATGATAACAGAGATTCCTATTTTAAAACCATGAAATTGTTAATTTGTCTATCTTTACAGCTTTCTCACTTATGTTGATAATTCTAAGCAATTTAAAATCCAATTATTTCCAAAATATGACAGTAATTAGATTAGTGTTTTTACATGAACAGAACATGCAGCATAAAATTCATTTTGAGGGCTATTATTTTATAGTTACTTGAAATGGAAATGAAACTACTCTATTAAGAATTTCTTTCAACTTGTGGCATAAGGAAAAGGGTTAATGTCTAAAACAATCTTAAATGGAAAGCAAATGTGACTTTAATGCATGGTGTATATTAGTATGTATGAAAAGTATTGAGAAAGCAGAGTTAAAACAAATAGTGCAAATTAATATAGTGCGAACGGGAGGATTTCTGTCTTACTAGGTGAAGACAAAATAACGCTAATCAAACATGCTGAAAGAACAAATCGTTCTTTCACTAAAGATCTAAAGTTAATATTTGTATAAACAACTACACAATTTATAAACGCGGAAAGTGAGATCAGAAAGGGCTTGCGGGGGGTCAAAACCCAAAATATTTTTCACCTTGAGTATGTTTGACAAGGCATGGCTTTTGTCTCTGATAACTGATAAGGTCTCTGCTTTGTTGCTGTGTATTCTTGTACCTCCTGGCTGCTGATCCAGCCCGCTGTGTTGTCAGCTCCGTGAGGAATGTCAGTAGACTGGCGCAAAAGGGACATTAAATGGCTGACACTGAGGGATGGCAATAAATGAGATGGGAGCTAAATATATGTGTTTGTGACATTCTAGCAGCTGGCTTAAGTCCTGCTGTTTGTTGCTTGGGTATACTAGCCTTAAAAAGGAAGAGAATGCATTGTAGCACGAGGAAGAAAAAAAAACAGCTGGTGGCTTATCAGTCAGCCCTAATGACAGAGAAGGTTAGAGTTGGGAAGGACAAACTTTGAAAGAGGGCTTTTATTAGTAACATAAAATTCTTAATTTTATATCAATAGTTTTATAAAACTCGTCTAAAGCTTTGCAGTTTTCCATGGCTCGTTCAGTGAAAAAAAAAAAAGCCCAACAAAAAACCCCCCTTAATTTGCTTTCAAATAAAGTTATTTTAAAAATTAACTTATGTACTTTTGATTCAAGCAGTTGGTTTGATGATTTTACATTACCATTCTTTTGATGTTTTCTCGCTCCTTACTAAGACTCTTTGGAAACATTTTGATACTTGATTAAGTATCTTTCAGTTTAATACTTAATTTAGAAAAAAAAAGTTTATTTTTGTAAGCACTAATGCTCTCAGATGATATAAATTTTATATAGCTTAATCTCCTCCTTTATTAGAGATGTAGGAAAGTATCATGTGGTTTAAATGTTATTTTATATTTGATACATTTTAGAAATGAAAGTTAATGATTGGAAAAATCAGTGTTTAATTGCTTAAAAGCTTCATATTTGGTATGTAACTCGTAACTACATGTAGTTTTTGCATGGAGTAAAGGCTGTTAGAATGTAAGCTTGAAATGAGTCCAGCGCCTAAATTGGGAGATTAATCCTGCTTGATGCTGTTTGCCGCTGCTTCTTGATTGAGGTTTCTACCGTATCTCCTCAAAAACTTGTTTAGTTTCTTGATTGTTTCTCCCGGCTTATAGCAGTCAATTTGACCCAAAGAGAAGTGAAAAGCAAAACCTCATATACCGGCTCCTCAACAGGCAGACTAGTAAGGAACCAGCCTTTTCATGCCTGTGTTGGTGGGACACCCTAGAGGCAGTCCTCTGCTGGACGTAGCAGGTGACAGGAGTGGACTCAGCCTTTCCCTCAAAGAAGCTGTGGGCTAAAGAGTGTGAATCTGCACTCTATCCTAAAAGCCTTTAGTGGAAAGGACTTTGCCATTTTTAAGGGTGGCAGAGCCCTGGGACAGGCTGCCCAGGGAGGGGGTGGAGTCTCCGTCTCTGGAAACATTCAAAACCCGCCTGGACGCGTTCCTGTGTAACCTGCTCTAAGGTGGCCCTGCTCTGGCAGGGGGGTTGGACTAGATGATCTACTAAGGTCCCTTCCAACCCTAGGATTCTGTGATTTTTTTTTTAAGTCTTAAATGTGGACAGTCTCCTTGTGCAGCAGCAGAGGCTGACACGGTGGGAAGAGATCAGAAAATTCGGGTATTCCCCCTTCTGTGAAGTCTGTTGGAGTGTTTGTAGAACAGAGACTTAGACCAGGAGCTTCGTGGCAGCTTCTAGAAGGCTGCAACAGTGATAGATGAGTCTCATTTGTCTTAATGTTAAGGGCTGTTTTTTTTCCCATGATAGGAGCAGCTTCTCCTTGTTACGATAGTACTATCAGAGTGGTTTTCTATCAATTTGAGATGGTCTTGCATTCATATATTGGTTTTGTATGTGTTTATCTTTTCTACAGGGAGTACTAAAACACTTATGCAAAAGTTCAGATGGACTGTACGTAGCATGATGATGCACTAGATACGGTTTTCAGGCCTTGAGTAAAAGAGATTAGAGAGATTTGAGCTTCTTTCCTCAGGGAATTTGATTTATTGTGTCTGGTCAGATTTATTTTTTTTATGTACCTCTGTGTAGAGATTTATGGCTGTGGAGCTATATAGTCATTTGAAAATCTTGTCTTGCATTTAGCACATTATACTATTTATGAAGTGCTGGTTACCTTTTGAATTAGTTCAGCAGCCCTTTGTGGTTCTCCATTTTGAATTCTGAAGTTTTTTAGGTCAATGCAAATATTACCCATGTGATATATTATACAAAAATTGCAGAATTATTATCAGCAAAATTGTAGCTAATTTAATAAACTTGCCTTTATTTCTTCCATGTAATGCAAGTGCTGATTGTTTATAATATTAGCTTTTTTCCAAGTGATTATTTAATTCTGTACAGTAAGAAACAGAAGCACACAGCCTTTATAGTTTTGTGTTAGAAGTCAGTAATTTAAGAGTTATTCTTAAATTAATTCTCTCAGACTTTGTGGTCCATTTATCTGACTTCTGCTGCTTCTATTTAAAGCAGATAAAGCAGTGCAACTTCTGCAGTGTGTTAAAGTTTCTTGACTCTTTGACAATACAATGTGTAAACTCATTATGGTGACAGTATATAGTTCATTTTCACAGAAAATATAGATCTGCCTTTTGGTTTGTTTGAATTCCTTTCTAGCTTCCATCTGAAGGTTGCATTATCTAATGGCAAAATTATTTGATGCAGTTGCAATCTTGCTACAGAAAAACGAAAAAGAAAAAAAATCCTTATACAGTCCTAGGACAGTAAAACTCCTTAGTAATCACTTAGTTATTAACTGAATGGTAAATGTCTTGGCATAAATGTTTAAGTTGTGAGGTAATGTTTAGAAAACTGAATTGAATATTGGTTAGATGGGGTAATTTTTCAGATCTAGTAGATTAGGATAGAAGGACCTTCAAAATAGCCAAAGAATTTGTGAACAAATGCTGTTAGCTTTTTAGCAGCTAATTTGGCAAAACAATGCCCTTGAGATTAAAGATGTGTTAACATATAAAAGCTTTTTTCCCCCCATCTTTTCTACCTTTGATAACACATGTAGGCATTGTGTTTAAAAAATCAGGTGGAATCTTCTGCCTAGATGAGCTGAAAATGGATTTTCTGGGAAGACTGTGTTATATTTTGTTCTTGAATGTGTGGATGTAAATTATGTTGTAACACTAGACAACAAGAGAAAATTGAAGATTTTTATTTTTGGAAGTACACAAATTACTACATCTTGAAGTCTTATGGCTGCATTTTGATAACGAGTTCTGACAGATAACTAGTTCAAACAGATAACAAATCAAACTGTATGTTGGTTTCTTTGTCTAGTTGTAATGCATTCTGTTAACCAGGCTTGGCTGCTGCTGAGGTTCTTCTGNATTGTATTTACATGGGGTTTGTAAAGCTGTTTGTCAGTTAAACAAGCTCTCAAAGCCTTCAGCACAGAGGTTATTAGAGGTGAATAATGTGGATTTAAAGGATTTAGTAATTCATTCTAAATCCCAGCTATAGTTTTAAAGGCATTTTTGTTTTTTGCTTTTTTTTTATTGGAGCACTTTAAGCATTAGGATGGAGTCTGCTGAGTAAAAACTGTATTTTATTGACATCACATGGATAGTCTGGTTTGTCTAGTTTACAGCTGCAGTGATCAGAAGAAGATTCTTAGCTTTTTCAGTGATCACCAGTGGCTGATACTCTGCTCAGTCAGAAACAAATGTAAATAATCTGGTAACTGGCAAGTCAACTCTAGCAATAAAACTGACCCTGCAGAATTGTGGCATCTTTAAATGGAATAAGTTGATATTTTTATTTTAAGATGATTATGTTCTTTAATTTTGCTGTGCTCTCTTGGGGCTTTAACTGTACAGAGCTGCTTCAAGTTAACAATTTAATTTTTATTGTATCAAGCAACGTATTTATTAAAATTTATCACCCAATTAAAACAGCCTCAGTTTTCTATTTGAAATTATATGGCATGCTGTTTATTTTGACATATTCCACTATTTGAAGCAGTGTTTTCAATTTGTTAAATAATGTTATAGTGCCAGCATATAGGTACTAGCAAAGAGAACTTTATAGTTGAGTAGGGCTCAGGGTTATCCTTTGGGAAATAAAATGCTTGTGATTCTGGTAACTAACAGAATTACATTTTTTGAGTGAAAAAGAAAAATCTAAACACAAAATCAATTCTGATTGTTAGCATTAAAAGTTCCTAAAGGTTCTTANAAAGAATTTGTGAACAAATGCTGTTAGCTTTTTAGCAGCTAATTTGGCAAAACAATGCCCTTGAGATTAAAGATGTGTTAACATATAAAAGCTTTTTTCCCCCCATCTTTTCTACCTTTGATAACACATGTAGGCATTGTGTTTAAAAAAATCAGGTGGAATCTTCTGCCTAGATGAGCTGAAAATGGATTTTCTGGGAAGACTGTGTTATATTTTGTTCTTGAATGTGTGGATGTAAATTATGTTGTAACACTAGACAACAAGAGAAAATTGAAGATTTTTATTTTTGGAAGTACACAAATTACTACATCTTGAAGTCTTAGGGCTGCATTTTGATAACGAGTTCTGACAGATAACTAGTTCAAACAGATAACAAATCAAACTGTATGTTGGTTTCTTTGTCTAGTTGTAATGCATTCTGTTAACCAGGCTTGGCTGCTGCTGAGGTTCTTCTGTCATGTGCATTAGGATTTCTATGCTAAAAATTGTTTAGATAAATTTCTAGCTATCATGATAACATTTTATTTAAAAATCTGAACATCTGAATGAGACATCAAGTATTTAATC
>VXBO01010031.1:26736-37364 GCA_013400135.1 Rhinoptilus africanus
GCAATTTCAAAAATTATTTAATTCCTGAAATATTATACTTTCCCCACTTTATTTCTTAAATGTGTACAAGTGGCTGTGTATGTCAACTTTTCTTGCTTTGTTTTTAGTTAATCTATGGTGTGGTCACTGAGTAAGCTGTATATATGATGTGCTTGATTTTGTTTGGGTGTAATTCTTACTCTTGCTTTTTTTTTCCCAACAAAATCTGTATAGCTGTTTTCTGTTGTGATGAGTGGTGTTGGATCACTGGAAATACTTAATAAGGCATGAAATGTATCTGAGGTTTTCTATTCACGGGAAAAGATACTTTGTATTTCCTTAATTGCCACCTATAAAAAAATCTAGTGGTATCATCTTGTTGTACTAGATGAGATAGTGGCAATAGTTTGAAGTATTTAAGAAAATATTTTGACTGAAAAAAAATGGGGACAGGAGTGCAAGTGTGAACTGAAAGACTGTCTTTAATCAATTCCTGCTATCTTACTGTTGGTGGCAAATTTTATTCATGGTAGTTTTGAGTAAAGAAAAAAAACAACCCATAGGTGTACATATTAGTGTGTGTGTGTATATACATGTATATAAATATACATCAGTCCAGCTGCTCTTGTAAAAAACAAACAAAAAACCCCAACCTAAAACAAAAACAAAAAAACCCACCAGACCAAATAAACCAAAAAACATGCACAAAAAACACAACAAAAAAAATAATGCAACAACTTTGTGACAGACATGTCATTGTCCAAATGGGTATTTGGTTGTGATACATTAATTGAATAAATACTGGAAAACATTACTGCTAGAAAGCATATTCAGTGTAAGATAGGGTAAATTGCCCATTTATTTCTATTCTCCTATAAAATGTTTCAGATTACGTTTTTGAAAAAGTAGTCTCAAAGCTACCTACCTATAATGTTATACTACAATTTTTTTTCCTTTATTAAAAATAAACTACCTAACTGAAAGTATAACAATCTTACCTTCTTAAGTTTTTAATATGCTATATTTTGTTTTGCAGTACCTCAAGTGGTTTTACTCTTGTTTCAAGTTACAGGCTTCCAAAAAATCTAATGGGCCATATATATCTGATGTTGTTTATGATTATCTAAAACTCAGCTTAAAGCAATTAAAGCTGTTTTTAATAAATGTAGATATATTTTACGGGAAAAAAAAAAGTGTATTGCCAGTATCACAAAACAATGTTCCTTTAAAAAGAAAACAGTAAAAAACCCCAACCTCAAATTAGCTAATTTTGGTAGGTCAGTGAAAGGTTTTGTTGGGTTCAGAACCTTGTCTTCTAGTATTTATGACACGTTTTGTCAGCATAGTGCAATTCTCTATCTTCCATGGTAGTATTTACAACTTAAGTTTGCATATGTTTCAGTTAAATGCATTATCTGCTTTTCTTCATCAAAACCATGCAGGAAAATAAGTACTCTAATTTAATTGTAACTTTAAGAAATTTATCAGTACTTAGGAGTAATGTTAATCTTGCTCACAGAGAGTACTCACATGTAACAAAAAACATCGTGAGTGTCATACACATTCATCATGCTTTGGTTTGAATGCCTTTCTTGCTGCAGTGTCTTTGTCTCTTCAATACTTCATTTCCACAGTTAGCACTTGTAACTGTGTCAGAATAAATTATCTCCCAAATGGTCTTGGAATAGGACTATTATGATCTGAAGGGCATAGAAAGGGTTCACTTCAAAATGCCTAAACTGAATGTTGGCGCTGCAGTTTAAGATAAAATTACCAGATGTTCTCCATTATAAACCCAGTTTTTAGTTGCTTCTTAACCTTGACGTATTTTAACCACTGAACCATGCAGAGTCTTGGTCTTCAGCTGCTTTTTATTTGGTGAGGAAAAGCATATGAAAATGAAGTGAGCAGGAAATGCTACTCTCCATATTTTTTTAAAAGCAAACTAAAACACCAGGACATTTTGAACCACATTTCTGGGATGCATTAGTTTGTTTGATGTTCTAGTATACAATCTGGAAGTTGATTTGGATTTGGAAAGGATGAATATCAGGTACACTTTTCTGTCTTCCTGAAAACCTGCTTACAGCCTGCAGAGTTACATCTAATACTTAACTGAGTTGTAAAATAAAATACTGTAATTGGAAAAAAATACGAATAAGGGAAGGACTAAGCTGTTTTTTAACTTTAAAAAAAAAAGAAATTAGTAGATTTAGTATATGTAAAGGCAGTCTTTAAATGGAGAACATGTTTTCATGTATGGCGTAACTATACTGAAGTGGATTTCTACAGGCAGTTAAGAATTAAATAACATCATCAAGAGTGGACATCTATGGTTACAAGTCCTCAGTTGTAGTAATTGCATTGTTTATTTTAAGGAATTCACAAAATTTATGTGATTTTTTTTTTCTAAGTTGGGAGATCAAAAGGTGAGACCAAATGCCAGATTACTGGAAACACACACATTGCAAAGCATTTGTTGTGGATTATTGGTAAAGAAGGGGTTCTTTTGTTTGTGTTTAGAATTTTTGCTCAGTTTAGATGTTTATTACTGTGTCTTAAAGTATTTTTAGTTAAAGTCAACATGAAGCATACAACATCTTTTGGTTTTGGTATGAAGAGTACTGAGATTTTCCTTAAAATAATGCTTAGGCTGCATATAAAATGTTTTTACTCAGATATGCATTGTATCCAAGGAATATGTAAGCTTTCTAAGACAGTTTTTTTTTATTTTCTTAAGTTGAAATAGACTTTAAGAATAGCTTGTTTTAGCTTTTTACCAATAATAAGTAACTAGCTCTGCAAATTCAATGTATAGTAGTAAATCGTTGGAACATTTGTTAATAACATGGCAGAATAAATTAGTTTTTAATTGAGCAAAATAATTGTTTAACCAAATGGATATGCTTATGTTCTTTCTGGCTAGATTTGGATATTTTAATCAAATAAATTTTTTCCAAATTCCTCTCCACTAATCAAGGAAAGAACTTCTTTTTTCATCAGATAAATTAGAACTTGACATATCTTACTTCCAGGTTTCAAAGGAAAACACAAAATACAAAAGGCACAATAATAGTATGAAATTTAGTACTATTGCACTCCCTCAAGTTCCTCAGATTTTAACTTGCATGGAAAGTTTCTTAAACGCTGCATTTCCCATACACTGTAAAAATCAGACACTTCTTTGCAACCTCTTATTAATCAGCAGCTTTGAGCCTTTAGCATAGTTCTGTTTTCCTTTACTACTTCTGTTCTGGGTGTAGGGGCTGGTGAGGCGTAGAAGGACTGTAGAAGCACCTGGTCTGCTTGGGAAATAGTTGTTCTGTGCATAGGGAATACAAGCTGGTTTTATCAGTGAATTTCTGATGCAGTGGAGTTAAGTAGAATACCAGATAGACATTTTGTCAGCTCTGGGGAGCACCGGTTGCTGCAGAGTAATCATTGATATCCCAGAGTAGGTGCAAACAATAGGATTTAGAGCAACTTTCTTTTTCTTAATGCGTTTGTTTCTGCTTAAACACCTTCAGTAACAAAGATCCTCATGTACAGCATCTCTCAGCCTATGCTGTCTGTCTCCTTTTCTTAAGAGTGTGTATTTTGGGCATTTCTCAAGGAAAGTCAACAAATGTCTTTCTTCAGGTTCTTGCTTGGTTTTTTTGTACATGCTGGAAACTTGACGATGCAGAGAAACAGGCAGAGAGAGGGAGAGCAACATGGTGTAACTGGTTGGAACTTCAGCAAAAAAACCCCAAACCCAAACAACTTCAGCACCTAAGCTCCACTAGATACTCCAGTTCTTGTGTTGTATGCTTTCTGGTTCCCTCCATTGTTCCTCAGATGTGAAGGATTCTAGGTGGTGCATGGGATGCTTTTGTGTTTATGCGTGTTGCAAACACATTCTTCTGGAGGTTGTTTCTTGAGTTCTGATTTTGAATTTGTATAGGAAGATTTGCGAACTCGAAACTCTTCTAAAAGCTCTTCTAAAAAAAACCCAGGAAAATAATTGTGAAATACTGCGAGTGAACATGTTTGACACATAACAATACAATGAGTATAGAGATGCATTGAGGTTGTGGAGGGAGAGACTAACTTGATCAAGTATTTGATTTGCTTTTCTTTGATTTACTTTTATCAAGTATTTGATAGCTTCTTCTGTACTGTTGATGAAGATGCAGTTAATCTTAGCATGGGTCATTTCTACTTAATTTTTAACTTATTCTCTAATTCCAATGTGTGTGGGGTTGGATACATTCAAAGTAATATGGTCTTAAATTGGTCAAACTGATTTGTGAACCACTGATGTTTATTTTCTAGCAATTCACGGGGGGTAAGGTGAATCCTAGAGGATTAGACAAGTGCAGAATGAGAAAAGCTGTAAGAAATTATAGGTAAATATTCCTATCTTTGTCTCTGTACAAATGTTAAAACAAGCAGTCTTCCTGAACACGTGTGTATTATTTGTAGGGAAACATAAGGTGATGAAGAAGAGTATGATTGGGTGAGAGTACGGGATAAAAAGCGTGAGAAATATTGAATCCGATGTGACGAACGATGGTCTTTTGAATTTGTTGGATATATCTGGTTCCAGTAATTCTGTTTGATAGTCTAGCTGGCCTGGCAGGTAAAAGGAGCAGTACCTTGTGATAAAACTGGATTCCGATAAAACTTTTGACACTGTCCAACTAGAAGGCTTAGTCTACATTGTATTCCTGAGTTGTGGTCTACTGGTCACTACTCTACCTAGTCCCTTCACAAGAGTCAGAATTGCTTTTTCCTGTGGAGTTCTCAGCAAGGGCTTTGAGATGGTAGTCTGAGGGAACTGAATACTGACAGTGATCCAGTGGTACAAAAGCTTGGGAATCATATGTTAAAGCAGTAATTGGCTTAACCTATGATACTTGATTACTGATGACTCAATTAAGACTGCACCTCAGGTGGTGTCCTGCAGAGTCCTCTGGCAGCTTGAATCTCTGACACATTCAGGAATAACTTGGTGGGATAGGAAGTATGCTTAGAAAACAATTCAGTGATACCAAATGCTTTTAAAGATGGAATTAAAATTCACAACTCTTCTGAAATTAGTGTGCCTGAAATCAACAATGTGGAATATGTTACAAAACATAGAGCAATATGTTGTTATAGGGAGTATAAAATTGCATATGCAATTGAATACAAAACTGGGAAAACCAAGCAAAACAGAAGTAATGGAGAAGAGTATCTGGGGTCAACAAATGTTGAACCAAACGTTAGAACTGAATTTTTTGTGAATGGGAAGAAGCTGTGATGTGTTAGTAGGAATGCGGCTTCTAAGTTATGATTGTCCTGAGTAACTTAACCTTGTTGAGATCCCAGTTGAAGTATTGCCTTGGCCAGGCATCCAGCTTTAAGAAATTAACAAATTGGAGTGCCCAAGAGGGGTAACAAGAAGGATCAGAGTTTCAGAAAGAATACCTATCCAAAGAGATTCAAGGTTGTAATGCATACAGTTTGGAAAGAAAAGATAGGGTTGAGCTACATCAGAACAATTTATGAAGGCTCTTTGTAAGGAGAATATTCTGGGCGTAGCTGGAAAAGAAACGAGCTTAACCTTTAAGTCAGCAGTTTCTCAACTGGAAGCTAGAATTCTAAATAGTGTTTAAGCAACATGAATGAAGTTGAAAGCTTGAGAGTAATACAAATTCCTGCTTTTTTTCTTAGTATCATAAATTGTTCTATTTACATTTTTTATCCAAATTATATTACCATATAATTCAATTATTCTTTTAATCATGATTCAAGCTAATAAAATATTAGAGGCTGCTGTTTTTTGCGGGAGATAAAGAATGCAATGATAATCACCTTGTGTGTTGGTGAGAGAAGTGGTTTTAAGTCAGGTTTGCAATATTATTTTAGCTTCACCAGTGGAATGGGATAGATATCTAAAGATTTAGTGTGCAGGAAATGTGGTTGTGGAGAAAGGCAAGCGAGATGCTGTTTATGTAAGATAGTGGTATGATTTTGGTATTAAGCATGAAATGTGTAACAAATGCAGAATTTTTATAATATTTCAAGGCTGAACTTTATCACTTGTAGCTGGTTCATTGCTTTATTTGGTCTTTGTTAATCTTCCTTAATTTCCTATGACTCGCAGTTTGTGTATGCGTTCACAAGTACCTTTGTGTCCCCTGTCAGTTGATTCAGACTTCAAAATATGTCTGTTTTTTGAGCTTGGAATATTAAATAATTTTGGGGGTGTATCTTCTGTATGAACAGTTCGGACATTGTGAAACATGATTTTTTTTATTATTATTTTTTAAGAACTTTTAATTTGCTTGTGTTCATGTTTCTGCTTGCTCCAAAATAATTTCTGGTCTTTACAGTTTTATAAGAATTTCAAATATGTTGAGTTGTAGTACTCAAACCCAGTTTTAATTAGCTGAAGAAATGAAAGCTGACAACTTCTTTATAATTCCATTGGATAGCTTTGTTTACCAGGATCTGAAATATCTGGTCTTCTGTCTTTACTGAAGAGTTTCTGTTCTTAGTACCTTCTTTGAATTTAATCTTCGGTCTGAAATTTCTAGGTTTATGTATCCTTTGAGCCTGGCACTTCATCTTTGCACTGTAGTCGTCACAGAGTACTGCTATATGTTCTTAATGCTACTTTCAGTTAGTGCTTTTTCTATTTCTGTCATAATTTCCAGAATGGGTGATTGAAAATAATGAAAGGGAAAAAAACCTGGAAACTAGTAAATAATGTTATGTATGGCTAAATGGCGGTATTACTGTGGTAAGTGTAGGCAGGAGGTAGCGTACTGATACTGAAGTTAGACAACTAAACATGAAATACTTGCTCTATTTGTATGCACAACTGAGTAAAGGATACAACAATTTTTTAAATGGCATGTGCTTTTGTCATGTGTCTGTATATACATATATACACACATTTTATATATATATATACACACACACGTATATCTATGGCAAATACAATGTTTTCCATAAATGTTGCCCATGAAACCTAAAGTGAGTATGTAACAAGCGTCAGTTGTTTGGTTTTTGGTTTTTTTTTTCCTGAAGGAAATACTATGGGATGGGTAGATAAAGAAGCGTTCCTGTAGATGTGGGTGGCTAGTCAGCAGCGTTCTGTCCAGATTGAGCTCACCAGAACAGCGTAGAAGGGTGAAAAAGAATTTCTGTGGGCTCTGTGAGCTGTAGGCAGGGAGCAAATGAATAGTGGGCCTCGGGGGTGTTTCCTGAAGGCTCAGTGCCATTATGGGACTGGACCTACATCTGGCACCCCATCAGTCCCACTTCATGGAAGTTGCGTGCATGTCTAGTCATGCAACCAGAACCCGTGCCTTTCTGTGATGTTATTTGCATTGTTGGCCTACTAATGAGCATGTCTGGTCATGTTAGTGGTGAGAGAGGGTGGTTTGTAGTTACTGTAAGAGCACTTAAAGACTTAAACAGGAAGAAATTAGGACTACCACTGCCCTAGAATACTGGATGTTAAACTTAAAAACCAATTTTCACATGAAACCTGTATCCCACAAAGTAGGGGTCGTGTAGGTATCTAATGTATGTAAATAGTGCTTATCTTATTCTTTAACTTCAGGTATTCAATGTAGTGTTCTGAAAACACTTGATGATATTTTAGAGGCAGAAATACATCTTGTTAAATTTTAAATTAATTTTGTTTACTTTTATAGAAATAATGTTGGATTTTTCTTTTCCAGTTTAACTTTGTTGGAAGAATCCTTGGGCCCAGAGGACTAACAGCTAAACAGCTTGAGGCAGAAACAGGATGCAAGATAATGGTCCGAGGGAAGGGCTCAATGAGGGACAAAAAGAAGGTAAGCTCTTGAAAGTGTAGTTTCAGATGCATAGTTTTATTTTCTAACAGAGGGTAAGTTCATGTCTCTTGTTGTGTTCTTACTGTATGCTTTTTCATTATCCAGTGTTTTTGCAGACTTGGTAAATAACGCAACATACCCTAAAGACGTTAAGTGTGCATGCTCCATACTGGTGCAGTGGGGAGGCTAACTAGCAGTTACAAACTGTTCTTCAGTAATAACTAACTTTTAATTGTGTCATGTTTCACAAGGTAAAGGTAAAAATTGCAGTTAAATATATTTTTCTAAGGAAGAGCTGTTAACCTTAAAGGTGTTCTTAATAACTTTCTTACATTGAAATGCCAGAGTCGTGATTTGTGCAAGTAGTGTGGATTGAAAAAATGTTTAATGTGAACATTAAACACTCACATGGCAGTGAGTTCTGTCCGAGTGAACCAAGAAGCACTGTGTTTCTGGATTTGTTTTGTGTTCTGGTGGAGTGGCTGTTCCTTGCCCTGTCCTGTAACAGACTTGCTCTGTCCATATAAATAGGGGAAACTACACTTTTCAGGACAGAGCCATTGTGAATGTCAAGTTGCTTTGGTGGTAGTACTGGAACTAATTTATTTTTGAAGGTTTATTTTCTAGTTATTTCCCTCCACATCTGGTCACTACTGCTGAAATTATGCCAGCATCTCCACTGCAGTTTTGAAATGTGCACTTAACAGTACTCTTTGCCTCGTGGTTCCCATAAGTATTATTTCTTTTCTTTCTTTAGAAAACCCCTTCTTTTCCTTATCTGATCAGCCACATAATACATTCCATTGAGAGAGATATATATGTAGTAGATAACAACTAAAATAGAAAGCTAATGTCTGCCCAGGTAAAAATCTCAAACTTCCCAGAGCTTGTAACTCTGCTGCTTTCAAACTTAACATTTGATACCTCCTGTTTTCATAATCTGCTGTAATTCTGTCATCACCCTTTCTCTTATTCTACCTATTGCTCTTTTGGGCATTTGGGCTAAGATCTATTCTAACCTAGAGAGTTTTTTGTTGTCTAAGTTCTGCAGAAGTAAAAGGGCGATACTGTCTTAAATGCTTGATTTATGAAGGTGTTTTTTATTTTAAAAATCATAGTTTACGTCCTGAATTCCTTATGCCTCTTGGGTGAAGGGACATTTAACATATGAGTCCTACTGTTATGTAGTTTTAAGATGTAAATTGCTAAATAGAACTTGTAGAGTTGATATTTTGGGGCAGAATTTTGAAATGCAGTTTTCCTATAACTGAGGGTTGGTAGGAGATGTTAAAATTTCTGAGTATTAAAATTTCAGCATGCTTCACCTGACATACCAGATTGTTTTAGTGTAGATGATATATTTTGAAGCAAAATGTATTGTTGCCAGTATGTGAACACATTTAATTACATAGCTATGTTTGTGACTATTAATACAGTAGTCAGACTTTTGCGTATTCTATCATACTATTTTTTAAAAATTGCCTGGGGCAGGAGATTTAATGAAAATATTGCCTCCCTTTAAGAGTTTTCCAACTTCACCAAGTTTTTATAAGAGAAGAATATCAGAGTATAAATCACTTCAATTTCTGGAAATTGCAGTGTTCCTTGAGCCATATGTCACAATCTCCCCCACCCTGTCCTTTTTCATACTGGCTCTAACAGAAACCAAAGTGGCCCAAGGAATTCGATGTCATGTGTGGTAGCCGTTTTCCAGGGTGAGACTAACAGTGCATTTCTGTTGGGGCTGTGCAGCCTTCATTCTTTGAATGCTTTTTATATTAGGTCCCACAGAAGATACGCCCATTTAGCGAAGATGTTGTTTTTCTGTGCTATCAGTGGGGCCTGCACTTATACACCACTAGCCAGCGTAGTACGCGTGCATGCACCGTGTCCTTTGTTACTCTCAGCTTCAAGTTAGGATAAGCACATTCTTTGCAGTGTTGTTGGTCACCACCACGTGTTCTGACCTATACATTCAACATTCATGTAGGTCTTTGAGTTTTTGAAATGTCTGTTACAGAATCACAGAATGGTAGAGGTTGGAAGGGACCTCTGGAGTTTCTCTTGTCTAACACCTCTTCTCAAGCATGGTCACCTGGAACAGGTTGCCTGGGACCATGTCCAGACAGCTGTTACATTAGTGTCCATGACTTCCCACCACCATGCTTCATAACCTGTGCCTCCTGTGGGGAGTCATCTCTCTAGATAGCTCGGGCAGGTGTGCTGTCTGGGGAAGTAGCGATCATGAAAACATAGAGTTGAGGATCATGTGTACCACACATAGAGCAAGAAGAAGTAAAATTACAACCTTAGACTTCAGGAGGGCTAACTTTGATCTCTTGAAGAAGCTGATTGGAGAGATCCTGTGGGCCAGGGCTCTGGAAGGCAAAGGGACTCAAGAGAGCTGGTTGGTATTTAAATACCACTTCCTTCAAGCTCGGGATTGGTGCATCCCTAAGAGCAAGAAATCGGCCAAGGGCCGCAGGAAGCCTGCCTGGTTGAGCAGGGAGCTTCTGAACAAGCTCAAGTGGAAGAATGAAGTTTACACTAAGTGGAAGAATGGCCTAACTCCTTGGGAAGATTACAAGGATGCTGCCAGAGCATGCAGGGATGAAACAAGGAAAGCCAGGGCCGCCTTGGAACTAAACCTGGCAAGGGATGTCAAGCTTAACAGGAAGGGCTTCTTCAAGTATATTGGAAGCAAAAGGAAGACCAGAGAAGTTGTGGGTCCACTGTTGAATGAGACAGGAGCCATGGTGATGGAGGATGCGGAGAAGGCGGAGTTACTGAATGCCTTCTTTGCTTTAGTCTTTA
>VXBO01010031.1:57808-79722 GCA_013400135.1 Rhinoptilus africanus
CCTAAACATGAGGAGGAACTTCTTTACCTTGAGGGTGGCAGAGCACTGGAACAGGCTGCCCAGGGAGGTGGTGGAGTCTCCGTCTCTGGAGACATTCAAAACCCGCCTGGACGCGTTCCGGTGCAACCTGCTCTAAGGTGGCCCTGCTCTGGCAGGGGGGTTGGACTAGATGATCTACTAAGGTCCCTTCCAACCCTATGATTCTGTGATTCTATGATTCTATGTTTGGATTGATGTAATGGTCGGCTCCCCTTAAAAGCCTTAGGTCATCTGTTCCCACTGCTTCATGTGCATTCTCAGGAGTCATTTTAAAATGACCACTATACAATTGTCTAAGCAGCAGGGGCAGCTCAGGAGAAGTAGAAGCCAGTACCAGTATTTTTAGTGGTAGGTGGTTGTTAAATAAACTTAACTTGCAGAGTTAAACTTCACCTTCACATTCCATGATGTGAGATACATGAGTGTCTCCATTACAATACTTTTGCTTTAACTTCTGATTTGCTATTTCACCATTAATTTCACCCAGTAAAGTAAGAAGATTTCAGTGAAAAGGATTCATGTTCGAGAGAAAGGAGAAAACACTGTAATGGTGTGATATTTTTCTTTATAGCTTTGTAACAATCTTGTGTGTGGTCTTGGAATGTTATACTTTGTAGACCTCTAAGTTACTCTTCTGAACAAACCTTGATTTTCTTAGTTTTGACTTATTTTCTAGTATTTTATTTCAATATTTTAAAGAAAGATGATTTTTTTAAAAAAAATCCATTCTCTCCTTATAGTCATCTGTAGAAGGAAAAAAAACACCAAACACCCTCCCCCTTCCCCAACCAAACCCCAAAGCCCCCCCCAAAACCCAAAGCAACAAAAAACAAACTGAAACAACCCACCTTTCAATTACGCCACTGGAGAATTTTGTTCAGTGCTACTACATAGTTTATCTGTAATATATAATTTTAAGACAACATAACTTCTCATAAGAGTTGGGGGGTTTTTTTAAGTATGTACTTTATTGTACTTTGGATGTATTTTTCTTATTTCTAGGCGTCCTGCTTTTGGGTTTTTCGGTGATTGCATATTTTTCATAAGCAAGATTTTTAACTTCCCTATTTACTAAAAAAAATGGACTTATGTCTTTCATATATAGTAAATACATAGTTGAAGTGTGAGTGGAAGGAATAGAGAAGGGGCTTAAAACTATTTTTTTTAATGGATTACATGGTATCACCCCATCATATATTAAATTAATGAGCTATTATGGTTGCACCAACGGTAATGTGTATTAGTTAAAATAAGCTATCCCCTTTGCTCATTTGCATCTGGTATGAATGTGACTTTTAATTTTTAATTTTTTTTAATTAGCCTCATGCTATCAGATGAGATGTTTTAGAAAAACCATTGCAGCAGCTTTTACATTCCGGTAACTGCATCACTACAGCATACATTCAAACCATCTTACAGGCATATTAGTAATGGAGGAGAAAGTCATGTTTGTCTCCCTGTTACAGCTAGTCAGCTCATGTTTTTTTCATTTTTTCCCATTTGCAAAGAACTTCTAAAAATTGTTTTACTACTTATTTTGCTATTTTGAAACATAAAGAGGCCCTGAAAAGGATTTAGGCTTTTTTCCGATTGCTTTTTATCTTCAAATTTTAAAATACAACCTCAATCAAATTTCTAACTGATGTTTTAGCTTTTTTTTTAAAAAAAAATTATTTATAGCGTTAATTTTTAAAACTGTGCAAATCACCAGTACTGATTCCTGCACTAACTCTGGAAAGGGATTTTCTGTTATTCATTATTCAAATGCAGGAGAACTTGAAGGAGGTGGGGGTAAGGGGAAGAAAATGGAAAATTTTTTCTTTCTTCTGTGACTTAGCTCTGTTGGGTTTTCCATTGTTTTCCCTTGACTAGGTTGTCTTATATTATGGCTTCTTGGGACTTCAATCTCAAGTGTAAACAAGAAGGAAGACATTGTGTCCATCACAGGATAAAATAAAAAACCCCAATTCCAACTCTTCATGCCTCTCTTAAACATCTTAAAGAAGCAAAATAGGGCACAAGCCCAATTTTTTTTTGCTTTTCAGGTCTCCTTTAAGAGCAGAGACAACCATGATCCAGCAGTTTTGGAGGTAGAGGCAAGTAAATGTTTTACTACTTGTAAACATTCCAATAAGTTTTTGCCAATCACCTAGTTTGTGGAGACCCTGGTTGAAAAAGAATCTCGCCCCACCCCTCCTTCCCTAAATGGTGAATTTGCTTTGTGTGCTTGATGTGAGGAAAATATAGCTAAGCTTTTATTGATTATTGACAGGCTTCACTCAGTTACATGCTGTTGCAATATCCAATGGTGTAAAATATGGAAGTTTAATATTAGTAAGGGGTTTTGTGAGAATAGTTGTTGAAGTTTTTTTCTTTTGAACCAATCTTCAAAATGTAAATTGTGTTGTGTGGTTCATCATAGTGATTTTCTTTTAAAAAAAAAAAAGGCTAATATTTGCTCCCTTCAGCTGCTGGTTTTCGTATCAGCTTTTCATCATTCTCACTAAGGGCAATTCAAGAACCTTTCATGTACTAGGTCTAAACCTGTAATTATTTCTGAGAGTTTATGTTGAGTTTCTCCTGAAGGTATCGCTTATGTTCTTAAATGAGTATTTTTGCTCTTTTTCTGAAGACTGTATTGGAGGTACTGGAAGGAACTATCCATCTGTTTTGCTGAAGTTTTAAAAATCAGTCAGCCTCTGTGTGCTACTGCCCATCAGAAAATGTGACTCCTTCAAGTATCTGAAGTTCCTGGGCGGCTCCTAGGACAGTTTAAGTGAACACTTCCTGTTCAGTACCACTTGCACAGCCATGGCTAGGTACACTTTCTCCCTTCCTTGTGACAATTTCTGATGACCTAAACGACTATGTTGACCTGCTTCAGTGTTGAGCCAGCTGAAAACTAAAGCTGGAAACGTCCTGTTGCTGGATTGCAAGCGCTTTAGGATGTCAAGGTGGGACTTGCAGCACCAACTTAAAATAGCTTAAACTGTTGTGGGACTACAGGCTTTAGGCAAAGTGCAGTAATTGTTCTTCAATTAGTTGAAATGGATGACTGTCTTCTTGGTGTGCTGTGGAGATGATGCTTTTTACATCTTTGGATGATAAGTACACGGTACCCAATACGCTTTTTAGACAGAAAATTTGGAGCATACAGGCTTGCAATAGCTGCTTCCTCTACCAGTAATGGACTTTTTGCTGTGTTTAATTTTCTTACTTAAGGATGTAGACATTTGAAACAGGCTAGCATTTTTGACTGTGATTGATAGTAGATGGGTGCTGACTGAGAACTGGGAAGCAAAGTTATGAAACTGTACACTTAGGTTTTAATTCTTTGAAATATCAGGGCTGGTTTTTGAGAAGGGCTGGAATTGTTCGGTGTTTTTGGTGTCCTTTTCATGTTTTAAATAGTGGAGTTCATTTGTGACACATCTGGATGAATTCTTAAGTTGTAATACAGTGCAAAGATTAACATCTAATAGCAGATACTACAATTGTAACAAGGAGAGCACTAATGACAAGTAGCATGCTGACACTGTTAATTCTTCCCATGTTTCTTTGAATGCTTTGTAAAGAACATTATTCAAACCAATTCAGTTAGGAAAATAGGTTTTTTGGGGGGTTGGGGCCTTCCTTTTTCTTACCATCAATAAATAGAGACAATTTGCATCATTTCATAACAATAAAGGATTACATATATTTGAGAAAGTTCTGTTTAACTTCTCTTTAGGGAGGTGGGGGGAAAAGTGCCATTCCATGATAGAGGGTTACGGTGGGAACAGGAAAGAAGCTAGATTTTGGTGAGCCAATGTGACAGCATAGTTCAGTGGGATAAAAAATTTTGCTAGTTAATAAGACATATTGATTGAAATTAGCACCTGTGCCACTTTATGAAGGGACACTGTGTCGATAAAGCAGGACTTGAAATTTTTCATAAATAAGTCTTAATTTTTCACATTACAGTGACTTGTGATGGAGCTGTGATAATTTGGTTAATTGTAGTTTTTATTGTTTGTGCACTCTTAGAATCTTGCAAATGAAAATGTAGACAGATTCACTATTTGATGAGATGACAAGATGTTTTTTAAAATTACATTCCTTTGGTGAATGTCTTTATACATTTTACCAAAATTTGTGGGATTCAAAATGTTCATGTGAAACTGGATGTCTTTTTGGAAGGATGATATTTTGTCCTGAACAGCGGCTGTAGGACTGCTAATTGACTCAGATCTTTAAAGATTAATATCTAGACATTCTCTCCTAAGACCAGTGTACATGTATGCAATGTAAATATTGTGATAGTTGACTTGGAATTAAAATTATGAATAACATTCTTTTGTGTTGTGTAATCAGCAAGGGGTTTATTACACTTTATTTTACATTGGCTTACTGATGTTTTGGGTTTTTGTCATTGAATTGATGTCACCTGAGAAGTATGAGGGGGAGGGGAAATACTGATCCTGAAGATCCATCATCTCTGTACTGGAGGGAAAGCTTCCCTAATATATTATCAGTGGTTTTCTTAAGAGTCATTTAATATCATTGCCAAGCTGGTGCTCGGCTTGACAGTCTTTAGCTGGCTTGCCTATTGCTACGTTTTAATTTAGCCTTGAGAACACATACCACATGCTGGATACCCCACATTCTGCAGTCATTATAATCAATAGAGTTGTTGCATGAAATTGGCCATAGGAAGGTGTGGAACAGTGGTCACACTTTGAATTATCTTGATGGTAACTTGGGTGTGTCAAATGCCGTATAATTGTAGCAAGGATTTGAGGCAACTGCTGCAATAAAACACTGTAATTACAGACTGTGTGCAAGGTTGCAATCATAAATACATGGAAAGCTTGTGTGCTGAGATCATTTGAGGCAGTACTTCTGGATTCTTTCAAGGACTCGAATTTAGTTCATTAGCTAGTATTGTCAGTTCTGTACTCAGTGACAAATTCTAAGACTTTTCTGTATTCTTTATAACGAACTTTTGTTTTATTTTTAAAGTAGAAGTTAGGGTTTTTGCACTAGTATCTTGCCTGTTACTTTCTGTTTGTTTTTAACTGTTGTCTGGGTTAATTGTTTACAAATACATTTGTTTTGTAATTGTTGCAACTGAGTATATATGGGAAGAATGGAACTAGTTCGGGAGGAGGGAGTAAAATCATTAAAACACGAAGATGCATGAGTATATCCATGTGTAATCACCATAAGATTAAGTTATTGTAGTTTTAGAGTACACTTGTTAATAGCTTATCGAAAAAAATAAGAGTGGAGATAAAATATAAGGCTAGACTGTTGTTATTAAATGTGTTATAATCTGTCTTAGCAGTAATGCTATACAAAATGCTATAGAAATGCTATATTTTCTGTTCCACTCAGTACAGTACTACTGATGGTGGGTCACCATTGAAGCAAATGTTGAATAAATCATAGACAACGAACATACTACACTATTATTTATGCTCTGTTTAGGATTACCATAGTATGAATCCAAAGCAGAAAACACAAAGTTCACGTAGTCCATTCCTCCAAACAACAACAAAACAAAACACACACACAAAAAAAAAAAAAAACGAAGAAAGAGAAAAGCAAACAAAAAATTCCCTCAGAAAACTTGATGAATGGAGGCTCAACCTGCATAAAAACATTGCAATTAACCGGTAAGCTTTCTAGCTATGCAGCAAATCAATTAGTACATGGATTAGAGTGACCCTTAAATTGAGCTTTTCAGTTGTTTCCAACTGTTGAAAAACCTCTTACCCTGTCTGGACAGCACAGTGTATTTGGTGACATGCTGTGAACTTATGCCAGTTGTACCATAATGTCTGTTTAACAACAATATTTGTGGAAAATGAGTTTGTTAACATTAGTCAGTGAATTTGACTGGGTGTTTATGTTCTCCAAAAGACCCATGGACTGTAGAGGGGACCAATATTTAGAGCAGAGCAAGCCACCATCTAAGCAGTGGGATAAGAGCCACAGGCAATCACCTGCTTAACAGTACCAGCTTGTGAAGATAAAGCCCTTCCATGTAATAGAGTTTCAGAAGGCCTGCTGGCTGCAGAATTAACTTTGAGCATCATTTCTGGTCTCATTCCTCTCTAATCCAAAATGCAAGGCGTCCTTCTAAGGCTTCTGTAAATCTGAATATTCCAGAACTTAGAACTGTGGGAGAAATGAGAGAGCAAAGAACTGAGTGACATATTAATTACATAATTCATCAGTGGAAAGCTCTTCTAAGCGATTACAAAGGTGTTTTTTTTTTTAAAAAAAAAAAAGCTGTATGTAATAGGGCAGTATTAGTGCTGCTGTATGTTGAATTGGGAAACAGGGCCACTGAAACCTTAGCTGGTCTATGAAATTACACATTTTTAGGAGTGTTGAGATTGCAAATTCAAATTAGAAGATGCTAGAATTAAGGTTGCTTGTTACAACCTTTTTGTACAAATGAATTTTTCCTTGGCGTTAATCACTGTGCTGTGAGTGACTAGGGGTTTTTTTTCTTTGCCACACTCCTATTTAAATAAATGGGCCACAGTATGTTAATTTCTCAGGTAAGCAACCAAAATATAACATTTGAAGTGGAAAATGTTGTTTGCTTTGCACTCCTAACATGAGGTGAGTAGAAACTGAGTTTTCAGAATACTTAACTTTTAAATAGCAATTTATGTATGATAGTAAGGTTACATTAGACGTAGGCAGCGCTGGTAAGTGCCCAGCATCCCTGCTGAGTGGCAAGTCAGGCAGTCGGAGCGTGGGGCTCCCGCATCCTCACCCCCTGTGAGGGTGGTTGGAGCTGTGCAGCCTGCTGAAGGTGTGACTGACAGCTGGCAGCTTCCCACAAAGGGATCTGCCTGGGCCCTCCTTTGTGCTCAGTCTGCTGCTTGTGGGATGTGTCACTGAGCCAGTTCAGCTTGCTAAACAGGCAAAACCTAATCTGACAGCAGTGGTTTGCTGCTGTGTTAAACTGCCTCTAGAAGGGACGGGCTCTGCAGGCAGCCAAGAGGAGGAGAAAGGAATGGAGCCACTTCTTTTGGTGGGAGTGAGCAGTTACCGTTTCAGCTCAGTTGATGAACTGAAGTCTACAGAAGAAACGCTTCTATATAAGAAAACTCAGAGTAGTTCTCACTTCTGATTTGGGAGAGTTTCTTTCTCTGAGGTGGCTATGTAAGGTCAGTATTCTAATTATAAGCACAGATGTTGTGTCTAAAGCTAGCAATATTCATTTAAGCAAACACTTATCAAAAAGTTTGCTTTATATTTAGGCTACGTTTTCCTGTTGGCATAAGAGGTGATTTGAATCTAATTATTCAGGATAGCATGTAGCTGCTTTGGCCCTTGAATCTTCTTGCCATCCCTGCAGACCTATAGGAAGCAGGAGTGATTCAGACACCTGCTCTTCATTATGCGTCTTTGAGGAAATCTTCAAGGCAGATTCATCCCAAGGATTGAAATAAGAAAGGGGAAATAAGAAAAATACTAGGTATAATCATATCAATGCTAATACCCTGTTTTTCATTAAGTTCAGGGCTCCACAAACTTTATGCATGAGATCTGTTGTAACATTGATTATTCCCCCCACCTCTGTTTTTTGCAGTCTGTGCATGGTCTTGTCAAAATTGACAGTTATCGTTAAGTTACACATTTATCCAGAACAGAAAGAGCCTTTCCCAAGCAGTGTATTTCCATACAGGCTTTGAGCTAAAGCTCTGGTACTGCAACCATGTCAGCCTGGCCTTGGCAGCAAAAAAACCTTTGCTTTTCTGTGCACGGCCTCTTTCCTGCATTTTGCTGCATTCTTGTAGCCCAGCAGTAAAGTACTATTGGCAAAGTATCACTGGTTAAAGTATTAAGTTTCCCCTTTCTCCTCCCCAACCTGCCCCTGAACCAATCTAAAAACCCCAGGTGATCAATGTTTGTTTTCTCTCTTTTAATTTTTTAAACTTCACTGAGCAAAACCCAGTTTCTCTATGGCTCAACAAGTTATTCAAAGCTTAACTGCTACCTAGGTATGTTTGGTTTGAGTCACGAGTCTCTTATTTTTGTTGCTTTGACAAATAGTGAAAACCTTAAGATCACAGTGTCCTAAAATAAAGCTAACAACATGTTACTGTAAAAAGCAAATTTTTTACAAGTCATCTGATTTTAAAGAAACACTAGTAACTGTTTATATTCTTAAACGAAGGTAATTTAACTTTTTTGTCCATACGAAGAGAACTATGAACCTGTTCTTTTTTACTTTGGTTGATTTTATGGGGGAGGACTAGGAAAAAGTTTTCCATTTGATTTTCTTAAATTTAGCTGGTAGTTCTGTGCAGAGTTTTATAACTGTATCTGAAACTTGTCTGTTATGTTGTGGGTTAAGTGGTAGTGCTTCTCAGTTTTCTTGGCACACTGAAGTTATGTTAACATGTTCAATCTGAGTTTCTGTTAAAAATGTTCTGTAGTGATATCTTCATACACTTTTGTGCAAAGATCTGGAGCGAGTGAAACTTCACTTTTCTTACTAAGTGTCAGGCAGTTTCTGAAAAGATGTTAAGGAGGTTAGTAATGCATTATTGTAAATGTTAACAGCATGAGAAAATGGGGAGGAGTAGTTCTGTCTTCTTTTAAAAGCTTACAATTATTTTGTAACTAAAAAAAGTGATGGGTTGGTGTGACTATACTGTCATTTTACAAAGTTGTCTTCACAGTGTGCTCCCTTAAGACCTTCCCCAGGATTTATACAGAGGAATCCCTGTTGCTATATCTTTTATTTTTCACATATATGGCATATATGTGCCTCATTCTTGAAAAACTAAAAGCAAAATGGTTATGTTTTCTAGCAGAGGCTGAGTCACTGGACTCTAGAAGTAATAGGCAAATTGAAATTAGGAAAGCAGAAGTGTGGATATATCGTCATTAAAATGCAGGGTGTAAGCAGCTGTATTTATTCTGGTAGCTCCAAAAGGTCACATTTTTTTCTCTTTGTGTTTTTCTCCTTTTCTTTAACAGTACTGTAAATTCAGTCTGAAGTTAAAAAAATAATTTAAAAACTCCAGTCATTTATTCCTAATAATATATAATTTTTAAAAAAATTAGGGAATTATGTATGAATTAATGTAGCTTTGCCTGTTTCTTAGACTTTTAACATAAGTGAGTGAAAACTGCTGGAATTTGTGCTTAGGTTAAGCAGGAATAGCATCTGAAGAAAAGCGCAGGTTTATTCTGTTGTTTCTTGACCCTCAAATTTTGTTTGACTTCGCTTATATGTGGAGGTGTCATAGAAGAGCCAGAGCACAAGCCTTTGAGGATGAGCTTAACTGAGAAATGGATCAATTTAACATTGAGCTCAAATTATCGAGGAGGGGAGTGTTCATGCATTGACCAGATCTTATATGCAAAGCTGCAATAAAATCTAAGCAAGGCAGAGAAGAAATAAAACACAGATTAGAGAAATAAAAGCTGTTGAAATTCAGTAAGATGCCACAATTATCTGGGGCAGTTACAGTCGATGAAAGTTAAATGATAGTACTTCAAAAGAGGAAAGAAAATGTTTCAAAAATTGTAAAATTATACTACCAGCCTAAGAGCTGATCATATTCTCCATTGAATAAGAAAATATATTCATGTTTTTTACTTTTACAAGTGCTAGTGACTAATACAACATTGACTGCAGTGTTCAAAACTCAATATGCTGTAAACAGTAGTCCAAATTGCAGGCAAGAACAGTGTTTGGGGGTTGGCATGGTTTTTTGGTTTGGTTTGGGTTTTTTTTTTTAATTATTTAAAAAAATCTCTAGAGAAATATTCAGAACTACTATACTGTGTAGGGGAAACCAATGAATGGGCACTTTTATCTCTTTAATACAGCTAAAGAATAGTGGTAGTGCTTTTATTTTTAAAAATAAAGTAAGTATTCAGAAATTGAAACCACAGCATAGGTGTCTCCCGTAAGTTCCCAAATCATTAAATCACAGGCTCCCATGATGATTTCTGTCTTTTGTGTTCACTGTAAAGATGAAAGTAAATGTTTTGTATGAGTGGAAAAAGGAAAAACTACGGGGCTCACCTTGAAGCTGGAAAAAAAAGGTTCTCATCAAAGTGCTGTTCATAAGTTTTAGCTAGTCATTCACACCTGCAAAAAGCTTCCAGTCCTTAGTAATGTTTATAACAGCCTCACTCTTCTGACTAGGTGAAGTCTGACACTTCATGATAATTTTAATTATCAGTATTAACAATTGCATTCTCTGTAACAACTATATCAAGGTATTGTGTTTATGCTGTGCACTTCATGTGCTAAATTCTCACTTATTCCCTGAGGATACTGATGCATACAAAACTTCTTTACTTTCGTCTCAAAACAGTGAAACACTCAGTCTTAGCAGGCTCCTGAGTTTTGATAGCATTTGACAATACAGCTTGTTCTGCAAATCATTGTTCTTATTTTTCCCACTGGCACAACTTGAGACAAATAGGAAAGAAGAAAATCTCAGAGCAATGCAGTCCTGTTGCCTGTGAAGCTCAGCCTTTGCGCTGCGGTTTCTGCCAGCTCCGCTCTCTGGAGCAGCTGACTGTCCAGCTATAACCCTGCAGAGCAGCAGGGCGAGAGTGCTGGCTTGGGTGGTGGCAGAGCCTTCCTCTTCAGTCAGCAGACCCTGGTTATTGGGCTGTATGCTTGTGCTCTGAAGCCACAGCTTTAGAAAGATGCAGTGTGGTGTTTCCTGCACGTAGGAACCATTTTGGCTGCAGGGCAGATCTAAACTTGGGGCAGCGCTTGGTTTGAAGTTTCCTGAGCACAAAGTCTATGTTGAGGCTCTGAGACAGAGAACAGAATTCTCTTCTGTGCGTTTAAACGTTAAGTTGGTTTATGCCATCAAATATTTTCAGAATTGTTCTTAGAAGATCTTTTAGATAATGCCTCATGACAGTGTTTGACAGCTACTGGCTAGTTTAATGTGAGCTGGAAGATACTACTTCTTAATCCAGAATTGTCTTGAAGTATACAGTAATAATGGATAATTAAAGACATGCTAAATAATACTGACTTGTCCGAGATTCAAATAGTAAATATGTGACTGTTAATTTAAGCAACTGATCTGTCGCTTCTATAGGAGAAAACTTCGATCACGAATTCTAAGTGTGAAGTGAGCTACAGTGCTCTCCCTGACCAGGTGCTACCCTTGCAGCATTTCTTTTCTTAAGTTATTTTTTCACCAGCTTTCTGCTTGTGAACTGCTACCATTAGAAGCTCAGTAGGAGCAAAAGTCTATGTTAATTTGCCTGACTGTAACTGCACAATTAAAGCAGTTTATCAGCAGGGGTTAGGACAATCAGTGTGTTCTGATGCTTCGTGTTATAAAATTACTTCTGTTGTTCAAACAGATACTGTAATTAGTGCATCATTTTAAACTGGTTTTCTGCAGGGCTGGCTTCAAGTTTCATCTGCTAAAACCCTCTATTTTTGCTTCTTACCTAAGCACTTATTTTGTTTGTAGGCTACTTCTAAAGTAACAACTTTTATTGAAATGTTAATATTAGGAGTATATCATGTGAATACACTTGTAAATACAGTTGGGGGTGTGTGTGTGTTTGTTTTTCACTGGTCAATACTTAAATTCACTGGCAAAAATGGAAGGAGAAAACTCCATATTTGTATTTACAATTATTACTACATACTAGCATTTAATACCTAGTTTTTACATAAATGAACAAGTAGCTTCATGTCAGATAATAAAGATAACTGTTGTTCTGTCCCTGGCACATATGTAATTAGGTTTCACTTAGGATAGTTTCATGAGACATGGTGAGTCTTTAAGTGGCAGTTATGTGTTAAAATATGGTCCCTCATCTTCTCCCTTTCTCAGTTATAGCACTGATCCTGTCTTGGCACTGAAAAGCCCCGTATGATCTTGTTCAACCCACTTGCTCAGCAGAAAAAGAGGGGTAAAGGGGTGTGGTTTTGCCCTGTGCAAATGTTGCCCTGTGTTAAATGTTGCCCTGCCAAAGTGTTGCCCTGGCTATGAAAAGCTGGCATGGTGCTGGGCTCAGTTCCACTGGAGGAATAAGGACTGCCTGGTAATGGCAGTGAACCTTTCAAGGTTGTTAGATTGTTGACAAAAGTATACAGTAAGACAACAGTATGAGACGATTCAAGTGATTTTATTTCATTAGGGCTAGAGCACTCATGAATATGTATCAGCTGATGTAGAATTATTTGTATATCTGAGACTTTTAAGTGGTTTATTCCTTGCACAATATGTTACTGAAATCCTCCATCTTCCAAATGTTTGTTTTCAATGATCTCTGCAGTGGAGATGCCAAAAACTTAAAAATGAAATTCTGTAGCGCAGGTTAGCAGAAAGAACAGTTACAAGAACAAAAGTTACATTGAACAGCACAAGATGGACAACTCTTGTGGCCCATGAAAAGTTGGGATTATTGACTTAGAATGCTCTTTTCCCTCTATTTCTTGCATTCCTCTGGCTTGGTTTTACCAGTTCAACGATGTTTACAAAAGGTTAAGTGTAATCTATATTGAATGGTTGAATAATATTTCTCTCAGAATTGTAATTCAGACATGACATTGTTGCATGGTTGCAAAATCCTATTAACTCTTATTTTAAAATATTTAATCTAGAGCAAAACTAGAATTTGCTTACAATGACCTTTCTAATTTATCACTTCTTAGTTAGATTTAACTTATGTTTCAGAATTGCTTTAAATGAGCATGTTAACTTTTAAAATTCATACAGCTTCTTTTAAACTGCTCTTCCAATTATTTTTAAAACTTTGATAAATGTGTGTGAATGTTTTCACTATGGAAAAGAAACATTCACTTAGAATTACTTGTTCTAGGTGTAATTGTAATGTACCTATAGCGCAACTTATTAGACAAAATATATTGTGGTAATTTTACTAAATAGCTGTATTTCTTCTCTTCACATCTTACTGCCTCAATTTGACTGAGAGAAGTGGCTGTGAGTGCTTATACTGTTTCTTATATCTTAGGATAATTCTAATTAAAGTTCTTAGAATGTACTTGAATTAAACCTTTGTATGGTTTAAAGGACTAAAGTTTTTCTGATGTCTTTTAATTTTAGCATTCAATTTCATTGTATCAAAACATTCTTCCCTTTTACCTAGCTTTTCTATGGGTTTTTTTGTCATTCAGTAGGGAGAGCAGCTTGTTGTAATAGGTTGGTGAAAATAGAATTTAATAACCTATCACTTCGAGATGAGTGAGGATACTCAACATTTACTTGAGTCAGTGGCTTTATTTCTTTAAAAGGCCCCTGCTGTTGCTACTGAGCTGTATTTGTGTTTTCTAGTGGCCAACATTACTGGAAATTGTATGAGTTAGAGTGGAAAAAGTACATAGGATGGGAGTTGCACTTTTTTTAATACTATGGGCCATAGCTTTGTGAAAAAAAAAAATGCCACGTGGAAAACTTTCTTCCACACTTAGCACATTGCATTCATTCTTTATTGTCTAAACTAATATATCCCTGCCTTTGTATAAACAGATACTAGGGAAGTATTTCTTTTCACTGTTTATTTCATTTTCCTTTAATGGCATTCTGACAGCTAGAAATGACTGGATTCTATTTCACCAGTTTTTAATCATCAGCTTATTAACTTGGCCATACTGTGAAGGTCCTTGGGCCTTTGTGGTGAGAAATAAAGTATGAGATTTTTTAAAAAGTTCTTGATAAAATGTTTTGTGATGGCTTGCTTTCTTAAAATATCTTCCCCTTGCACCATTTGAATCTTTTGAACAGTTTCAGTCAAGCTTTATAGGCACTTCTTTCTTTTCAGTTTGAAGTTTTTTCGAAAATTATTGGCTAGATAGAGGAGAGGCCTGACTTAATACCTCTAGTCAAGGGAAGGGATATACTGAGTTTTCAGACATGTCCTTTGTGTAGCTTACAGAAAGCTACTAAGATGCTGTGTCTTACTTGTTAAGTCAATAGTCATATTAAGAAGGAAGCTTTGGGATGGGATATGGAAATGTAGGTAGAAGTGGCCTTAGAGGACTGGGATGCAGGAGGTATAAGGCCATGACTTGGAATTACCGTGGTAGTGTGAGATGTATGGAAAACATAGGACTCAAATCAACAGGGAGCTGAACTTCAGTAGTTCTCCTCATGGAACAACTTTTCTAATACTGAAGCTTGGCTGTATAGGTATGAATTGCATCCTTTGCCTGCTTTTTGGCTCCCCACTATATCCCTTCCCAAGAAAACAAGTAATTAGGAAAAACCTCCACAAAAACCCTTTTGCAATTATGTTACTTTTTTTAAAATTTTTTTGCAACTGTATTTCAAGTTGTAGCAAGATTATTTTTTTTTTAACTACCTGAGCCATTGGCCTTAATAGCAAGATAAATATTGAGCAGTTTCTTCAAGTCCATTATTGTGTATAGGTACCCTGAGGATAATGAGCATATACATACAGACAACAGAATGAAAGCAAAATCTGTTTACAGAATAAGGCTATATTTAAGGATACTGAAATTTCTGCCAAACAAGGAGCACAGTGAAATTTCATCTGCCAGTTATGTTGCTCTTAATGTTCTTTAATTTAGCAGACAAGATAGTTTGGTTGTAATTAAGCTTTTCTAATATTGTTGTTCCCCAAGGTTGTGGCATAAATCATTCTACTCTGTAGTTTCCTGAATCTTCACTGCCTCCATTTTTCCTGTATAATTCTTCCATAAACAATCTCTGGGATGCAGGAAAACTTCATGCTATAAATCACTTCTTGTGTATGTAATATAATTTTGAATCTATGCAATTGAATTTCTTTTTCCTGAGTCTTTTAAATTCAGGTTTTCTGGTTTTCTTGGTGCTGTTTCTTTCTTCTATGCTCATACCCTTCCTGCTGTGGTAACAAATGTTTTTTGCCCCAAATAACTCCCATGGCAATTTCTGTTACTCGTTGCTGCTTTTTCTGTAGGTAGACCTGGCAACCAGGCTGAATTGCTCAACAGTTGCTACCGAAGGACAAGAGGCAATGGGCACACTGAAGTCAAATAAATTATGTTTTGGGTTTTTTTTTTTATTGTGACCGAACACTGAACTGGTTGCCTGGAGAGGTGATGGAGTCTCCGTCCTTGGAAATACTTAAAACCTGTCCCTGAGCAACATGCTCGAGTTGACCCTGTCCTGAGCAGGATGTTTGGACTGGATGATGTCCAGGGTGCCTTCCCACATCAGCCCTTCTCTGGTTCTGTGAAGTAATCTGGTTTGGTTTAGCTGCAGTTCACTTCAAGATAGCTATAGCTCGTAATTTTCTTTCTACAGAGTTATGCAGCAGGGCAAGTTGTAGTCATTCTCTCCTGACCGTGTTTTTGTCTTTTTCTCCCCAAACAATTTCAAAAGAAAACCCTAACCAACCCTTGAAGTGTTGCACCACATTTCATAAGTCTTAAGAAAGACACCTTCCAACTTGAATGTCAGATTTGTTGAATTTACCCATTCAGCATTTTTTATAATAAAATAATAAAAAACAGGATTGGGAAAAGATGTTTTCAAGACTTGTTGCACAGAGGACTAGTTTAATTTAAGTAGAGGGGAAAACATGTTTTCCCAAACCATCCTTTCAGAACTTAAAAGGAGAATGAGGCAGCATAAAATCCTTCAGCTCTTAGCTGTGAGAGGTTACAGGTTATCTCTCCTCCTGTGAGCGTAGCCCTGTCATACATTTTGCATCTGACTTTCTGTTTGAATTAATGACCTATTGCAGATCTGAATTTCCCATTTTTGGTAAAACCAACTAAATAAATAAATGAACATACGTATTGGTATAATATTCAACCAGCATTTTCAATAAACCGAAAGACTTGGAAAACTTAACCCGCTAAGAAAGCAACCTCATGGGACAGAATGGAAGCAATGGAGGAATTTGAAACCCCAGTGCATTGAGATAGAACAGAAGACATTGTAAGCCCTTTTCAAACTCTCTTTATTTTTTTTCTAACTCTTTTTTCAAAACATATAATATGTGAACTGTTATTCTTCTTAACCTTTCTTTCAGTCTTACCATTTGACTTAAGAAATAGTACTCTCCACAACAACAGGACTTATATTAATGTACTTCATGACCGTAGAAGAGCATATGTAGAACCGGTCATATACTATTTTGGTTATCTTACTGATAAGTGTTTGTATGATAGTTAGTGCTGTGAGGTCTGACAATAATAATATGTGTGATTATTGGCCTTACACACAAAGTGTTCCACCTAAAAGTAAATTAGAGGGTGTGGGGAAAAAAAATAAATCTACAGTATCATATGTTTATCGTCCTATGTACAGCTGCTTTTTTTTTTAACTGAACAAAAAAATCCTCATGCTACAACAGAGTAATTTGAAGTACAGCACCAATAGTTGAGATTATGTTAATCTGAAACATTTAAATACCGAATAACAGAGAGGCAAGCTACTTTGTTTTATATAACAAAGAAAGTATTTTTCTGTGTTCTAAAGGTTACAAATCACAGAATCACAGAATGGTTTGGGTTGGAAGGGACCTTAAGGATCACCTAGTTCTAACACCCCTGCCATGGGCAGGAACACCTCCCACTAGACTAGGCTGCTCAAAGCCCCATCCAGCCTGGCCTTGGACACTTCCAGGGATGAGGCATCCACAGCTTCTCTGGGCAACCTAGCAGGATTGCCCAGAGGCAATAAATCAGGCATACATCCACTATAACAATGTGCATTTTATTTTAAGTTACTGGCGGGTGAAATTGATGCAGCACAGTAGGGGCCCTTTATGTTTGTCCACACTATGTATAAGCATGATATTTAATTGCATGTTGGCTAAAACTGCAGTTAGGCATTCCCTGTTTTTTAGGAACAGAACTTGATGTTTTACTTGGGGACACCTTCCCTTGTGATTTGTCTTCTAGCCTTCTTTTTTTTGTGGCACTATGGTTGTGTGTGCAATCATGCATCTCACTTCACATGTTAGTAACAGGTACCTTTCCCATTCCAGCTTTGTGTCAGCTCACCACTGGTCAGTACAAGAAGAGGTAGTGGCATGTTTCTTGCTCTGCCCTCTGCTGGTTTAGCAATCTTCTCTTATTCATCATACCTGTAACATAACTTGTCGCCATCTTAAAAAAAAAATCCACAACTCGCTCCTGATTTGGAGTTTTAAAAAAGTAAATTGAATTCTTTAAATAATAATAGTGGAGATTTGATCATGATTGAGTGAAATAAGCTGCAAATACCTTGTGGTAGATAGTTCTTTCAAAGATTAAATTACAGCAGAGAACATGTTATAACTCAGCTGCACTTTCCGTCAGGTTCTGTTTTATAAGTGAGAGCTGGTTTTCTTTCTTTTTTTTCAGCTTCTGGAATTCATAGAGGTATTTTCACAGCCATCATTGTTTAGAAAGTTGGTGAAGATAACATTTAAAAAAAAATAATCACTGTAGCTGGTAGTATGGAGTACTGCATATGTGCATATGTTACATGAAGAATAGAGAAATTTCCTTCAAAGTACTGATTCCTTTACATAAAATATACGTACATCTCTCACGATTCTACTTTTTTATCCTTGTCTATTCCACAAAACATTTCAGACAAAGCAGATGAATTAAAGATAGAACATTGCTCCCTCAGGTATATATGAATATAAAGTACAGCAAGCATTTGTTGGTATTAAATCTTCAAACATTTCCTCTGCATGTCTGATTTCCTGGAAGAATTTTAATGAGATCTGAGGGAAGAGTTACGTTTGCAATTAACTTTGCTTGCCTTAATTTTTAAAAAATGTGAATTGTGGTTAAGCCGCAAATGTTTATCTTACAAATAGCAGGCTCTCTTATTATGACTAAGTTTTTAAGTTTTAAATAAGTGGGTTTTGTTGATATGGGCCTTCTTTACTTAGAGTCAAAAGTTATAATAAACTTTTCTCATTTACTAAAATTTTTATTCCTGCCCCCCATTTTTTTTACTCATTTTACTATACCCTAATTATTGTCAAAGTATTGTCAAATTTGAATTATGTTTCTGGGAAATCTAGCTAGCTTTATTGCCTGTTTAATAAAAACAGAAAGTTTAAAAGTTTATTCTGTGTTGTTTTCATTATCTTATTATGTGAAAGTGTGGATACTTGCATGTATTACTTAAATGTTTACATTAAAAAAATGTTTTGTTTAGTATGCCTTACCTTTCTGAGAACATTACTTTTATCTTTGAGATTATTAATGCCGTTGATGTAACAGAGTACCTGTGTAATGATGACCGTTTTGTTACATGCTCTTCTGCGACTTCAGTATTAAAGCCTTGTCATCTCCTCTCTGCCCTTCATCCAGTACATGTAGCTCTGTTTTGAAAATTGCAACTTCTGTTCCTTTTGTAATGTTTAATTCTTTAACCTTTTTTTCATGAGTATTTAAAAGCAGTTTATAAAACTGAAGAATTGCTCTCTCTTCATGTCCCCTAGAATGATCCAGATGGAATTCCTGTGCATGCTGTCTCTATCACTTTTCTTGAAAATACTAGGTTTTTTTAACACCAGTATGTTTTATCCATTTAGCCCTTGAAAGGCTCCAAAGAATTTTGAAAGTAATACTGTGTTTGTAGTACTACTTGTTCTTGTTCCTTTGCTTAGTTCAGAAAGGTACTCTAAGAAATCACATCTGTAGTCAGGTTGTTTTGGTTTTTTTTTTTAAAAAAAGTATGAGGTTTCAAAACCCAAACAAAATCCTCAGAAAGATATTTTGAAGCCTAAGTTCTTGTTAAGTAACCATATAAAACAAAACATTCTCCACAATAAGTCTTTTTCTATCTGGCTGAAAATGCAGTTTGTACTATTCACAGAATTGAGTTTGTCTACTGTTTATGTTATTGTTTTATACAGAATGTAACAATGCTTTATAGCTTCCATGTTTTAATTTTTTTAGGAAGAACAGAACCGAGGCAAGCCCAACTGGGAACACCTGAATGAAGATTTGCATGTACTTATCACTGTGGAGGACGCTCAGAACAGAGCAGAAATAAAACTGAAGAGGGCTGTTGAAGAAGTAAAAAAGTTACTGATACCCGCAGTAAGTGTTTGTATGCAAGTCTTCGTTTTCCCAAGTCTTCGTTTTCCATTTCTAGAAGTTACCCCAGAAATACAATTAATAGTGAAGCAGTAAGAGTAAACCTGCAAAGCAGCATCCTGAAATGAGGCTTAATATTTTGTAATACTCTAGTGATCTTTAAAGTGTCTGATCCCAGATCAAATTATTCCTCAGTACAGAATAATATTTTTAAGATACGGTTTTGGAGTGGGTTTTTTTACTTGTTTTAGATACAGGAAATTCTTATACCTTTAAGAGGCAATGCTGAACTGTTACAAAACACTAGTGTTCTCACCTTCTTTCAGTATAAGGATGCTTCACTTTAAGGCTTGGGAAACACTATATGCTTTTATAATTCGCTTTGAGATGATTCTGACTCTTTAAGAAAAGAAGGCTTGTTTTCTTAGATCATCACATTAAACATCTGACAAAAAGAACTAAACCCTTCAGGAACACAGTATCAAAAACCTTTGCTGTCACTACACGGGGAGAAAATAAGCATAGTGAAACTGGAAAATGGCTTCTACTGTTTGCTGCCTAGCCAGGTAACATAAAACCTTTTGCAGAGACCAGAACTGCCTTGTGAGAGCCCTTCTCTTAGATCTGCTCTGTATTCTCACTCAAAGCAAGGTGACTTAGCACAGCTGGATAGTGCATCCCATGGCCTTAACTTGCATCTTGTGATGATTTTTACCACCATTTTCATGCCATGATAAAAATAAATTATATCTTTTTCAGTGGTGGAAAAAATTTCTATATTACAAGGAAAAATTGAGACTATCTTGAGAAAGAAAGTAATGGATGGTATTAATATGACCTAGTGATTCTGGGTGCTTAGTGAATGCTAATAGATGCTGACTGTGAGGGAGCTTACAGTGACACATGCTGTATAAGCACATTTATTCAGAACACATTTTTAAAAGTTACTAAAGATCAGGAGAGAGACTTAGTTTTTGAATTAACAAAATATGGTAGACTATTAAACAGGAAGTATGAAAAAAACACCAAGGGGTAATTTAGACCTCTCCACATTGTCAGTCTCTGAAAGCTGAAATCAGCTAGAGAAAAGTTGATCTTCAGAATTTATTCATTTACTAAAGACATCTCAAGCACATTAGGATTGAGTTTATAGTCGGTATAAGAAATGGTAATAAGAAAAAGACTTTTTATATGGGCAAAACTTGAAACGCCTATGTTTATTCTCTAACTACTTTGCAGCAAATAGTTTTAAAACCACAAAACTCAAACTTCTGTGTGATACAGAATTAATGTTGTTAAACATCTGTTGATTCTTCTGCCTCCCTCTTATTGCTGAATAATATGACCGAAGGGTCATGTTCAAGATGACCTGGTAGGTCACAAACCCCCAGTATGTCTGAAGTACTAACACATATGCTCTGTGTATGTTTGTGTTTTGCTTGCTTTCTGGAGTTGGTATAGAGGTGTGTTTTGAGCCTCCAAAAAAAAAAAAATGAATACATTACTAGTTTTTCATTATGATACTGTCAGACAGCTTTGTTTGTAAAATATTCTGCCTCATATAGTAACTTAATCAGTTGGGAGAGCTCTATAATCCTGATTACAGAATTTTTTTTTTCCCCTCTAGAAATAAACGACAAAGGGCTAAGTATTTTCCAAATATGTCATCAGTTGAAAACACTTTGTCAGCTGAATTCATTAACATCTTTATATATTATGTGTAGGCATAAGAGATTTGGGTGGTGCTTATTACCTGTGGAAGAGTTAAAGGTCTATTGGCTCTCACTTCTGAAAATTATGACTTGTTGAAATGTGTAGTACATACTGATGAAGTAGTAAATCAATTAACTTAGTTTTTGCACTACCTGTTGCATCTGTTCAAGTAGTATCAAAAAATGCCTGATTAGTCACCTTATGGTTTCAGGCAGTTTAAGAGTTGAAAAATTCTGCTTTAGGATTAAAAGATATGAGTGGAAAACTTCCATGAAGCCAGCCATAAACCTTTACATAATCAGGGTAAGCATGAGGAAAAAAAAGAAATCTTAGCTAATTATAATAAGATGAGTGAAATTGTGGATGTTGGAAGACTCCAAAGATGATCTAAAATGTATGAATGTAAAATTGGAAATTCCCTTTCACATGGAATATCTGCAACTATTACCATTTTCCAAATAAATGTCAGAGGATTAAAACTGATAAAAAGACAATAATGTATTTCTGTTTCATCTCCATCCAACTTGAATCAAATTTGAGATTATGTAGGAGAGAAGACTTAGTCTTATTCTTGCCATATATTGGCAATGCTTTGGTTTTCTGAAATACATTTCAGAAAGGCAAGGTGGTGTTAGAGATGGGGATGAGTTACTAATTTCTTGGAATAATCAGTTATTTTTATACTCAAGATACGAAAAAGCCTACTTACTTTTTATAGTAACAGTGCACAAATAGGCACATTTCTAAAATGGATTTCCATTTGAAGATACTTGGGTGAATAAGAGACTATTTCAGTAGTAGCATGTGTTTCTTCTCATCTTTATGAATCTCGATCACTAGTGATTTTTTTTCCTTGTGGATGTGAATTATTAATTTCCCTTTCCACTTGCTTTTGGATTTTTACCAAGGTGGTATTATAATCAAACAGTTTATCTTTAGAAATAAAAAGGACAACTTCAGGCAGACTGGCTTGAACAACCCATTTTTTTCTCCCTAAGGAGAAAAAAAAACTTCCCTTTTTTTTTAAGAAAAAAAAAATTGTATTTAATTTACATGTCTTTGGTATCAAACTTTTTTTTTTTAATTTTGACTGTACTTCAAGTTCTATGGTTCTAATTCTTTTTCTTTT
>VXBO01010031.1:80443-265933 GCA_013400135.1 Rhinoptilus africanus
TGAATACATTACTAGTTTTTCATTATGATACTGTCAGACAGCTTTGTTTGTAAAATATTCTGCCTCATATAGTAACTTAATCAGTTGGGAGAGCTCTATAATCCTGATTACAGAATTTTTTTTTTCCCCTCTAGAAATAAACGACAAAGGGCTAAGTATTTTCCAAATATGTCATCAGTTGAAAACACTTTGTCAGCTGAATTCATTAACATCTTTATATATTATGTGTAGGCATAAGAGATTTGGGTGGTGCTTATTACCTGTGGAAGAGTTAAAGGTCTATTGGCTCTCACTTCTGAAAATTATGACTTGTTGAAATAGGCATGTGTAGTACATACTGATGAAGTAGTAAATCAATTAACTTAGTTTTTGCACTACCTGTTGCATCTGTTCAAGTAGTATCAAAAAATGCCTGATTAGTCACCTTATGGTTTCAGGCAGTTTAAGAGTTGAAAAATTCTGCTTTAGGATTAAAAGATATGAGTGGAAAACTTCCATGAAGCCAGCCATAAACCTTTACATAATCAGGGTAAGCATGAGGAAAAAAAAGAAATCTTAGCTAATTATAATAAGATGAGTGAAATTGTGGATGTTGGAAGACTCCAAAGATGATCTAAAATGTATGAATGTAAAATTGGAAATTCCCTTTCACATGGAATATCTGCAACTATTACCATTTTCCAAATAAATGTCAGAGGATTAAAACTGATAAAAAGACAATAATGTATTTCTGTTTCATCTCCATCCAACTTGAATCAAATTTGAGATTATGTAGGAGAGAAGACTTAGTCTTATTCTTGCCATATATTGGCAATGCTTTGGTTTTCTGAAATACATTTCAGAAAGGCAAGGTGGTGTTAGAGATGGGGATGAGTTACTAATTTCTTGGAATAATCAGTTATTTTTATACTCAAGATACGAAAAAGCCTACTTACTTTTTATAGTAACAGTGCACAAATAGGCACATTTCTAAAATGGATTTCCATTTGAAGATACTTGGGTGAATAAGAGACTATTTCAGTAGTAGCATGTGTTTCTTCTCATCTTTATGAATCTCGATCACTAGTGATTTTTTTTCCTTGTGGATGTGAATTATTAATTTCCCTTTCCACTTGCTTTTGGATTTTTACCAAGGTGGTATTATAATCAAACAGTTTATCTTTAGAAATAAAAAGGACAACTTCAGGCAGACTGGCTTGAACAACCCATTTTTTTCTCCCTAAGGAGAAAAAAAAACTTCCCTTTTTTTTTAAGAAAAAAAAAATTGTATTTAATTTACATGTCTTTGGTATCAAACTTTTTTTTTTTAATTTTGACTGTACTTCAAGTTCTATGGTTCTAATTCTTTTTCTTTTCCCATAGTTCAGTGAGATACCGGTCATTATCTGGACCTGTACTGCTTCTTTCATGTTTTTCTGCAAAGAAAAACAGGAAGAATAAAGCAGGCTGCAGGCTTTTGGGATCACATTGAGCTGTACCATCCTTACGCCTCCTTCTAAAGTGAATTCTACAGGTTATTGATCTCTCTTCGCTGTGAGAGCTTCGAGAGTTTATTTCTTGTTTGCAAGAGTTCAGTAAGGATGGGTGGTTCTCTGGCAAAGGAAAAACAAAAGGTGCTCTGGATTGTGTGCTGCAGAACGTAAGAAAAATGAAGAGCCTCTGTAAAGGTACCTACGTAATTACTGAGCATAGCATACCGAGTTACAGTGTCATTAGGGGCTTGGAATGATTCTTTGAGGTCCTGGGCAATAGGTCTGAATTCCTGTGCTAGAAATACGTACGGCTTCTACATGTTCTAAGAAGTGTTGAATAAACTCTTCTAACTGAATGTGTTTCTTAGATACGCCTTCTGTTATACAGGTCTTCTCCTTATACTCCTTTCAATGTCCAGGTCTCTTTAATTACTAGTTCATCTTTATACTGGCTGTCTTAATATAGGGTGAGGCACATACAACAGAATTCAAATTTCAGGCAAATACTTTTTATCCGTTTTTCCTTTGATTCCACATTCTTCCCTTCTAAGCGAAACAACGTATTTCGGGTTTCCACTTACTGTTCTGATTTGGTCTGGAATCAGTGTTTTTCAAATTCCTTGTAGTGTTCTTCCTGCCTCAGGGTAGCTGTAGTTCTATTTGGTTGCTGCCTCCATCTTGTGTGAGGACAACTGCAACGTAGTATTAGTCAGTGATGCGCCCTGTCAAACTCTGTGTATCATTTGCCACTACAATAATGGTATTTCAACAGTGTGATGGGTAGGAAATAATGTTTTAGTAGAAGGTAGTTTAATTTTGTTTGGTTCTTACCTATAATAGTGATTTTGGACTTTTCAGTCTGGAATATCTTTAAATTTAGCTGTATGGTATGGGAGAAACTGTCATTATTTAAACAAAAAAAATCATTGAGCTTAATTAAAATAAATACTGTAGCAATATTGATTTCATAATGTCAAAATCCTTACAGTAGATGAATGTCAATGGCAATGATTTTCTTTAAAGTAATTCAAACACAAATAAAACCATTCTATGTAGGAGATAAGATAATTATTCCTGAATATAGAAAAACATTCATTATAACGTAAAGTAATAGGAGTCAACAAATAACTGATTTTATAATGGCTATTTTTGTGTATTTTGTAGCAGATTTATGCACTGGACAAAAATTACCATCAGTCTTCAATAGTGTTCCCAAGCATTTCATCCTGTTTAGTGGTACATGTTTCAGTGTTGTCGTTGAGAAATTTAAAAATGGAGGAAGGAAAGGATGCAAAATAAAGATGTTACTAGAATACAGTTTCCACACCAAGATAACATAAATCTGTAACATAAATTCATAGACAGTCCAAATTACCAAACCCTAATAAGCCATACAGTAGTAGAAGGAAGTGTGGATAATTCTTGCTGTATGGAGGAGCTGAAGTTGGAAACTAATTCTGCCAGTCTTCAGGTCAAAGTAGAAAAAAAAAAAACAAAAACTACAACTTAGCAAAGCTAAAAAGCCTCAAAAAACTGTCCCAAAGAGTGCTGGATTGACTAGTGTTACTGTCCTTTACCCATATCATAGTTGCTGCTACGACTTTAGTCTGTTTCTAGCAAGCTGTTTGGAAGGCTGAATAAGTTTGAATTAGTGAAACTGTGAAATAAAGGACATACACTCTCTCATAAACAACAGAGAGAAAATAGCTATGCTTAACAAATAATAGAGAAGTAGAAATCAGACTGAGAACAACTGTGGAAATACCTGAAAATTGCCCAAGAGGCTGAAGCAGTTGCTGAAAGTGATTGATTGAATCTTCTTGAGTTAAGGTTTTACTATTGGGTGAATTTACTTTGGCCTGAGGGGCTGGTAAGGTTAAGTGCAAGGCACTACTAGAAAAGCAGAAGTAGGAGCAGCAAACAGAATGCTTAGAAGATGTGTTAACCAGGGCAGTATGATAAGAAATGCTGGCTGTTTACAGAGAAAAATAAGCAACTTGACACTGTAAGATCTTGTATTCCGCTTTACTTGTAGTGCAATAAAACCAGCCTTGACAAGTTGCAACTGAATTCTCATGGAGATCTGCAGAAAATGGGGAAAACCTGTGCTGGTGATGGCTGCCTGCAGTATCAGCTATGACAAAGGATGGGACTGGGAAAAACATTAAGAATTATTTTTTATGTCAAAAGATTAAAATGCATACCATACACTGTTTATAAAACAAAGGTTTATTATATTCTGTATAGCAGAAGGCAGAGGAATTAAGAATACAGTAAATAGTGAAAGGAAATCTGGGGAAGTAGGATTTGATTTTTACCTTGAAAATAATATTCACCATCTTTTTGCTATGAGGAAAAAAAATAATAAATGAATCAAATAACAAACTATTCTCTGTAAGCATCATAGAGCTTGATACTCTTCTTTTATGCCAACAAAAAATCAGCAAAGCTTTGTATGAAGATGTAATGCAGACAGCTACAACAAATGTTTGTGACACTATGTTAAACAAAAATCTCAGTACTAAATGGGATGCAGTCTCTTCTTCCGTGTCTGTTGCTTTAAATTGTGAAATGTTAGAAAAACACAGTACAAACATATTGTAGTTACGCTGAATGGCTTGCTTTGCTAAAGAAGTGAGTCTTTTTCATGGTAGTCTGGCTAACATGCAAGGATTTTACTCAGAGACTTTCTTCTTGCAAATGGTTACTGTACTCAGTATCAAAGCAGCAGCAGAAAATGACATTCTAGTGTTTCATCTGGTTTAATGTGCTCTAGACTGCATGATTTTTACAAATTGGAACATTCTTTATAGTTATGCTTCATACGTAAGCACTCACTAACTGTCCTGTTTACTCTGTATTACTAGACATGTTATTTTGTTGGTGTTCCTGGTTTTAGTCACTCTTCTCTCCGACACATTTTCTTTATATGGAGAGAATATAATGAAGGGACAATAGTATTAGCTGAACGTTTTAGTTTTCAGTTGGATAACCTAAAAGTGTTTCTTTCCCAAAGACTGCTTTCAGCAAGCGTGATGAGGTGGGACTTCTTTATTAATTAAAGTAATTCAAGTAATACTTTATTTCTAAGTGTAGTTGTAAATTTCAATTGTGGTTTGTGTTCAACTTTTTACAATAAACTGAAGGATGTCTTTGTTTTTACCCACATAACTTTGTGAATTCCATAGCGAAAACCTGATACAGTTGAAAGAATTTGAATCTAAAAATTTTAAATTGCGCTTTAGCAAAAGAAAATAATAAAATGTTGTAGTAATGCTGTACATAATTTGTTGCCCTGTAGTGAAGACTAGCACAAGCTTGAAATTGAAAGATATTAAAGATTTCATTTGATCTAGCCATCTAAAAAGCCACTATAAATTCTGCATGCAAGTTTGACTTCCCTGAATAGCTCTTTCTAACTCGCTCCTGCATGGTGTGCTGCTTTTGCGTTTTTGCTTTCACGAGTGAGAACATCGTGCCGCCTTCTATAGTCTCCCTGTTGAAATGTTGATCATGCTGTGCAATCCATTGTTTGATGCTTGTTCAATTAAAGTTATGAAATGAATAAGTGATACAGTATCAGAAAAAAGACACTGCTGTCCTTAAAAGGTTTTTAGGAAATTCCTGCATTACATGTGTTTTGTCAGTTCAGGTGCAAGGCTCTCACAGCGCACATCATGTAAGTGATCAAAAGGGGAGCTCTGTAAGTAGCGTAATGAAGCAGCCCAAACTTCTTGGAAGCGACTCCTAGATAATGTGGTAAACTTTTTCATGTGGAGGAGAGGTGCCAGTGTATTATTTTTAGTAGTGTGAAGCAGACTTAATGTTTCCATGACAGTATGCACCAAGGGCTGCTGCAGTCCTGCCATTCCTTCACGATTTGCTGTTCCTGCTTCAGAAAGTACTGGCCTTCATCTGACCGGGTAGCCAGTCCGTTTGGTGGAGCGCTTAACCTTGGATTAGCTGACTTGCTAGGGAGTCAGGTTTGTTTTAGCACTGACAGAAGTGAGAGAATGAGAACACGCAGCCAGGGAAAAATGGGATCACAGCAGACCAGCCTTAAATAAATTTAAACTTCTATAGAACTGGGAGCAAGTATGTTCACCTGCAGATAACGAGAACAAAATAATCACAAACTTAGAGTAGCAGAATATGACAGTGGAAAACAAAAGAGGAAAGACTACTAGTATGTATGTTTTCCTCTGCTGTTTTCCACTGTCCAGTATCTGGTACTGGTAATTTCAGTAGCTTATTCACAAGTTGAATCAAGAATTAATTATGTTGAGCAGTCCTTAAGTAAATTCTGATACGAATTTTAACAGTCTTATTCTGCTGAAATTTTTTACTGTAATGCAAGTCTGAGTTTTAAAAATGAGGACAAGAATCTCTTACACCGGTTCTCATAGGAAGTGTTTACATATTGTACTTGATATGTTACTGCACTGTTAAATTTTTGAGCTTACAGTATTATTGACCATAAACAAAATTATTTCAGGCCAGCTGCAAGTGTGAAGCATCTCTCTCCATCATTGCATACTGTGGTAGAAACTCTGTAGAGCAGTGGTTCATTACCACCAAAATAATGTCTGTTGATGGAAATGATTTTTGGAGACCATATTTATTACAAGTTATTTAGGTGATTTGTAACTTAATTGAATTAAACCTTGTTTAAACTCTGTTAAATTTCTCAACTCTCCTGAAATTATTTTCGTAGTATGAAGGAGAAAACTAATATTATTCATCAGAATATTGTTCATGAGAATAATTTTGAAAGGGGATCTAAAACTTCCTGGCTTATATTATGATTATGAATTTGTTTTCAACTATCTATTTTCAAAAAGTTGGCAAATATTTAAAGATTGAATACAAATTTATGATGATCTGTGCCCTCACATATTTCAGTGGATTATTTTACAAATTTGAACACATAGTCATAATCAGATACAGTTATGTAAATATGTTTATTTTTATTAGCTTATAACTTAGGTAGCAGTTCATACCAATTCTTGTTCTCCCTAGGCTTTTGTTATACTAATGGGAGAAATATGCTCCTCTAACAGTTATTTCTAAGCACCTTAATCCAGCTAGTACTCTGAATTTTCTTCAGGACATCTTTGATGGCTTCTAAAACCCAGGGAAATCAGTTGATTGTGCTAACATACAGTTACTGTTGAATACTCAATCTCTTTTTCCCTTTTCCTTCTTCTGCAAAATACTTATTGGAGATGTGTACCACCACCCTCTATATCAATTTATTTAAGGTGTTGCAGATGTATAAGTTGGTAATTGTTGAAAAAAGACCTTGGGAAACTTAGAAAATAGTCTCTTCTCAAAGAGAAACAAAGAAGCTCTGTTGCCTGAAACTCAATCGGCACATACCCTTCCAAAGCAGGATTATGCATTGATTAGAAGCTCTAATTAGGTTCTACATGGGTTTTGTCGATCTTCCAGAAATGCGCTTAATCTGTTTGGGTTTTGGTGTACATAGTTGTGGAAGAAAAAATGACATTGACCCATTCTGGTAATTCGTTTTGTGGTATCTGAAACTTTTTTTCATTCTTCATCCCATTTTTAAAGTTGCTTCATCTATTCTTGGTTATTTTTTCTGTTCTTCCTTCAGTTTTTTTGTTTGTTTGTTTTCTTCCATATCTTTGTTCTTTTTTCTATTGATGGCCCTGGAGCAGAACATGGTACGTTGGGATCTTTGTATAAAATCTTAGTAAAGTATTTCTGCACTTGCGTAAGAAGTAGATGATGAAGCTATGATTCTTCTTGTCTGTCCACCTTGATAAAAATGACAAGAAAACTGCAACAAATTACCCATGCATTATTTTCCTTATCCTTCATTTCTAGTTACAGTTGTTTTTTGGTTGGTTGGTTGGTTTCATTTTTGAAATCGCAGCCTTATACCTAGGTGGAAGAAATGCTAACTGTAGAATTGTGACTCCTGGGGAGACACGGTATAAAGAGTAGAAATTTGTTGTCCTGCACTTCTAACACATTTTTATACTAAATATTAACCAGACTATATTAATGAGGTCGTATCACTTTATGTGCAAGTCATCTTGGCAGTGGTTTCTCAAGGGATCTTAGCAATTGTGTGTAGTAAAGTAACCAGTAGACATTTCCCTTTTCCAGCTATTTAAAGCATTCTTTATTGCTAGTGTTAATTTTGAAAACTAGATGGAAAAATAAAGCTTGTCATACAAACATCTGTGGTTTAATGCTGACTGATGATTTATAGCCATCAAGTTGCTCTACATGATGCTATTTTGACATCAGAACACAAAAAATTCTAACCTTTGGAAAAGCGTCCAGGGTTTTTCACCTACTATTCAATAGAAAACTTAAGTGTTTCTTTTTTAAAACGGTATAGAAATGCTTGAGCTTCCAGTGGAGTACTAATAAGATTTCGCTTTTCTTTTGTAAGTTGTTTATAGGTTAAGGCTTTAATATGGGAATGTTCTGGATCCAGTTATCAGGAGAAACATAGGTGAACATGATATAAGAAATTGGAGCTAAATATTTAAAATATCTTACATGATTTTGGACTAAGCCTGTTGTAAAATGCTTTAAATTAAACTGGAGACTGGTAAACTATCCTGGAAAGTGCAAGATTTTATGAGATGTTACTGGAAAGCTGCATTGCTTGGAACACAGACATTAATGAAAAGCATTTAAGACTCCAAGTAGTATGGTTTTCTTGTGTGGTGTTGGAAATGGAAAGGGTTTTCATTATTTTTTTTTCTTGATATCTTACGTATTTTAATAAGTATTTTTAAAGCTCTGCTGTATTTTCAAACACACTATGAATAGGGATAACTTAATGTAAACAGAACTGCCTTCTACATCTTTGGTATTACCATTATCAGCTAATTTTTAATATTTCTACAACTTCTATGTACATAGTAAATTATGTTCATCAAATTCAACTTGTGTTGGAAAATTAAGTGTGTTTTAAATCCCAAATATCTCATCTTAGAAGTAGCTTCTTCGGGATTTTGTCACTCTGTAGCTTATGTGTCCTAGTTTGAAAACTTAAACTTTGACTAGCCTGGCTTTCTTGGGAATTATAGTTACTATACTGATATAGTCGTACTAAAGGAAGCAAATGATAGGTCTGGAAAGGTGAAATGAAACTAGAAGAGGTAGAGATGTGTCATATGTACGTGCTGGAATGATGAAAGTTATTCAAGTAGGTAATTCTAGTTCTTTGCTAAGCCTTTTGGCTATGTTATCCAGCCAGTGGCCTTATTTTTCTGTATCTGCCGGTCTGAACGTTTTGTTTTTAATGAGCAGACCTATAGCTGCTAGAGTCTTAAAGAAAAGTTTCAAAAGTTTCAGAGTTTTAAAATGAGAGGTTGCTTCCTAACTTCATTAGAATTTATAATCAAAATCAGTGCTATCAAGAGAGATTTGTAGAATAATAAAATCTTCATGTCATATTGTGCAGGAAAGCTGTTTGAGAGAGTATAACTGGTTTGCCTTGGAAGATAAATTATGAAAGACAAAGGGAGCTTAGAGGAATGTCTGAATTTCTTCAACATTTTTAACCCATTGTAGTACATATGGTAATAATGTGCTAATCTGATTTTAGAGTTAATGTATTTCTTGTAATTTGGAACAGATAGACTATTGCTGTAGTGTTGAGAAGAATACTTAAGCCTGCAAAAGCAAGGCCTGTATTTGCCTTTCAGTAGTCATTCTTGAAATTACTGATTAATTTCCAAAGCAGGTGGGCTGTAGAGAGGGACTCCTTTAGTGATCCTTGCAGTGTGAGCTCCTGTCTTAGTGGACGGTGGAGAACTCTGTAAAGAGATGTTCTGATACTCAGCACTGAGAAAAGCTTCAGGGAAATCTGTTACTTCTGAAGAAACAAAGGTCAGTCAGATTGAAGACAGACACACAGAAAAAAATCAAGCTTTTAAAATTCCTCTGGTCATAGAAATACTTGTTTTCCCCTATGCTAGCAAAGACACTCTTTAAATAAATGTTAGCTTTCTCATCAGTAAAGCGTAGTGATAGCTCCTTACTGATTTGTAAAATACTCTGAGGTGTAAATGTTTGTTTTTAAAAAAATAATATATATATATATGAAAGGCCATTCCTGGAACCCTATTTTTTTTGTAGCAATCTGTAGTTTTGTCAGTGGTCCTGGAAACAGAAGAACAAGCAAAGGTTATATTTTACCCTGTAAGAGCAGAGATTGTGGGGGGAAACTCTGAAGGGTTCTTGGTGTTCATGCAGAAAGTCATGCTAATAAGGAATAGTTTCATTGATTTCATCTTAGAATTAATTTAAAATTATCTTGAAGATCAGTTTGTTGCATACGTCATCATGTAAATTCTGTGTATTACTGGAATATTTTTGTGGATGAACTCCAAAATTTTATAGATATATCTCCATCTATGTAGCCTTTTGTGCTTTAAGGCTTTAGTAAACCAGGCATTAAATGACATTTCTTGTCTTCCTTGGAAAGTAAGTGGGAACATCAGCAGTTTTGCAGTCACCTAGGAGTTGTGCTCAACTGGACCTTAAAGAGGCTAAAGTCTCTTTAAGAGACCTTAAACTAGGCCTTAAAGAGACTAGAGTTTCTTTAACAGTGCCATTTTAGAAAATGTCATCTCTTGTTCCTGTGTAAATCATATTACAGTGCTTGGAAAATAAAGCACGTAAGACACTAAAGGTGATAAATAGTGCTATTTATTCTTATTATGCCGTGCTCTACATTCTATATATTTTGCAGCTGTTAGAAGTAATCTGTTTGTAGCAGTCCCAACACATAAATGTTAATCGTTATTAAATAATAATTTCTTTCTCTACTGATTGTATCTGGGATTTTTTTAAAAGATCGTAAGTTAGTCCGGTTACTAGATCCCATTAAAATTAATGGTACTTGTGAGGTATACAGGCTCTTCTAAAAGCCTAGGTTACTTTAAGGAACTTGAAAGTAGGATGCACGATTATGTGGATATGACAGTAATGATCCATGGTTTAGGTTTGAAATCTAGGAATTTATTTTTACTAAAAGTCTCAAATTTATTTGGAGACTTTAGAAATCTTTGCTAAGATAACTTTTATGATGATTTAGGGGATCATGATGATTATGTTGAGATGTAATCCGGAACATGCTCTAAATGCTGTTTTTATTTATTTTGGCTGCATTTTAATCAGTTTCCTTCAAATGTCAATCACGCATACCCTTTCAGCCCAATTTTAAGGTTGAGGGGAACCAAGGCAACTAGGTATATGATTAAATGTCATTTAATGGAAAGTATCTGTGGTTTAAGGCATGGCTTCTCTTACTAGATTCAGTAAACTGTTTCTGATTGAGGTAGCTCTAGTAGCTCATAGGGAAGAAAATCCAACACTTACTCCTTTTGGTGCTCTGATATCGGTTTTGAGGGTTTGGGGCCCGATCATGATTTAAGTCTCAGTTCTTTTTCATGTAAGAAGTACTTGGTGTTATAGGGCCCTCTGTTTCTCTGGATACCCAGAGTGTGGCATTTTAGGTACGCTAACCAGAGCATGGCTTTCCTGTCCTTTTTTGTTGCATGAGGAAGGAGAGGAATGTTCTAAAACCAGAGTATCATCCTGCTTGGAGAGCACTCATAATCCCGAAGGATCTGATGTGAGTGAAATTGCCTCTTGTCTCAGTAATAAGCACCTTCCTCAAGCACAGTTCTTTGGTATATAAATCTATCCACACATTCTTGTGGAAATAGTCTGCTAGGTCTTCTGTAGACTATCCACCATTTTCCAGAATCTTTGCTATACATTGTGTACTGCTGCCTTATCTCAAATACATTGCTTTTGGAAAACTGTAGCAACTGGTATTTCTGAATCCTTGCTGAGTCCTGCAGCCTCCTCCAAAAGATGTTCTGGGAAAAGAATTCATAAAATGGTATATGAACCAGTCTGTCACTTAGACCTCTGCAGTTAACATCTAGACCTTGCACTCACGACTGTGAGAAGATGTACAAAGAGTAGCTTTGGTTGCTTCTATATTCTGTGCACACTCAACAGTGTTCTGTACTGACTTGCACAAAAGCCTCTACTCTGTTATTTGCTGGTTATCTTCCTTCTTTAGGTAAACCAGTTGGGTTTTCTTACTCTTCAAATACCCCTTACTCTCTCGAGTAAGACTGACAGTCTGTTGTACCGTTCTGCCACTCTCAAATGTAAAACAGTTAAATCTTTGTTCTCACTATGATTTCAGGACTGGTTCCTGGTTTCGAGAGTGTCTTTTGTTGGTGCTGACAGGATCTTCATGTCTGGGCTTATAGTGATGAACATATCTGTGGATCTTGAAAAGACTTAGAGATTTAGCAGCTACTCTTTTCATCTGTGAAAGTATTCTTATCTGGACTCTTGCATCCATGTGTCCATCGCTTTGGGAAGGAGTTAAGAACCATATTTAAGACAGATTTGGGATTTGGATACGTTTTCCAGTAGGCCAGAGACACTGTAAGTTCAGTGCTGTAGCAGTGCAGACTATTGTCTGCCTATATGTACAAAGATCCTCAGAGAAGCACTGCCTCCAAACAAAGATAAAGCATCACATTTTTTCCGTATCCGAATGACGAGCTTGTAGAAGATGACTCTTAGGTTTTTGCAAAGGATGTGGTTGATCCTGCTTTAAATATTGTATCTCCACTAAATTTCAGGTTGAAATTTACAAAAATAACACCTGTTTCCTACTTACTGTGCAGAATTCGCAGAGCAATGTTGGACTTCTCAGAGGTTATGCCACATCTTTCTCAGAGCAGATTTCATCCATTGAGCATAAATGGAACCTTTCAGTAATACCAGCAGCTGTTTTGACTCTGAGACCCAGGCCTCTTGGCACCCGTGTACTTAGATGACCTCAGATGCCAGATTTTGAGCGATTTATGAAGGAACAGTCAGCCCTCCAAGTTTTCACATCTGTTAAAAATCCTGGACAGTGTTTGTAAAGGGATGCTAATTTGTCTTTCCTCTTTGTGCTAAAGATAATTACTGCCTCTGATACATCAAATGATACAGGTCTGTAGATTGCAAATCGGTACAGGCTGTACATGCAGAACCTGGAATGGGTGTCTTCGGCTACTTTCCCTGGGCAATATATGCTGGCAGTAATGGAATGTGTGACACTGACGGTTTCGTGTCAGGAATAATTAGGTAGTGGAAGATCCTTCAAAACATGTAAATGAACAGTCATCACCAGTTGTTCTGACTATACTGTTAATTTCTCAACAGTCCTTTAGAAGCTAAAAAGAAAAATCACTCAATGGCCAGTCATACTCTTCTCCATCGCCAATTAGGTTGATGTCTGATTCAGTCTTTTTAATGCTGAATCTCTTGCTCTCAAGAATGACTTGGGCATTTAAGATAAAGATGACGTTTCTTGCTACAGTATAGCTCAGTGGATTTTGATTTCTGAAGTATCATACTAGCCACAGAAAGGAGGTGACCTTTTATGCAGAAAGGAAAAGGTGCCATAATTAGTTTATTGATTTATTTATTGTTTTCGACTTCATTCCTAAAAGGATTATGTCTTGTAAGATTTGTGAAGATTTTCCTGACTTCTAAAAATTAGAGATGGCTCTAAATGTGTTCTGGAGTTTGTAGTTCCCAAGACCATATGTCACTTCTGCATCGCATAGTTAATAAAAAGTTGCAAGAAAGGAGTGTTCTTTGGAGGAGCTAATTCATTAGGAATATTATAATACTTCATCCTTATGCTGTTTAACTCTTGTTTCTGAAGACAACATCCTGGAGAAAGTTTCACTACTGCATAATAAAATTTCCAACATAGTTTATGTTAATGTCGGCAGGTTTAGATTTTCGATGAAGTATCTTTATCAAACGTTGATTTCACTATGATGATTTCCATGGAGAACTTTTCTGGGAAATGACTGCTTAACCATTACATTACTATAAAATGTTTCCAGATTTTATATTATGAGTTTTTAAAACTGTGGAGGCATAGTTAAGAAGATAAAGGTGTCTTGAACATTTTTAGTTAATGGATAATCTACTTTCACCATCAAAACCAAAACAAAACCAGAGGGGTTTTTTTTGTTGTTCGGTGGCTTATGGGTAACCAAAGAAAAAAGAACGAACTTACTGTAATACAAAATACGAAGTGGTATAGTGATTTCAGACACCACCCAGGTGGGCTGATTAACTGTTTACAAATACTTAAAAATGACAAAGCAACATGAGGAACTGTGGGTGTTTTAGTGTCACAATAAGGCAAATGGAGCTTTCTGTTCATAAGCCACCAAACAGAAGCATATAGTATAGTCTTCAATGTAGAAAATGATCAGAAATCTTAAAATTAAAATGAAATTGTGTTCTTATTAAGATATTAAGTAATAACACCAGCCCCTAATTCTTACCTGGATTAAATGAAGGCAAATGATATTTGTATAGTTGAAGCTTGATGTTCAGCTGTTCTTAGAGGGGTGGAAATGGCACTCATTCACCTATAGAAGAATTTATATGTGGAACTTGGGAACATACTACACATTAAATACATAGTTGGTGTCTCAAATGTAATATGCCTGTAAACTTCAATGCCTGTCTAATGTGCTCAAGAGAAATTTCATACAAAATACTTGAGAGCTGCTTTCTTCTATGGGCTTCTGCACTCTTGCTCCTGTTTGTAAAAGCTGATCTTCTATTCTGGTTGTAGTACTTACACTGTATGTAGGAGAATACGTGCAGTGTTTGATGCTGTGGTATAGGTACGCATTGAATGTTTTACAGGCATATGAAAATATGTAACAGACTTCTAGAACATCAGCAGGCACTTAAGAAAAAAACCAGTATGATTTGGGCAAGTGTAATTAATGCATCAGTATGGTTTTATCTCAAATGGTCCTTACATCTCAGATTAATGGAGATTTAGATTTAGATTGTTTTTACCTATTCTTTGGTACTAGTCCTGACTTCACTAACGTCCTTATAAACCACTGAATGAATTGCATGTAGAGGTCAGATGGAGCAATATATTGAAGTTATTTTTTTCTTTGCTTTTCAGTTGATAGAAGTTGTAGACTCTGTTTCACTAATTGGGACAGATGGATCTGACTGCTTTCTTAGATGAGTCAGCCTGCACTTAAAAGATGTTTTTAACAATACAGCTGTATTTCATTAGAAGTGTTTCCTGATAAAATTGTCTTCGGGTTTCTTGTTTGCCATTGCGTATAGGATTTTAGAACTAAATTTGTTCTTAAAACAAAGATGAAGTAAGTTAATAATATCTCAGTAATTTTTTTAATGCAAGTTACTGGAAGTAATGTTTACTATAGGTGTTCTAGTTCTAGAAAAAATAGTGATATGACCAAAACTAAGTAGTTCGGAGAACAAAGTTCATCCTTGTACTTCAGTTTTATGAATAAAAGGACAGTTGTTTTTAGTCCTGTGTGTTACATAAAAGGTCTGTCTTTTTACAGCTATGTTTCAGATTTTTCCCTTTCAAAATGTTGTCTTCACCAACGGTCGTAACTTATCCACAACAGTTTATTGCATTTTTTTCTACAACAGCTTATTATGTCAATATAACTTTATTAGGCTCACACCTGTTGTTGCCTTCCTTGCTGTCATCTTGTTCTGGGCATGTATCTTGAAAGAGCTTTTAAACTTATGTTCTATATTCCCTAAAATGACTCAGAAAGCATTGAATCTAATTGATTTAATCTCATCAGTGAAATATTTAGTGATGCTACGCCATTCTTCTTGCATAGCTTTGATTTGGTGCTTCTACATTTTCTTAAGCTTTTAGGAGAGAGACATATTCCTGTTGTCTGTCTTCATTGCCATACAGCCCTAGATATGCTGGGCATATTACAGTTATCTTTCATGTGATGAATACCTATTGAACTTACGCATTTACAGCTATGTGTAAGGAGATAGACATATTCAATTTATATTTCTTCTATGACACCTTAGCTCATTGTTCCAAAATTGCAATGCTTTTGTTTTAAAAAAGACAATAAATGTATACATGCATTTAAAAGATTTAAAAGCTAATACAGTAGTTGTAGTGTGAAAATACTTCATTTCACTACAGCAACATTTTCTGATGTGAAAATGTTGAAACACTGTGAATTGTAAAAGTATGTTCTCTGCTTTTGACAGCAAATGGAGGCCTCTGAGTGGAAGCTGACAAGACTTTTTTCAGCTGAAATGTATCAATGAAATGTGATGATAAATATAAGAATAGCCAGTGCTGAGTGAACAAAACTTAACTAGAGGTTTATATAAAAGTCTGAAAGCCTATTTCTAATGAAGAGTGTTGCAAGAGATAGTCAAACTTCAGAGCAAATGCTGATAGTTCACGTGACAGATTGGCCACCTCCTTGAGAAGCCAGTGGCAGCCATATGAAGTTAAAATAGTATTTTAATTCTGAGTGTTTAAAATATTGTTCATGTAAACAGATTATTTTAAAATTACTTAAGTGCATTAACCATGACTAGAAACAAAAGCTATTCAGGTCAGGGTCAAACGTGGAAAACATAAACTGACCGAAGGTAGTATTCAGCAGTTTGTTCTTTTGCCTCACTGACTGACTTGGTTTTTAGAAATGTCAGTAAAGTGCTTAGCTTAATAAACATGTAAGTGAAGCAAATGAGGGAGTCAAGTATAAATGGGGAAAAAATGGCTAGAATACAGCATTGAAATAAATTAATTTAATCTAGTGGATCTTTAGCATTCAGGAAAAGGGATAAAAAACTCCAACTGGGAGGTCACCTAACTAAGGACCAGTTCAGTTTCTGAATGGACCAAGAGATGTAGTGTCCTGATAACAGATTGTGCTGAGCGTGCTATATCATATGAAAGGCACAGCAGTATGCCTTATTACGAATATTTCTTCATAAAAGTTTTAAATAACATGGTGGCATTATTTATAAGCATCCTTGATATCTGTGGCATCCTTGTTTTGTTTCTCCAAGCTGATGAAGAAATGGAGTTTAAAACAAAAATGACTTAATCTGTAGATATGCACATTTTTGGATAATGTGGGAGCAGTGTGTCATTAGCAATACATTTATGACAATAGCCTCAACTTTCTTTTTTACAAAAGTGAAGTTGGTTTCATATGTGGGTTTACAAAGGTTTAACGAAGCATATCGATAAATGGGTTTCTCCTGTGGGTTATCAATGAGACAAAGCAGAATCTTTCTAAACTTACAGAAATAGTGCAATTTATCTAATGTTAAGATTATACAGGTGAAAGGAAGTGAAGAACAGTCATTCAAGACAGGTCAGTTATTAAATCTAGTATTGAGAAAGAGGGAAGTCAGGTTTGTATCTAAAGCATTCCCAGCTTTAGCAGTTACTTGGAAGTAAGGACGCATTGCAGTTGGCATTGCCAACAGTCAGTAACCCCTAGACTTCTGATTTCGCTCAGATTGATTCCTATGCAAAAGGGGATAGGCTTTCCAGAAAAGAGTAACAAGTTGTTGCTTAGAGAAGGCCTATTTTGAAGTTGATATTTACCTTCCTGAAAAGGGTTAAGAGATCATTTTGCAGACACAGCCATGCCACCTAGTTTATGATTCTTTAAAATGCATGTTCGGTTAACAACAGAGCTGCGACTTTTTTCATTGATGAAAAAGCCTTGTGCAAACCAGCACCATGCATTCTGAAGTGCAGCTCGCTGGTGTGGGCGTTGTTCTACAAGTTAAATGCCATAAGTAAATCCTCAAATTCTGAGCCAAAACGGTCTTACAGCCTGGAGAAGAGAAGGCTCCGGGGAGACCTTATAGCAGGTTTCCAGTACCTGAAGGGGGCCTACAGGAAAGCTGGGAGGGGGCTGTTTGCAAGGGCATGAAGCAATAGGACAAGGGGCAATGGCTTTAAACTAAAGCAGGGCAGGTTTAGATTAGACATTAGGATGAAGTTCTTTACAATGAGGGTGGTTGAGACACTGGAACAGGTTGCCCAGAGAGGGGGTGGAGGCCCCATCCCTGGAGACATTCAAGGCCAGGCTTGAGGAGGCTCTGAGCAACCTGATGTAGTTGAAGATGTCCCTGCTGACTGCAGGGGGGTTGGACTAGATGACCTTAAAGGTAAGGTCCCTTCCAACCCAACACATTCTATGATTCTACTTATGCAAGTATTTTTCCATATGCTATTGAACTGTTTCACTGGATGGAGCTACAATATTTAGTGGACCCTGAAATGAAGGCTGATCCAAACTAATCAAGAGTCATTAATACAGTCTGTCGGTAGCTAACTAGATTGGTTAAAACAGGTTTTCAAGAGATAGTCCCACAACACTGAGGTGTTGTAGGTTATTTATAAAGGAACTCTGAAATATAAATAAAAACATACAAACCTGTTTTCATGTGTCCAGAACTCTTGGTAAAGAGATCATTGCCTCCACTTGAAAAAATATTTGAGGGTTCATAAGTTGGTAATTGCTATGAACTAATGCATTTGCTGTCTCCTAGCTCTCTTTTGGGTAGCACCTGTTGTCAGCCCATGCTAAACGATTCGGGTAAGGTAGGTAGTTCTGCACGTTAAGGAAAGAAGAAAGTAGTACGTACAGGAGAGCACTCAAATTTTATCTGAAGATTTAGGGCTTGTTTTTGTGATCCCTTGTAAAAGATATTTTTTTTTCTCCAAAAGCATTTCTTCAAATGAGTTGGAAGTTGCTAGTCTAGGGAGGATGTTGGTCTTGTTTTATTCATCTCAGGGAGGATGTTCTCTTGTCTGATTTTCCAGCTGCTATACATATTTGTAATACCCATGCCTTCCCTTTTCCAACTTTTTAAAAAAAAGGTTACCTTCCACTTCTCCAGAATACTAAAAAAATAAACTTTTCAGGGACGACAGTGAGACTACCATCTTTGTTCTTTCTAGAAGACAAAATTAAGCCAGTGATTAGGCTTCTCCAATACAATAAATGCTGGTCCAGCAATGGCAAATGTTTATTCTCTTCAACGTTGAGCTGCTGTTTACAGTTCAGTGGAAGAGGGAACAGCTGGGGCAGAAGAGCAAGGGAGCAGTCATTAGTTTCCTTCACATTTTCCTGATTAAAAATGACAGGGGAAAATAGCATTGTCGCAAAAAAAAAAACAAAACACCATGCCCTTCACAAAATAAATAATGCTGTAATAGGATCTGGGTGGCTTTTTAAAAATTGAGATGTTCTGGTGTCAGTGAGATAGTGGGTGCTTAGACATTCAGTATAACGACACAATATTCAGTATCGGTTTATGTAGTTCCTTGGTCAGTGGTTTAGACTATTGGGTGCAAGTATGTAATAGCAGTAACAGAAGACGAATTAATGTAATTGGAGAGGTGACTAAATATCTTCAGTAGTCAAAACGCTGAAGTTAGCGTTCAGTTGTCTACTTTGCTGTCGTGCTCCTTGGGTTTTGCCTTCCTTAATGTTTGTTCTGCACAACTTTGGACGGAGAGGAGATTCTTCGCCTGTGCGGCCGTGGAGACTGCAGAGCGTGACAGAGCCGCGGTGTGAGAGCGCATCCCTTCCCCTACACAGAGGTGTTGCTGCTGTTCTCTGCCGGGCACAGCCGTTTTAATCGGAATGGGAAATCTATCTGGGGACCCGAGTACAGTAATTAGCAGTCTCTTCAGAGTGTCAGAGCAGAATTACCATTGTAATGGTTTAGCTGGAGGATAAAGGGATTGAATCTGGGCCTGCCTTCCTGCCAAACTAAATGAGTTGCCATGGGAATTTTCAAATATAAGAGGCGTTTACTTAAAGCAATTTGGCGGGTTTGAATAAACTCATAAATTACGGGGTTTAGAGGAGAGATCCCTGCTTTCTCTGGCATAGGCTGAACAGCAAAGGCGGCTGTTAGAAAGCTGCTTACATTCTTAATGAGAATAAGTTGATCCATGCTTCCGTGCAGACTATCGGCTTATTAAGGCTAAACTGTTTCTGCTAAATACAGTACAGTAAGCACATTTTGAGAGACAGAGTTTGCAACAAATCCCTGGAGTAAAAAACAAAATCTGATTGCTCTAAACATAAATTGAATTTCCTTTGCTAGATTAGATCTATTTTCAAGTAATGCTATTAAAAATGGTTCTCTGTATTGTTTCAATAAACATTAACCTGCTATTGATTTCAGCTTTCCTCTGTGCATGTAATATTTATTACAACACTTGTCAAATCTGCTTCTGAAAGGGGAGTAGGGCGTTGAAGGTTTCTTTCGAAAACAAATAAGGTTCTGTGGCCCTTCGAACTGTTTTTTTTCGGGTCACATGTAAATGTTTTCCCAGCTCAGGCCTGCCTTCTCTCTGAAGGGAGTTGGGCTTTGACCTGCTGACTTCTTTGTCAGCACCAATGCTATTGAAATGTGAGAAGATGGACTTGGTGCTTTCACAAATGCCTCAAGTGATGAACATCACTTATGCTTGTTTAACCTTCAGTTGTGCTCAAGAAGTCAGCTGTAGCAGTAAGAACTGATGACCAGTGTTTTGCACCGCTTGTTTGGAAGCATGTATTGATGTTCTGGTCACTTAGATTTGATAACTTCCAGAAAGAAATAGGGAAACTTACACATACTTGAATACTTTGATACTAGATTTTAAAATATATATTCAAGGACGTGTCATACTTGGAATAGTATGCAATGTTTCCCCCCAAAAATAATTTATATTGGGTATACAGCTTAAGGCTTAAATGTTTCCTTCTGATCCTTTTTAATATGTATCTCAAATCTTTACTCATCATAACTATGAGGATATGGTGGAGGAACTAATTAAAAAGAGAGCAGTACTCCCATAAGTGCAGTAATTTAGACTTTTGTTTAAAGCAGTAAAAATATGCTTAGAACTCCTTGATATAATCTTACATCACTAGCAGGAATCCTGTAAATTAGCAAAGGAAAATAGTAAATTTGTGCTGGTGCTTCAGTAGCTGAACAGCTGCTAAGTTCTAACAAATTCCTGAACTGTTACTAATGATGCAGCTGAAACTCAGTTTGGTAGCCTCAGGGTACTGTTTCTGTGAAACTTTAGAACTGTCTCTAAAGAAATTAGATGAAGACAAGAGCAGCATTTACTATTACTAATACTCAGAATTTTAGCTGTTCATTTAAAGTTACTTTGAGAAGTATTGGTTCCTCATAGAGTGTATATATATTGGTTCCTCCAGAGTGTGTGTGCTTAAAATTACCAGCGAATTGATTTCACCAGACTTATCCCCACTCCTGTACTTTCTCAGTTAAGTTAGTAGAAGGGGACATCGAAATTTAAAGATATTCTCAAAGTGTGAAGTGGCTTGTGAAACTGAAACTATGATTACTTCTAAGCTTTGTATTGTAAGAAGGATGCTAAATGATTAGAGGATATTAACAGCATTTTTAAAAAAAAGTACAGAAAAGGCAGTGATACAGAGAACTGTTTGGCAAACTGAATTGAACTGAGTGCATCACTTAGATCTGTAGTACCACTAGCTTACAGCAGCTCTGCAAATCAACGCTATTTACAGAAACCCGGCAGTAAGAAAAAAAAGGGGTTATTGGTATTACAATTTTCAAATTTCTTACTTTGGAATTTTTTTCTGCATTTCAAAGTTTTGAGTCCATAGGTTGGGGGGCTAGATCGGGACCTATCTTTAGTTCAAGTATTCCTTTCCTCCTCTGTGCTTGACTTGAACAGCTGAGGTGGAAATAAGTGACTGTGGGGGCCCAGGAACAGCTTCAACTGTTCTTTCTGCCAGATCAGATGTTTGGATAGGGATATTTGCTAATTACTGATAACTGATTCTTGGCTGCATAGTGCGATCTTAATCTTGCAATACCTGGGAGGAAAGTGGGGGGTATTTTTTTTTTATAAAGTGTTTTCATAACCTGAAAATTATTGATCAGTCACATCAGAAACATCCTTCTCCACAGTGAATGAAGACATGCATCAGACAGATTACCTGATAGAAGATGGATGTTTTCTTTGAAGGATGTTCTGTCTTCTTAACTCATGAGCAGTGCAGAGAGAAACCTTATGGTTTGTATGATCCAAAAGTATAAGATATTAAAAAAAAATCTGGGTAGGAGTCAGGTTACCTGTTATGTTGTCTTAGGTAAAATGGAGTTGGACCTGCAGAGATCTGAATCTGATTCCAACTAACGCTTTGTTTTCATCAGATGTGATAAGCCTGTTTTAACAATTAGAAGCAAAAGTCCCCTTTCTGTTTCACTTCTCAATCCAACCGCAGACTATTTATTTTGTGGATGGATATAATAAAAAAGCACTTGTCAGGCCTTTCCATAAGCTGATTTTATTTCCTAAGTGGTAGAAAAGTAACCCAAAGGATTTTCTGTTGATTTTTGAGAGGTAAATCACCTTACTGAATGTCTTACAAGCACCTGAGCACACAGAGGAAGTGTCAGTGGCATGAACACAGAAAAGGTGGGAATACTATAGTGGGGAGGAAGTGGAAAGCCATGCAAAGTACTTGCTCTCTGTGTTTAATTTGTTGTATTTCTAGGTTCTTGATTCCTGCTAGTCTGGGAATCCAGAGAATCAAAGAAATGTGTATTCTTCTAGAACAGTAGGGGTAGCAGCTGTTTCTTCTCAAGGCACTCCCCTGTTCTGATAAATTCTCTTTAAGTATTTTTATCCATTCTCTGTTTAATTTTGCTTCTGCTGGGGCATTGTTACATTGGCCTCTGATCTTTAGATTCCAACAGCTTGTTTCTTTCTTCCATTCTTTTCACTTAATCACTAACTTAGAAGCTTTTGGGAGCAGAAGCTGTGCATGCATATTGCAGGTATCTGAACTTCCAGATCAGAATAGCGTTTACGTACTGTTACGCTAAAATTAACATTACATGCAGAGGCATGAAAATAAAATTTGTCATCCAAAGTCATAGAATTCTTGTCTAAAGAAAATCAACAGTTCTCACTTAGGATAGTTCTATAGAATAATATAATACAGAAACAGGAAAAAATATTAATAAGAAAATTGATTTTTTATAGGGTCCTCACACTATTAAATCAATCATTATTTTCAGTTTATTAACACAGAGCTTTGTAAGTCTTGGATATCCTATTTAACTGGTATGGATTTAAAGTCGGTAATCTAAAGTGAAAAAATTACCAGTTTAGGGTGATGATGTTTTAGAAGAAATTTAAAATTAGGGCGGTTTCAGTGGTTTTAGATCATGGGGCGCAAGTACCAAAGAAGCTCAAAGGTCTCTGCAAAAATTAATGGGTATAGATATTTAGAATAGTAAGTAAATAGTTGAGATTGTAGCCTTTGCTTCTGATGAGCAAATCTACAAACTGAGAAAATGTACTTCACATAGCTTAAGGTGACAGCTATAGGAGTGTGATTAGTACTGTTGGTCAAGGAAGGTATTCCTCCACTGAAGGTCAACATCAAGAGAAAAGAAAATCAGAAAAGATAATGATTTTAAGTGAAGACAATCATGCAGAAACTGAGTAAAATGAAAAATAATATTGTAGGAGAAAGAGGAATGAGGAAAATGAAAATAAATTTTTAAATATGAAAACAATTCAGTTGGTTGGCAGGTGATGGATTCCAGTTAGAAAAGAAAAATCCTGCTTCTAATTTGCAAATTAGACTGCCAGGCTTCAGAATTAGCAAGACTAAGTCTCTAATTCCAGGCACAGCTGAGTCAATTGATGGCTCTGCACAGAGGAGGTCTCGACTCCCCTCAATCTGTCCTTCCTTATGATGGCGCACATTTGAGCCCGGTGAGCTCTATCAGCTTTGTAATCTGGCAGAAAACTATTCATATTTTTTTAAAAAAAATATTTTTTTTGCTAGATTAGCAGGTTGACATGGCTCAGTCATGGATACAGTGATGGATGCAGGATAGCAACAGTGAGGAAAGAGTAGGATTGTGACCACCACCAGTTAAATTGGCTTAAAGTACCACAGGAGTGCCAGCTGAGAGGCTTTTACATCTTCAAAAATAATTTTTGACTCCTTTGATAGCAGTGTAAAACCTCAGCCTAATCATCCAGAACTAATTTGTACCCTGGGAAAAAGTCTTAAAATAGCATTTTAATTTTTCATGTTGTAGCATCAGCTGTTGTATTTTCTAGGTAAACTTGTCTCAATGTTGTTTCCTGTGAAATTATTCTCTGTAAATTTTCCATCTGATTGATTCCCATTCCATTCTCTGTTTTTAAGGTCTCAGCTTTCTGAACTCAATCATGTGCAGATACACAGCAGCTTATTTTGACACATTCCGGAAACAAAATTCCACTCATTTTTCCATTTATTTGAATCGCTTCAGAATTGCCCTAGCTTTTCAGGCCTTTTGGACCTTTGTTATCTGTGTTTCCCTTGACTTAAGGAAAAGGACTTAATTTGTCTCTTCCCATTAGTGGTGATTCAATGAACGTTCTTCAGTTACTCTCGGATAGTATACAAAAATTTGCATTTTTTAGGTTTGCTTGTTAACTTTTCATCCATATCTTGTAACTGAGAGCTTTATTGTACTATTTCTGGTTTGGGGGGTTTGGTGTTTTGTGAGGTTTTTAATGCAAAATAATATGTATATCATCCAGAAAGTTAGAGAATATGTGAATTCAGGTATTATTTTGAAATATTCATGAGATTCTGGAGTTCAGGAGATTAAGAGGGACTAAGGTGATTTATCCTGTTGTAGAAAATGTATTTTAAGCTGCTTTTGCTTATAGGTGTGCACCTTGTCTACTGGAATATGAAATTACAATTCTGCAGTCTCTGAGAGACAGTTTAATTGTGCATATTTCAAATATCTGAACAGAAAGAGTTGGTTTCTTCTAACAACTGGATTAGAACAATTAAGTGTTTAGAGAACCAGAGTGTCTGGACTATATTTGGACAGATTTAAACAGAAAGATGTGAAAAACAGTCAAGAATGATTGTTTTACTTGTATAACAAGGACTCAAGGATCATTCTGAAAAGAGGTGGAGATTGCGTATCAATATGCAGTTGACAATACGATATGGAGTGAGTGTGATGGGCAAGGCACTGGTAGTGAATGTGTGGGAATAAAGTTCCCACTTGAACAGTTTGGATTTATTAGGGTGGATTTATTTTTTTATTATTAACATTGATTGTTCTCTGCAGAATTGATACAAATGCATTTGGCGTTTAAGGTTTGTTGGAAAGCTACAAGGGAGAGCCTACGTAGAAATATTGTAGGATTATCCTATCAAGAACTGTTTCCTGAGCATGATGTGCATTGGTCCAGGTGGCTCGGTGACCGCGGTTTGTTTCAGCCACAGTTCAGGTACTCAGCTGCTTAGAAAATGAAAAACTAAAACCATTAAATGGAATTCTGATGTACTATCTGATCCAGAGTATGTAGCAAGCTGTTCAGATACGACGCTATAAAATATGCTCAGATCAGCAACAAATAGTAGCACAGAATTCTTGATTATTTCTGTCCCAGCATACCCTTTAACTTGCAGTGAAATCTGATCAAATTTATACTGTGAGTCCTGCTAAATGGTTACTTAAGTGTAGTGTGTCTGTGTTTCTGCTGAGGAGGCAGATTTTTAAATTAGTGTGTAGAGCAGCAGGGAAGGATGGTGAAATTAATTATTTAAGATAGGCCTGATACATACTTCTCTTATTCTAGGACAGAAAATTAGACTTAAAGATCTTAATTGTTTTATCATGTAGGTTCAATTAATTATTATATAGAAAACTAATGCTAATTAGTTGGTTCTGGTTCATAGTGTTTTAGGAAAGAAGAAATGACAAAATTCTGGTCAGTAGTTTCTTCGGGGACTTTCCAATAGGTTAACTAGTCCTTTATTTTGGCAAGTCTGTCATTGATACTCAGATACCTCATGATCCCAGTCCCTTCTGGATAGAAGACTACATTGTCTTTTTTATACTACAGTCTCTTTTCTGTATTCGAACTGTCGTTACCTGTAATTCCTTGTGGGAGATACAGTTCTGAAACATGGCCCACATGCAAAAATGGTAGATGCTGTTATTTATGCAAGGCATCTGAATGGTCTTGGCTGGGGAAAGAAAATAAAAAATTTGTAGGTTTTACCCCAGACTCCACAAAGCAGCTTTTATGGAAACTGTTGTTATTTTGTTGTTGTTGTGCGGGTTGTTTTTGTTGTGTTTTTGTTTGTTTGTTTAATTAAACAATAGTTTTAGGAAAGTTTCTTTAACTGTACTTTATATATAATTGCTGAAATATATATTCCTTGTGAAACTGATAAATAATGGAAAGGTATTTTTATTGCAATTGAGTAACCTTTTTTCAGAAAGTAAAGGTTTGGGGTTTCTTAAAGTGCTAGTAATACTCTAAAAACTAAGTTATTGTTACTGTTACTCTCTCCTCATTTTATAATAAGGATTTATAATCTGTCCTTAAAAGATGCAGCAAAATAAAACATCATGTACAAAGTTGAATATCATAAGAATCTTCTTTTGTATAACTACATTATGAAAAATAGGTGGTTCTTACTTGTCAAAATCTAGATGTTAAATACTGACCTTTAAGTATGTGATAAATTCCCAAAGCCAAAGGTGAATATCTTGAAACAACAAACTAGTTTAATTTTCTTTACCACAAGCAATGTGTCTTACTCCAGCATCAAGTTCTTTTTTTTTTTTTTTTTCCCCAAGAACAATAGTGAATAATTAAAATAAGACTTGCGTATGTTTGAATTAATATGGATGATTACACTGGAAAACTATGTGACTGCCTTATAAAAACAAAGTCAAATTATCATCATTTCTGCTATTCTCGAGTAGTTACAAGAAACTGAAGTATGTTGCGTGATTTTTAATGGTTTACTAAGAATCCACTAATCTTTTTTAACTGAAGTTGCTAAGATTAAAAGAATTGACAACAAAATGAAAATCTGTTGCATGTATATTTTTCTGTAATACTTATAAATGTCACAAGTCTTTTGGCTAAATGCATGAGACTTTGCCTTGTAAGGCCTTTAAAATTATTTTTAATGCTAAAATTATGTTACGTAGAAATAAAAAAAAAAAGATACAAACTGTAGAAGAAACTTGCATGCCTTCCCATGTCTCTTATGTGACAACATGAAAAAACATTTAGGGCTACGTGGAGTCCAAGCCACCATTTTTCGGTTTATCATCAAATGTGTGCATTATAGGTGATGCTCTTACCTGATAGACACCTGACAGTATGCCATATGGCCGCTTCTTGGCGGCACACGCTCCTAATAACAGCCTTCAACAGGAAGAATCGCTCCCCTTTCATTCTTGGGGCAGGAAGGGTTACTCGCCTGTGAGATAGCCACAGGTGGCAGCTCTGTTTGCCAAGAATGGAATGTGGTTAGTTGGTCAGGTGGGCCCAGCAGTGTGGCTCCCTGGGGAAGAGGTGCTCCTCAAAGGCCCTTTGTGCCAGCCTCTGCCAGGCAGTGCCGAGTTCTCCCTCCTGTCTCTGGAAAATAAGCATTGGCTGCTCTCTAAAAGCTGAAAGAAAGCTCAATAAATAGCAAAGAAAGCCTTCTCCCTAGCAACACACTGCCTTGAGCAGCTTGAGCCTTCAAACGGAAGGTCATATGATTGACATATTTGTCCCCTAAAGAGACTGCACACAATTCGTTTTTTCACTTCTCTGTATTTTTAAGCTGTGTGAAAGCAGGTTTTGGCCAGCTGTATGAGAGAGGAGACCAGCCAGTTGGAATAGTACCCATCCCCTCCTTCTGGACTTCATCAGCTCTGAGAGTTCAAGAAAACAGGAGGGGTGTTTGTGGTGTTTATGGAAGAGTTAACTTCGATTTTTAAACAGTAACATTTATATTAGAGTATCAGGAAAATGCATATAAGACATATATGTGATATTATATGGAACAGAGCTATAGATTGCTCATATACTTGTAAGCAGCTGGAAGTAATTGTGAGTTTTTAGTACTCATTTACTTTTTAGCATCTCTTGAGAATTACTGAAAGTATATATTGACTGCATAGGTCCTTTTAAACTTTCAGTCTTGGGTTTCCACAGTTGGTCTAGAAATTTAAAACTTTGATCAATTGAATTTTAGGCATCTTACATTAAAAAAAAAATAATTTCTCTAGATGGTAGCTTTATACAGAGCTCTAAGTGAAATAGTCATCAGACAACTCCACGTTAGGGTTCGTGTGGGGGTAGAAAAAGACAGCGTCAACAAGAGTGGTCTGTTGTACTTGTTATCTTGAAAATAAAACAATTTATGCAAACGTTTTGCAAAAAGGAACATAGGTGAGACACAGAAACAATTCTTTTAATCACATTGAGGTGTAGAGATACTTGTTGAAAATGTGACTACAGCAGCAAGTGTGACAGTCTAAGAAGCTGTTAGAAGACCACTGCTCCCTGAATACTAACATTTTATAATTGGATAAGCCTGAACATGCATGATTTTACCCTGTATTGTTACACATGAATTTATTTTAATTATTCAGTATTACCTTTTCATGATGTCTCAAGATGAAGATAAAAAAGTCTTAAAAGTTATCACAGCAGCTTGAATTCCCACGTGGTAGTCTGCAGTCCCGAATTCTGTGTTTAGTGAAACACAGAAGAGATGGTACAGTTGACAGATGTGTACTAATTCACAGCACCAGTGTTTGTACTCCTCATCATCAGCAGTTAGTTTTCTTTTGTTGCTCTAAAGAGAGACTTATCATTTTCTTTGTAGGCTACTAAATTTTAAATGAAATGTCATTTTTCTTACTCTTTTTATTTATTTATTTATGCATAGGAACAGTTTAAAAACATAATGGACATGTTTTCCATATGAACACATGGGGTCATATTGCAGTACCATTTTGAGAATGAAAGGTTTTCTTTATGTACCAAAACATTAGCATAGTTGGGAAAAAAATTAGCTGGCACTGGAGTCTCTAAATTTTGAACAATATACTAGATTTGAAACCTCTTAATGGGGTTTGTTTCCCCCTCCGCAATACCTGAGTTCAGTTTCTTTGCACTTAAGGGAAATTTACAGCCACTCAGAGTGTATAAACTCAAACCTTCAATAGAAACTTTGTGGTATGACAGAGGAAAAAAATGTTACAGGTCAGGCCCGCCCTATCTACAAGTACTTTAATTGATCATTCCATTGTTATATTTCTAACAACTCTCTCTAATCTGTAGCTGTTAGAACAACCGCCTTTATGGTAGGTAGTTGTATAGCGTAAATCAGTTAAATTATTTTTATAATTTACTTAAAAGTCAGGGTGGGATTAAAGCATTTGTCCTGATAGAAGTGGAGTGTGTCAGTGCAGTCTCAAAGCGTTTTGGCACCGTTCAGTCTGTTCGATAGGCTACAGCTGGAATAAAGAGCTGCATAATGTAAGTTGTGTTTGATTTCTGCTCTGTTCGGATTCACAGGATTTTGCTGGTAGAGCCTTATGCGGGAAATTTGTACGAGAGGCTTGCCTGGCAGTATCTCATTCAGTGTGCTTATGCTTTAGCTCCTTCTTTCAGAATTAAGCTAGCCGGTGAGGAGGAATTTTGAATGTCTACCATTCCAAAATTAGAAATACCAAAAATAAAATGTTATCTCTGAAAGTTTTTCAACTGGGCTTGCATGTTGCTAAAAATAGATCTAATGCTTTAGATTGCATTATTGATAGCCATTTCATTTTAATCTTAATACAAATGTTAGTAAATGTTTATGCCAACAAATAAATCTTGAAGTCTCTCAGTATAGTTTTGACTTTTTAAAAACATTTTTAGAAGGCACTGTATAAATGTTTTTTTCTTTTAGGATTTTGGGGGATTTGGTGTATATATATGTCATGAAAGATACATTCCTGTTCTGGAGCTTTATGAATTGCTGAAGCTGTACTGTGTGCTGTACGGAGATTCTGGTCACTGATTTTATTAACGCTATTAAAAGGTTGACGTGTGAGGGAAAGAGGAATGATAATTTAAAAAAAAAAAGGCTAAACAAAAAGCAAGTTCTGGAATTAAGTATTGCTATGTCTGGTGTAACTGACCCAAGGGACCTTATTTTCTTAAAAGCCCAAACCCCTATGATTTAAATACGAGCCCGTCATGTCGGTTTTAAAGAAACGTTGGGACAGACATAAAAATCTGTTAAGGTCAAGCAGAATACTACTGATCATTTCCCATGCCACCGCCCCATATATTAACAACTGGTACTCAGAGGGGGTATGGTGAAGCAAACCCTTGAGTTCTACTGATGATGTATTTTAGTCTGGCTTATGAAATGTGCTTCATGCTGATGTTTCTGTACCTTATCTGTATTTTCTTCTTGCACAAATGGAAAGTGGGGGGAGGGAGGGCATAAGGACTCTCGAAAATATTACTGGTAAGCCAAGTATCATGATTAAACAGGGATACGTCAGATAAGGTGATGGGAAGTGTAAAAAGATATGCTGCCTTTTCCCCCTTGTGTATCTTTAACATTATGACCAATGAATTTGTCAAGTCAAACAACACAGTCGTCTTTACATATCATTTGAACTGAGAGCTTACTTTGAAGAAGATAAGCAGGCTGTGTTGCCCAGAAGAAATAATGATGCTAATTTATCTTTGCCTGTCCTCGTAGGCATAGTACTGTGCATCAGTATTGAAAAGGAAACAGAAATAACTGAGCTATAGCTTGCCACCTATTCAGTGCCACAGTAATGTTGATGGCATACAGGGCTCTAAGAAATATTGTTGGTCTTAAAGTAGTGATTTATTTTACCTTTTTTCAGACGTATTTGGAAAAGTTTCCTCTGATACAAGAATAGCTGCCAAATTATGGCAGAAAAGACCTCTTTGGCAAATTCTCCTCAGCATGAACAAAGCAATGTTGTAGGTTTTCTGCTCCATCACCATTGGAAGTGTATCATCAAGAATGAGAAAGTCTAAGTAACATGTGTTTACCAACAAGTTATCACTATCAATATTTACATTCTGGGCATGGGAAACTTGGAAGTGTTTGTCGATTTTTTTGAGAGGAAGGGATGACAGGATGTTTTCCTTGACACTGAGTAACAAGAGTAGCTTGCCAGAAGTAAAAGCTAGCCTTTATGGAAGTGAAATCTTGCAGTAGGTAATTGATTAATAGTTTAGCTACTCACATTCAGATTCTTTTAAAAAGCTCTTTTGCATTTTATATCTGGTTACCTGTCATCTTGCTTAGGATTTTATTGCTGTAGATACTTCAGTCTTTTAACAACTTGGATATAAAAAAAAAAAATAAGACCTTCCAAACATGGAATAGATTTTAAGCATGTATACCTACACTTCAAGGACTCCAGTGTGGTTTAGCCTGTGATATTTTATAATATACTTTACAATATTCTGATGTCTGAGATCTGTTCTTTGTTTTAATACGTGTATGTCTAGGAATTTGTGGTATATTGTTTGTGAGGTTTTTTTGTTTATAGATTATGAATGGAAGGTTTTTGTCCCTGAATGGAGACATTCATGTGTAAAGGCTGTTTGACTGGCGCATGGTATGTTAGGAATACTTACTGATCTACAAGTGAATTGCAGTGGAACATTTTTCTTTGTCAGGGAGATAAAAGCATTCCAGAGCCCCGAGAGTCCCATGAGTGTCAGAGCGCAAGCCTCCAAGCTGCAGCTGTGCAGCTATATAGCAACTGGGGACTGTTGGAAGGCGGGGTGGCAGACCCCTGAGGGGCAGCAGTGCTGCCTGCGTAAGAAGGCTAAGGTCAGTAATAGTAAAAAATTTCAGTAGTGCCATTGGGGTTTACCAAAATTTGTATTAAACTAATAAATTGCAGGTGGCTTATACTATACTGATACGCAGTTACAAGAATGATGACAGTCTGTGTATTTAATGTGTGTATTCCTGAGATACGGTGGTTAGGTTAGGTTAGAAAAGTTAGGTTTCTTGTATGTGGCAAGTGTAAATGACTTTTCTATTTAAGGAAGAGTTTTAAGTATCTATTCTTGTTCACTGGTATAGTGTTCTTCCGTAACTGCCAAATTCTCTGCCCTTCTGTTTGGAGTATGTGTAAAATTACTTAATGCCTTACCTGTGTACTAAAATACACAATGTCTTATTGGCAAAATTCTCTGCCTGAAGTAGATGTGGATAAAAGTATATGAACTTGGACAAAATGTGGTGGTTGGAAGCGGTCTCTCTGAGGGTGGCCGGAAAGGTGCCAAGCTGCTGTTTAACCAGAAGTGGTGTGGGACAGGAGAAAGATAGTTGGCAGGAGAAGTTACTGAGGTGGCTGGAAGGTAAGTGCTGCTCTTTGGTGCTTTTGTGTTGCTGAGGGTGCCTGCTTGTTCTTTCCCTGAGCCTGGTGATACAGGCCTACTGCAGTTGGCTGGGGAAGGTCAAGACTGATTTTTGATCTCTGTATTCGCAGTTGGTTATCCATCATTTTGCTTCACTATTGTTTCTTCTTCCCACTTGCTGCTCCTGCTCTGATCCTGAAAGGGTAGCCCTGAAACAGCTTATAAAGGACTGCTCTCTTAACCAAAGCCAGTCTTGGCTGCATTTGGTGCAAGATAAAACTGACTGCAGCCTTTCCTAGGGTTGGGCTCAGTTTAGTTCTGAAGTGTGGGAATGTGTGACAGGATTGCAAAAATGTCATCCAAACTGCATGACATTTGGAAGCTAGACTGTCAATGAATGACACCTTAAGCATATCTATATTATTATGAATGTAGGAAAAAAAGTATATTTGTTATATTTTCCAAAGCAGTTACTTTAAAAGGAAAATGAACATTTTGTGGGGAAAGTATGTATTTTTGTACAGGAATGCTGAAAGCCATCCTTGCCCATGTTGGTAATAATGAGAATCAGGGTATGTTCTGAGACTTAGCTGGGTAAGACTGTGAGGCTCAAGGAGCTCTGTCAGGATAAAGTATCCCTGCTATCCTACGAGTGAGTGGATTGTTTGGTTTATGAATTAATTCAGTTGGAGTTGCCTTCCGTGCGTGTCAGTTTGGGTTCAGCAGCAGTATGGCAGGGCACTGTGGGCAGTGACTGGCTCCACTGGACGTTAACTCGTGGATCTCTGCTGTCTAGTATTGCTACTTGATCCTTCTTTCCTTTTAAGATAGTACGTTTCTTTCCTTCTCTACTGTATTCTATTATAGGCTTCTCAGAGGTGACTGTACACAGAATCTTAATGGTCTACCTGTCATCTCTGACGACTGTTGTTAACTTCTGAAGTCTTCATGGACGTAGCACAGTGGATGCACTTCCTTTTGGAGTCTATATGCTGGTCTGTCTGCCAGCTTGATACCATACTTGTGTACGTTTTGTGTATAAATAAGAAGTTAAACTATGATACTCTTAAGGGCGCACTGTACGCGTATGAGAATCTGAGGCATTTAAGTGCCTAATAATAATTTCAGAAGCATTAGTTAAAAGAATTCTCTGAGGACCTTGGGGTTTCTGAGGTTGAAGTATAGCTTGGACGTTGATGAAAAGAAGTCATTAAAAAAATTAAATGGAGTGCTTTATCTGAGCTCCCTGTTTCATGACATGAAACAAGCTCTTACTAATAGCAGTTTATTACATAACTGCATTCCTTTTTTTTTTTTTTAAACAGACAGTATTGCCCAATGTAGAAGACAGAACTGTGGTTTTAATCGGGCATCGGTATGGTCAGCGTTGTGTATTACATTTGAAATTGTTTTAATTTGGGAAGTGTTTCCCAAGAGACTTCATGTAGGTGGCACTTGTAGTTGTTACTAGTGTTTTGAACCTTGTGACTGTTAATCCTACTCTGATAAAGCTTAGGAAACAAGTTACTTAAAATGATAGTGCTCACTGGCATCTGGTCTCCTTCAGGTCTTTTTATTGCTATCCCAGTTCGAGCTGAGCTGGTGTGAGGAGAGCTGTCTGTGTGTTCACAGAGCGGGAACGGTTGTTGGCTGTGCAGAGTTGGCTTCGTCAGGATTTACTGCTTGCATCTCTTCAGTATTTGTATTCAGTGAGCAGTTGCAAGTGCTTACATTTAAAGAATTATGTTTCAAGATACCGTTTAAGGGGTTTTTTTCTTAATCTGCATGTTATTTTATACATGAGAAATACAAGGAAAGCACTGGAGATTTAAGAGGATGAGAGGTTTGAGTCAATCACTTGAGCTTCAACTTAGTAATGTAAATCTGGCTTTTAGTGACCTTATTGATGTTTGCTCAAAGTAGCTTCCTCTTGGTACAAATGACTGAGCTTTGTTGCAGCTGTTGTACAGGTAATGTGCTGTCCCTTTAGAGATTGCCTTTGTATCCCTGATGCAACCTCTCTTTGCTTTTACAGAGAGTGCCTGCAGAAATGCCTGGAGCTAAGTTAGATTGCATCCTGTGCCTCCTTTGATCAGCTGTCAGCAAGGAAGAGAGAGGATAGGGCAGGCAAAAACATGTGCCCATTGCTCTATCCAAGCTCTTGGCAATTTGAGGGCTTGGCATATTGGTGAACTGTGTTCACCAGTATGTGGAGGGCTTGATACTAGAGAATGAAGGACGTGACAATGGATTTGGAAGGCTCCTGACCACTTGGTGGCAAGTGAAGGGGTAGCGGGATTTTGAGCAGTGCTAGTAGGGTGGTGCAAACAGTGGTAAGCACCCATGTCTTGAGGAGATAGTATTGTGTAATAAACAGTGCCATCTTCTGGGAGGAGTCGGAAGGATGCCCTTGTGGTCAGCATTAAAGATGTTTTTTAAGTGGTGGTGGGGGGGTTGTGTTGGGTTTTTTTCTATCTAATACTTTAAAAAACAAAATGCCAGAAGTTAAAAGACAGCATTAACTAGTAATGCAAGTCCAGATCTGACATCTGTGAATTATCACTAACAGTCTTTAAATAAAAGTTTTAAACTATGTTTTGCAGACTGTTTAAAAGAGCAAAAGTTTATCAACTGCTGAGCAGTACTCCAGAGAACTAAATCTCAAAAATAAAAGTTAAGGACTTGGCCTGCTTTATATGCTGAAGGCAATTATTATTTTTGTAAACATACTTTGTAAACCCTAGATAATTGCAATGCCTTTTCTCATAGGAAGCATAGTGACCTATAGCAAAATGTAAGAACAATTACTTTGTCTTTTATTGCTTTTAAGTTGTTATAACCCCTTCTTTTTGGGATGTCAGAGGGGGAAAAAACGTTTTCTGCCTTAAAATTATTATCCTATAAATAGTTACATTTGGGAAATGTTCACTGTGGTGCAAAATCTGGGATTAGAGTTACTAAAATTATCCTAGCAAGTGGAATGCAAGATTCAGCATTTACTGAGACTCATTAATGGTGTCAGATCAATCACCTGAACTCTTATTTGAAGGAAGTGAGCAATTTTAGTAACATTAATGGAGCTATATGGGGGATGTAGCTGACATTGTGAGGAGGTTTTTTCGTTGCACACTTTCAAATAAATAAATAAATAAAGGAACTCAAGCAAAAAGCCAATAACAAAGTATAACCATTATGGGGGGAGAGGAAAAGAGGAATCAATGTGTTAAAAATCTTTATTGCTAAAATAAATTAGATAAGGTATATGCAGATTGACAAGAATTTGAGTTCTGGATGGGCAGATAGATTTGGAATTGTTTTTTGTTACATCATGATTGTCTAGGTGATTTATCAGCAAATATGCAATAGAACAATAGTTTCTTAAAAAATGATTTCTTTTGCATGTAAATTGTAAGTCTGTTCTGTCACATTAAGCATGCTATAATCAGTACATTTTGTATTCCAGAGGGTCTTGTTTTAATGACCGTTGAGGCTGAGGTTTCTGGATAGTACAGTTAACTGTACAATTAATTTGTAGTTAAAATGTTAATTGAACGTGTATTTACTTTTTCAGTATTAGTGTTGGCTTGGTCTGTCACACAGTAATATATAAAGAAAATGTCTAACCTTCAGTATATTCTGAATGTTTATCGACAACATAAATTGTTACTTACTGTGTGTAATCTTCGTGTTTGAGCAAGTCTTCAGTATTACAATTAGGACTTTCATTTCTGACATCTGAAAGTAATTTAGTGTTGACCCATCTTACTGTGTTGATTTTAAGTTGTTGATAAAAATCAGATGGTAAAGTTTCCATTGCAAGGGGTGGTGGTCCTTGAGCGTACCTCACACTAAGTACTATATTTGCTTAGATACAATTTAAAAGCATCTTTTGTCTTGTAATTTACTAAATTGCTTCTCCGTAGTTTGGGATTTAAAGTATGTATAACAATACTTTGCTGCAAACTAGCCTGAAAAAATACTTCCCTATACATTTGGAACAGTGCATGTAGATAATCCTATTAACTCTTAACTAGTTTGAGGTGGCGTTTCATTGCTGCAGTGCTGTAATGGACACGAAGTTATTTAATAGAATTTTCTTGATTATTGGTGCTGGTTGCTATTCTTTGTGGCATTTTATTCAGGTTTTTTTGTAATCACTCATGCTCTTGGAGGTCCTAGTTCAAACCGTCTTTTAAGAGTTATTTGGGTGAACAACTCTCTCTGAAGTCAGACTTTAAGATTTTCAAAGTGGACGGCACAGTATGTTATTATCCAGGTTCCCATTAACTTGGAAAATGCCGTTCCAAATCTCTAGGAAGCATTGTGTGAATATACAAGATAAGTAAACATAAAAGAAACCCTATTTATCAAAGGAAGAATGCAGTGCAGCCGACACTGAAGTTGCCCTCCTTTCCATCTGACTGAGAATTTCAGCAGTGTCATTCAATACAAGCAGCAAGGTGGTAACTTAACATTAAAGTCCATGCTGACCATCTCTCTTGGGTTTCCCGTATCATAATCTTGTTTTCTGCTTGATAGGATGTAGAATAAACAAATGCTAGTATTTCTAGAAAGACAGATCAGAAAATGTCTGGTCTTAAAATTAAAGTGGTACTACTTAGAAATATTTTGTTAGTAACTGGAAAAGTGAGCTTTTTTAACCTTTTTTTTTACTGAATACTGTGCAATATTTATGCAAGCTGCAGGAGTAGATAACTTAAGGGAAGTCATTTATACTGAAGCAAAACCAAAGTAATGTACATTATGTAGATAGTAGTTATATCCCTATCGGAATACATCTGCATGTGCCAGAATTACAAATTCTGCCTTACAGCAGTTTCTGATATCTTGCTTGGAAAGCTACTCAAAGTTTGCTGTTTATTTTTTTGTTTGCCTCCCCCCTGCTGAAGTAGTCAGTGTCAACTTCAGCGGAGCAAGTTACAGTAAATTGGAAGTTGCTTAAAATTTGTGGTGTCTGTTCTTCCTCTAGCCCAAAAATACAATTTTTTAAAAGATCCCTTTAGGAGTACATTAAAATGTTTACGAAAATTTGAGGGAAAAAAAAATCCATAATCAATTTCCATGAATCACAACTTAAACTTACCCCTATTTTTATAATTTATGGTATGAGCCTTTTTCAAAACTCTTTTTAAGATACTTATCAACACCACTTAATGATAGACAGCAGGCAACTTGTACTTAATTTAAGGGAATGTTAACAAAGCTTTACTGGTTTTGTGCCCAATGGTAAGCAGGTATTTTGCTTGGTTAGAACTTGAAGGCATTTTATTCTATGTCCCTTAGATCTTGTGCACTAGTGAATTAATAACCCTGACTTTCTTCTTGTCTTTTCACATCCAGGCAGAAGGAGAAGACAGCCTTAAAAAGATGCAGCTGATGGAGCTTGCAATTCTGAATGGCACCTACAGAGATGCCAACATCAAATCACGTAAGCATGTCATAAGCTCGAGGGTCAATGCCATAGTAATATTTGCAGGTTTGGATTCCTAAAGCTACTTCTTGGCAAATGTGCAGTACAACTGCATTGGAGGTTGGAGGGAAGTAAAAAGCCTACAGAGACAGTAGGTAGCCATTCCAAAAGATCTTCTGGAGATAAGTTATGTCAGTTTGGGGTGGTTTTTGTTTGGATGTTCCCCCCAGGACCCCTTTTTTTTTTTAATCAGTATGTCTGGGTTGAAATATTTACAAATATATAGTTTAAGAAAATTCAATCCGTAAGCCAGATTTTTCTATTTCATAGTCATTCTTTCTTTAATACATATAAAGGACAATGGACTCCTTTTCAATTCTATTTTTAGAGATTTAATTTGAAAACATTACAGATGTTCAGGATACTGTGAATACATTTTTCTGTATTATATCCCTTCCTTTCATCTTGCTTGCATGTGTCCCCCCAGTGTTACGTTTTTCCAACAATTCATCAACTGATTTCACAGCTGAGTTCACAGGGATCAGTGATGTAATGAGCCATTTTTACGATTTCTTCCATTACATTTCTGTGAGAATGCTTTTGCAAATGCATGTACGCACAGGTTTACACTTGAAAATTAATTACAGACACCTACTAATGAGACCATATAGCTATTATGTATGATACAAATTATTTTCTCCAGTTGAAAATCTCATTTCTCCTACTGAAACTGTAGTTGTTGATACTGTTCCAAAGTAAATTTTTGCTGTAGCTGTGATACAGATGTCAAATGTAAGCACAGTTAAATCAGTCTTTTCACTAAGTGCCGTCTGATATTTGCAAATTTGTTTCTCCACACAGTCACCATTTCCATGCTGGATATATTTAAAGGTTGGAATGCAGTTAGGTCGATTTGAGAGTGCTTACACCAGTGTAATTATTCTGATTTGAAAAGAGACATAAGCAAGGGCTTTTACCACTACAATGGTAGTGGTAAATCTTTCGGCTCTAATGAACACAATAATATTTAAAGCTAGATCAGTTTTAAATATATTTTAGTCTCTAAATTATTGTAAATTTATGTGTAAAATAGCTTTCAGATTAGCTTAAATTGGTGCAAAGTGTTGCATAGAAACCTTTATATTAATGTGAACAATTTATTTGTCTGAGCTGTTCCCGTTGGTCTATTGTATCAGTATAAGTGGGAAGATGTTTGGGGTTTTTTTTCATTTTTTGACTAGAGATTTCCACACTAATATTCACTTTTTGATAATGAGACAATTTTACTGATTGTGTTTTGATTTTACTGAAAACTTGAAGATGTAGAAGCCGTACTGGTTTGTTTGCCTTTAAGAAAGGAAATGAAAATGTTTAAGGGTTTAGGTTTTTAATTATACATTAAGTTTGAGTGCTTTTGTTTAAAAAGAAGTAATTAAAAAAAAGTCTCAAATCTGAAAAACTTTCCCAAAGTTTCTTTTTTCAGACAACCTGTAAGTTAATTAAATCAATATAGATCGACAGTAACGTGCAGAAATCTCTAAATTATAAACCTTTAAGATTGACTGTTACCAGTGGATGTGTTAGTGTTTAAGAAGTGGTTTACCTCGTGTGCCAGCAGGCTTCAAATAACACTTAATGTAATGTGCTAGCACTGTTTGGGGGGAAAGAAAAGAACAAACACCTTTTTTCTTTACCCTAAGCAAGACCATAGTGAACTTCTAATACAAAGAAGGTATTTTATTTGGGGGAATTTGATATAGAAGTAACTTTTGAGTCTATTTTACTAATGCTAGAGTAGGAGAGGAGAGGCATTGTGTTTCTAGGTGTTCTTCAACTTCACTAATCCTGGAACTGGAATTGTGTATATGTTTAAATACAGTTTTAGGATGTATAAAAACTGTAGACTCGTACGACAGCTCTGCATAACTGAGTATCTGTGGACTCTATGGTTGCACTAAATTTTGTACTCTGTATTTGATTATGACAGTATTTTCCTTGTATCTCCTGCATGCATCTCAGTCTCATGCAGTCTTGATAGCATAAATGAAGAAACATGGTCTAAATGGAGCTTTTGTGCTGTGTAACCTGTTTGAGAAATCTACCTCACTGTTTTACAATGGCTTTTTTATTTTGCATGTTCATACTTAATCACACTGGAAAATGGAAAGCTGTTTGCATTTGAATGGTGTGCTTTGGCACTGTGTGATCAGCGCATGTACTAATGATTTCCTTTTATTTTTCTTCTTTCCTACTTTTCCCCTTTTTTCCCATTCTTTCCACGTTTTGTACTGCTATCTCCACACTTTCCTCTGAATTTCTTTGCTTACTGTAGCAGCCCTTGCCTTTTCTCTTGCAGCAACAGCCCAGGCTCCAAGGATTATTACTGGGCCTGCGCCTGTTCTCCCACCAGCTGCCCTGCGTACTCCTACGCCAGCTGGCCCTACCATAATGCCTTTGATCAGACAAATACAAACCGCTGTCATGCCAAACGGAACTCCTCATCCCACCGCTGCAATAGTTCCACCTGGACCCGAAGCTGGTTTAATTTACACACCATATGAATACCCCTACACGCTGGCACCAGCTACATCAATCCTTGAGTATCCCATTGAACCTAGTGGTGTATTAGGTAAGACCTTTGGATGCGGATGACTGGAGACTGTGTTGCTTATGCTTTTGTTGTATGTGCAATGCAGAGGTCATGAGGCTCAAAGAAAAGAGTTTGAAGTAACAATCTTACCTCAGGTATATCAAAAATGCCTAGGAAAACTGCTCAAATGGTGTAAGTCCCAAAACATTTTAAACATGTTTTGCATTTATTAAGTATGTGTGTTTAGTATAATAATAAGGTTACTGAAAATGAAATCTTAATGACACTAGATGGTGAATACATAGGCAAAGGAAGGAAAAAAACAAATAGAAGTTGACATATATTATATGACATTTGGGCTCCCCTAAATACTAGATTTGTTTGTGCTGTCTTCAACATAAATTAATTTCCAGTAATCTTTGGAAGCGAGAACTTCCTATTTTGCTATACCTTTTTAGTAGCAAAACTGAAGAGACTAGAAAAGTCTTTTTTCAGTTTGTTGGGGTTTTTACTTCTTTACTTTGTAGACAACTGATAAATCTCTCCTCAGCATCAGAAAGCTGTAAATTATTTTGTAAGCAGAAAATAATTTTAGTGAGTGAATATAAAGCAAACTAAGTTCTGACCAAAGGATGATACAATTAGCGACTTTACTGATGGCTTCTTTTATATACATTGGATTGAAATGTGTATCATTCCTAATACTACAGACCACTGACTTGCTGTGTGAGGCATGAATGATAAAGCAGCCATGACAATTCAGTTAACTGGTCAATATGGAACAAGCAGTTCCAATAGTTTTTTTGTTCCCTACAATCTACAGAATCTAAAAAATATTTTCTCTTCAGCTTGTTCTGAATTGCATATGACCTTGGTGCTGCATAATGTTGATTTTATAGGACTTTGATCCTAGTTTGTTCAGTGGCAGTTATTGATTTACACAAATTCTAAACATCTTTAATGAACACTGGACAATAAGGTTCAAAGTCAATATTTTGTTGGAAGTATTGGAAAAAAATCAGTGTTTCACTTACGTGACAAATACTTGTTATCTGTATGTGTGCATGTTCCCACGTTATATTTCATACAGTAAAAAAAACCCAAATGTATTTCAGACTTTTTCAGCCTTCTGCCTTTCAGGATTAGTGAATCAATAATAAAAATTTTAGTAGGACAAAAGTATGCAGCAGTTCTGTCCTTGAGCAGCTTATGGTTGTTTTCCATTACCCCATAGCCAAAATTCAGTGAGCATATGATAATTTATTAATTTCCCTCAAACATGTAAATGTTCTCCTCAGCTCCTCCACCCCCAATCTGTGAGTCTACTTGCGATACATCTTGGAGTAAAGTCACTGTTACAGGCATCATCACAGTAGCTATCAGTTAGTAGTTAGTGGCATACCTCTCCTGAAGTCAGTTAAAAGCAAGTAAAGAAATACATCATTCCATAGTAATAATTTAATACCGTAAAGGGAAGTTTGATGTCTCACTGAGTTTTCTACAAAGAGAGAGGAGGGGAAAATTACTCCTAAAATGACATCTCAAAACATTGCACGCTTTTGGGCTTAGTACAGGTATAATGCCCTAAATTCACCAGAGAATCTTATTTGAAAAAGGAAAAAGAAGGGGGGAAAAAAAAAATACCACACCTCCACTTAGGTAGCATAGGCTCAATAACTCTTAATGCATCTGCTCTACTATCTAAACAACTCTGTAGAGTTGATTGAATTAAATTAGTTTCTCATTGAGTTTTATTTCAGAATACATCCATTCTTATTAATAGTATACTATATTTCTGTGGCAGTCCTTTAAGGCGTCTTAAAATAATTCTGTTAAAAATGGCAGAGAAATACACCCCCATTAGTATTTTGGTGGATATTGGTGTTGGGATCAAATTTTAGTTGGTGACTAACTTTTAATTCCCTTCCTTTTATCTTCAGGTATGGCTTTCCCAACGAAAGGCTAAGAATTCAAGAACGGTCTTAACTGATCCTTCATCAGATCTGAATTTTAACAAATGCTTAGTTTCAGCAGCCTTGAAAAAAGCTTGGCCTAGCAGTCAGTGACTTACTTGCACTTTTTTGCACATAGATTTAAAATAAAATAGTGCTATTAATTTGGATTAGCTCCAATTATTACAGAGTAGCTGTAATTTATGAGTGTATAGTAGTATACTGACTGCTAAGTGTTCTATATAGTGTTTGCTTTACTAATCACCTAATTCATTGCAGTTCATACTTATTGACTTAAAGTTTAAATCACAATCTGTAGGCTTGAAGAATTGCTTTAAAACTTTTTTTTTGTGGTAGAACTGGAAGTGATCTTAAGGTTAGCAAATAATTGTCAGTATTAAAAGATGGCATTATTTAAAATAGTCCTGCTGCAAGAAAGGCACTTCAGTGAATATGTGACTAGTAAAGCTTAAATGTGCTTGGGTCTAATAGATTTCATGAAATACTGTAATTTTGGGATTGTAAATGAATGGATTAAACAGGTTAAGGCCAGGATGTTTAAAATAAATGCAATATTAATCTGCACAGATAAACTTCTTTTTTAAGGTTAAGATTTGAAACTACTGTGCCTTAACTTGTTGCTTTTCTTAAAATGAACTTTTGTAGTTAATGATCATTTAAATCCATTTTGATAAACCTGCTGTTAATGTTTTCTTTGAATGTTTTCTAACTTTGTCTTGGTAATTGCAATTTAACTAGGTGCGGTGGCTACTAAAGTTCGAAGGCACGATATGCGTGTCCATCCTTACCAAAGGATTGTGACCGCAGACCGAGGTTAGTTTAGTTCTGCAGTTCTTGTTTGTAAGAAGTGCTTTGAGTGTACATGAGATTTGCAACACCACAGCTGGTTAACCAAATACCATATTTTGACCCATTCATTATTTTTTCCTCAAAAATCTGATTAGTTAGTATTTCATTAGAGTTTTGGGAATGCTTGCGGTTTTAACTTGATTTTCCCAGCTCAATTTATATATCTACACTTTGTGATCTATTCAATATAAATGCTATAACTGATTCCCTTTTAAAAACTATTTAAAGATCCATCTGCAACAGGAAACACTATGAATTCAGTACTGCAATAATTTGTTCGTGTCCCCCCCACAATTTGTTCTTTTAATTGGTGTGGAAATATCAGATTGGTGTTGCAAAATAAAATGAATGGATGGTTGCTTAATGAGAAGGAAGTAAAGGAATAAATGCCTCCTGTCTGTGTCTGGAGAAATCTGAAGATTTAGATTCCTTTTTTTTTTCCAATAAACTTTTGAGCCACTGTACTGTATATTATGAGGAGGATGCATGTTCTCAGATACCTGACTGAATTCAGAAAGGTAAGGGCTGTGAAGATGATACTTCAAAAGTTGTTTGAGTCTGAATTACTAAGGGTGAGGGAAGGGAGGGTGTTTTGGTTTTTTGCCAAAATCTATTTCTTGGTATTTGCCTTTTGCTGCTAAAATGTGTAACCTGAAGGAGAAGCAACTTTTGAAGTCCTGTTGGTGAGATGACATCCAATATTTGGGCATCTCTCTTTAACCCTTGAATGGAAAGTAAATCTTCATTTTTCTCCTGTTCCTCAAGTGTAATGCCTTTGGACCCCTGAATGAAGTATTTAAGCTTATTGAGAAAAGTGATATTTTCGGTTTATTGACATTGGCTAGGAAGCAGAGTGTGGGCTGAATTCTTATCCCATCCCTGCTGCTGACTCACTGTGGGTTTCGGCAAGTCATTTAATCTCTCTGTGTATGTTTTCCCATCTGTAAAATAAGGATAATAATACTTCCCTACCTCACAGGGGTGTTGTGGGGGTTCTTGTTTTGTACAGGGCTTTGAGGATGCAAAGCGTTATGTGCCAAGTATTATTATTCTGCTCTCATCAAAATCAGTGTTGTGCAGGCTTCCATGATATTGTAATATTCAAAAGTCAAATTCAGGTGACAGATCTGACATCTCCTAACACTGACTACACTTCACTTCTCGCAGCCTCCCATAAATTAACTACAAGAAACAATACAGATTTCAGTCAATACAGTAAAGAGGGCACTCCTGGATATTTGCTCTATTTATGTAACACTTTATCTTTCATATGTAAGGATCTTGTGCTTTACAGAAAGCATAAAGCTGATAACAAGACACTACTTAATTTTTTTAGAAGATTGCTTCTTCTTTTCTATCACTGCGCACTATTTACAGCCCATTGGCTTGTTCTCATTTCTTGATAATGCGTCAGTGGGCAACAGGGTATAGCCAGAATAAGGTCACAGCCCATGTTTACTGAAAAAAAAGGAAGCGGAAAAAAGAGTAGAACCTGTCTCTGTCAAGAGTAATGGGTGGTAAGGATTTGGTTATCTTTGAAAGTTTGACCTGATGTTGCAAAAATCAGTTTTTGCTAATGGTCTTTAATGATCTGCGGTGGTAGTTTCAGGTGACAGGTGAGACTACCTTTTTGTTTAATTAAATATTTGCCTGAGACAACTAGTAAATACACTGATAAAACATTAGGGAAGGGGGGTGGCAGGAATACCACTTTGTAGTTTAAGTTCATCACCCAACATAGATTTTTAAATACTTTGTGAAGGGCCTGGATGTTTTGTCTGAGTCACTTATAAGTAATTGAAATTACTAATTGGTATCATTTCACCTTCTTTTAAAATAACAGCCATTTTGTGATAATTCGGTGTTCATATCTAGCTGTATTGGAAGCCCACTGTCTTAAGTAAATAAATAAATAAATACATATGGCTTATCTCCTGTGGAATAAGTCATGCATACCTCTCTCTTTTAGCATGAAAACCATGCTGATATTTCAGGAGAACGTTATTTTAAAGTCTTACCTAGGTAATCCCAAAGTTAATTTTACAACTGTACTTCACTGTATTTTGAATTTGAAATCCTAGATTATCACTGCACAGGTTTAACAGTTTCACACAAAGTTTTGAAGATAACTTTGTTCAGCAATAAAGCAGTTTCATTTATTGTGTTAAAATTATGTTATAGAATTAAAACACTATCAGTATTTACCATATTCACCTATATGTTGTTCTGTCACCAATATATTTCTATACCTGTAGCCGTGAAAAACAATGTCAGCAAACCGAAATACTTTTTTTTTTTCAATGCAGAAACTTTTTTTAATATAGTTAAATGTCACTTAATCTATATTGGCATTCATTGGGTCTAAAGTTTTGGGTTTTTTTAAATCCTGTATTGACTTTCAAATGACTTTGTAGTACTACTGCATTCACTTTTTAAGTAGGTTTTTATTCTTTGCATAGGTTGTTTTCTTTTTTTAGAGATAAGCACTGCATTTAAAGCAAGAATCCCCAAATGTGTACATGTTTTACTCTTATAACTAAGCATTTAGAATTGGTGAAGGGTTGAAAAATATAGCTCATTTTAACTCAGAATAAACCCCCAGTTTATAAATAATACAAAATTGAATTTGATGCGTATAACAGAGAGACTGACTGATTTAATTATAATAAACTGTAAATGGTTTTGCACAGTTGACAAACCTGTGTGTACTGTAGAAGGCCAGAGACTTGGCAGAGGATGTATCACAGGTGTACTTTTAAAAGGTAGCTTGCTTTGATTATAAACTCCACAAGAAATATTAATGCTGAGAATTTTATTGAATGTTTTATCCAAACCAACTGTCACATAATTTATATATAAATTTTAATACCATTTAATCAAAATTGTAATCAGTCTCAAAATGCTTTAAGACTCTGTGTTTCTAGTATACCTGTAAAGTGGTGAGATTGTGCCACACACAAATGTTTATTTTTATTTTTGCTTATATTTGAAAGAGCCGTTTTAATTTAAACAAATCCCACTTAGCATAATTCTGAAAATTCAGGGAGCATGTGGTCTCATTTATGTTACAGTAGTAATTTTTCATAGTGTTATGAACTGTATCCTAAATGATAGGCCATTTTTACTATATGAAAGTAAATCAGCCCACAGGAAGGATTGCGAAATCGATGCTATCTGTGAATATTACACCTACTGGACTTCATTTTACATAATGGCACAAATCTGACTTTGCACTGAATATCTTTCTCACTTTCATCTCCTCTGCCTTAGTCAAAATGGCAACAGTACAAAAACTTTATCAACCTCAGAATTTATTAGCTATAATGAAGCTGTTGAATGAGTCTTAAAAAAAAAATCTATAAAAAAAAAATCATACTACTGTTAAGTGGACCAAGTTTGGTGAAGGAGAATGTGAGAGAATGATTAAAGAAGGAACAGCTCAAGAACATTGGGAATGATAACTTTCCACTTGAGATCTTTTTTATGTTTTACTGTAATTTGTTTGTGGTTTTGGGTTTTATTTTTTGTTTTTGTTTTTTGTTGTTGTTGTTGGTTTTGTTTTGGTTTTCTTTTTTTTTTTTTTTTGCAAAAGAAAATAGTATTTACAGGTGGCTTCTTTTAAAATATAAAAATATAAAGCAGGAATGTATATGAAATGTCAGATTTTATTGTATTTGCAGAGTATTAGCTTTGAAAATGAATAAAGAGAGCTGTTTGTAGTTTTAAAATGCCTTATTAGTATCAATTAGATATTTTCTCTATTTTTTGATGTACTTAGAGCTTTTTAAGTATAGACTTTAAAATGGCAGGACTTTTACAGTGTTTACATGCAAGTGCATTTTATAAGTGTCCTATATGTGTAAAATAGTATTTTGAACGGGAAAATGCTGGCTAAAGTAGCAGGCCGAGCGTTTTCCTGGATCCCACGATGATGCCTACATTGCTAGACAAAGTTTAGTATTGCTTTGTATCATGAGGCCAAGAAATTCCATGTTGTTTGTAAATAGAATAAATGAAAGGCAATAAAAAATTTATTGAACAAAAACCCTTTGTTTGGCCCATAGTTTGTTGAACCAAATTGTTTCTCTAAGTCCAGAATTCCTTAGATGACTCCATTCTTTTAACAACCAGTTATTAATAATCACATCCATCATTAATAGTTGCTTTAATGCTTGCACTTGGGGAGGTACTAATGCTTAATAGCAGTCAGATACTGATGCTGCGCACTGACTGTTGTTCCAGAGATCTTCTACTCAGTTCCAAAACTGTTCATCGTTTTTTGTTTTCCAATTTCCTTCATCGACTGCTACTAACCATTAGTCGTTAGTCGTATTTTATCTCTATTTCTCCTGTTAACCGGTTTTGTGGGAGCGGGCTTCTCCTTCACGTGTCCAAATCATGATGGAGGGCTGTCATGATTTTATTGCATTCTGTAGATGGTGTCGATCAGTATGTCAGAATTAAACATGCTTGTTTTTTTTATTAGTTGTGATTAGTTTTCATGTTGTCATTAAGCCGTCACTAGCTGGAACTAATCTCTTCTCTATCTTTTCTTTCTTTTTTTTGTTTTGTTTTTTTTTTTGTTTCTAACCACCCAGCCGCCACCGGCAACTAACCTATGACCTTCTGACCTCTGAACTCTTCACCCAATGATGACCTGACCATGCCTGCCTGCTGATCAGTTAACTGGTAAACGCCTTTGCTTGCCTGTCTTCAGTGCAGCGAGCTGGGGCACTTGTCCGTTCGTCTTACCATCTAACAAAACAGACAAAGAAATTGTTGTCCTCCAACTCCGCTTTTTGTTGTTCTCCTGTTTGGGTGAAAGTGGTTCTAGAACCTGCACTGAATAGTAGTAAAGCAATAAGGTCCAACTCATCCCTCCGCACTGATCATCCTCTAGTGTCCCGCCCCAAGCGAACGGTAAGGAGGCCTCACACGAGATGGAGACAGATGTCCCTTAACTACCCGATGACAGAGGCAGTTACTGTGAGAGACTTCTAGGAATATTTTTCTTCTCCAAAAAAAAGAAAAAAAAAAAGAAAAAAAAAAGAAGTCAAAGCTCTCTCTGAATGTACTGTGTGATGATGCATCATGCATGAACCTTTGGTCAGGGATGTCATTGGGGAAGGGATTCCAAAAAGTATTCAAAATTTGATACGCTGTTTAGTCACTACCAGTGCCCTCAAAGGGCAGACGTTGCCGCCTTTTTTCTATTGCCTGCCAAATTGGTCGTTTTAAAGGAAAGTGTGCCATGAAATGCAGATTCCGATGACTTTTCAGAACTACGTTAATGCCAAGAACAAAACAGCAACACTATTAAAGCAAAATCTGAGTTTAAATTATTTTAACCATATTTTAATCTCCTCGGAGGATTACATGAGAACAAGGTACATGCATTATGTGTCACATTACTGGGCAAACTGTTCAAATATTTTTTTTAAACCTCCCTGTATAGAAAAAAAATTCATTAAGGATGTAAAAGCCATGCTTGCCTATTTGCTGTATACATGTAATGAAATTGTAGATAAAGTGTAGTGCATTGAAACAAAATGAACAAAAAAGTAGATACTTTTACTATACAAGGGTGCTGGTGCAGAAAAAAATATATTTTTGGAAATGTAGCATTTTATACTTTCAAGTGTTATAAAAAAAGAAAAAAAGAACAAAGAAACCCTTTATTTCATTAAATGATTTTTTCTGGTGGTTGTCAAGAAACAAAAGACCAAAAGAGCCTTTTAGTCTTTCTTTTTTATTTTTTAAGTATTGGAATAAGTCTAAAGAAAAGGAAGTGCCTTATTTTCTTCATGGTCATTTAGTCAAATGTCTTGTATAATCAGCTTCTCCCTCAGACAAGTTACTGCATGCCACTCAGTCGCCCAGTATGTGAAAGAAGCTGTGAGGAAAGACAAATGATGAGTTGACCATATTAATTACCTGATTTTTGCCATACTAGTGTGATGTGACTTTGCCAAAATCTCATTACCTAAAAGATTTGCTAAGTTTTTGTCAAACCAGCCCATCGTTATTTCAGCCACTCTACTTTTTAAATCAGCAAATGCCGTACTTCTGCAATGTAAACCAAAGGGTTCTGTGATACAGACCGCCTCATGCTAAATGAGACTATTAGCTGACAAATGTTTGTAGAGCTGGAAGTATGTCGTTTTTGTTCAGGGATGGAGAGGAGTTTTCTTGATTTTTGGTTGGAATAAGTAGACATCAAATGTAGGAGGCTTCATTGTTGCCCAGAAAACTGATGTTCTGTGGATAATGACATTGAAAGCGCGTAGCTAGTTTTCAGTTACAGTCTGAGCGTGTCCCCGGTTTTTACAAGCAGCTCCTGCAGTGGCAAACAGCATGCAAGTTATTTATTTTCCGGCTCTCCTTTGACTATTGTTAGATCCGCCCGCTGACTTTTCTTCATAAGCTAAGCAGGAGAGGGGCATCAGCTAATTGCTTGAAGTCCAGCTATACTTCATTTTTGACCTTTATTTCCACACAAGATTCATATAGCTGGGCAATTGCAAGAGCTGAAGCTGTTGAACGCACAGTATTTAATTCTGAAAACATGAAGTATTACTTCGCGTGGGGCTCAGTACTAAACTTGGCAAATATCAGGTGATAACTTTATTCCCCTCTTGTCAACTTACTCTCCTCCTGCAAATCTTCACAGCTTCCAAATGAAAGGTCAATAGTAAGCTAAGAGGGCTTACGTTTTTAAGCACCTGCATGGTGACCTCATCTAACATCTTGTCTCACCTGGAAATAATTATCAGTTTATTTACTATGCAATAGACATTCATCCTTCCGTATTCAGCTAGCTTTTTGTTTATTGTGCCACCAGCTTTGTCTTCCTGTTACACATACAGTTGTGTTGATTTTACTTACAGTATATGCTGTGCCATTTTGATTTTATTTTGGTTGGTTGGTTGAATAAACTTGCGACACTCGAACATTTGAAGAGAGATTTGCTAAACGATACCAGTATTTGATCCAGTTTCATCTCAACTATGATAAAACCTGGACATTTTAGATGTTTATCAAAGGTCTTTTACTGGGGGGGAGGGGAAGTGTACGGAATAGATGTGTGACATGTGAAAGTAATGTTTGCTCTGAACAAACTTCTGAAAACTTAGTTGACAAAATTTTGGATCAACTTAAAAAAAAATAAGCATGACTTTTGAACTCTCTGGATGCCTTGGTTCTCAGTATTATCATTCTTTAATGACTTTTTCTTTATTAAAATAAGTAGTTTTAAGACTTCTTTCTGACAGTATTATGTAATTTTTTTAGAGTGGGTAGATGGGAGTGTCGCTTGTATGTAACCGTACAGATGACATGTATTTGTCTATTCTTTATTATCTTAGTAGTTTCATGCTATGTATGTACCATAACCAACCTATTGCCTATGAGAAACATGTAAGATAATGTATTTACAGCCATTGTTACAAGTTTATAATGTATTTTTCTATCTTGTTTTATATGTATGTTATATAACATTCAAAAGAATTTTTTTCCTGATTGAGAAAAAAGGATACAAAATGCAAAACCCAATTTTGATAACTGAAAAATTGCCAATTGTTTTGCAGTACTTTATTATATTGGGAGTGTTGTCTTTCTTGGGCTTTTAGTTAGCTACTGGATGAATACATTAGACATATTTGGGTTTTAGTTGGGTTTTTACATAGCTTGCATTTTAATTCTTTGGTTCTTTGCTGTTTCTATTAACCCATAGCATTATTTTAATAAATGTTATAATACCAACCTACTAACTCTGGACTATGTCTGTTTATTAACCATTACATGTTTAATTAAAACAAACAAACAAAGACGGAAGAATGTAAAGTCTTGAGTTACTGGACTAACCCTGAAGAACGTGACCACAGATAACACAACGTGACTTGTTTTTATGTTGTTTGTCGGCTGACATTCTGCACACTACTATTAAGTTGGCTTTGGTCATTCTGGCCTTTTTACCTTGGGGAATAGGTGCCAGTAGAAACGGGAACAAAGTAGCATTTTTTGAGGCATTCTTCTTGTAGAGTCTTGCCACTTGCCTTTCAGCATCTGCATTACTAATTCCACACTTTCTTTTTCTTTCTCTAAAATAATTACTGTCGGCTCACAGCAAAAGAGCAAAGATGCCAGTGCATTGGTAAATAGTGACGGTGTACAGAAACCAGTTTGATTCTTTGTTGAACCATTCTGAGGTTGCAGTTAATCTTATGGGATTTGGTCCTTTGTTGGTTTTGGCACTTGATTCACTGTTGCATCACATGACATTTCTAAGCACAAAATGCTTCTAGACGGAATTACTGTACATTGAAATACAAAATCTGGAGGTATTCCTTGCCAAAAATGCCTTAGTTTCTTCACGCCACGCTATTTTTAAGTAACTTTTATTTTTTTTTGTACTTCTGCCATAGCCTATCAGTATTGCCTAGCTCAGGGGAGTACAGTTTCTGTAAGCCAAAGGTCAAACTGGATCATTTCCTACTGACTGCAGAAAGTACGAAAATACACCTTTCGCTAAATTACCAAGCAACAGCCATTTCAAATCCAGGGCTGCTTTTATGTGATCTTTATCCCTGTGGATGACTGTAGCAACATGAATGCAGGGAATTGAAATGGGGAAAACGCTGTTTTGAATGTACATCTATGCAAATATTTTTACAGAAATGTTTCTCAAAGCTTCTGCTGTTTGAGGCTCCTTTACATATCCTAAGTCGTCCTCCTAGATTTGTAATCTGAAGTGGACAGTAATTGCAGTTTATGTCGAGGGAGATCCTCGATGTAGATGACTTTTCAGATACCAACAGTTTTTGTGGAAGCCTATTTTTCTTCCCTGTAGATAGTAAAAATTCGGATGAGGAGTCTTTGCATCTGTTCAAATGCCTTCTTTAATTTATGATGTTTCAAATACGTATCTTAAAATCCATGTGATATAAAACTTTAATTTTAAAAAGTTGTCACAATATTGGTAGTAATTAAAATAGACTGCATCTTTATTTTATGGAGAAAAATAGTCTAGCTCTGATGAAGATGTTAGTTTTTTAATGGCATGTTGCTCTTTGTTTTACAAAAATGTATAGGTACAGCTGAAATATCAATGTATTTAGAATAGTTTCACTTGTACAGAATCTTTTTAATTTAACAGATCATGATTATGTTATGATCCTAAAAGTCAGCCACAGGCAGATGATAAAAAAATCATTTTACATTTACAACAGATAACATCAGGACCTTTTGATTAGATTGGCAAAAGTGTCATTTCAGAGCAAATAATTTATATTCCTAGGTAATTTAATCAGAGAAACGCATTTAAACATGGTGAAGTCCTCTCTCCAGTTTAGGTGAAACTATTCAGATGGGACAAAAGATTAGTATTTTATAATGAAGACTACTTCGATTCCCAGAACTACTGCTTTTCTGTAATATTTTTACTATTTTGTATTTTTACTGATACGAACTGCTGTCATACTTTGTCCACAGTGCATTTTCATCTCATTCTTCATTATATGCAGAAGTGGAAGTTGCTGTAAGTTTTGAACTACTTTAAAGCTGAAGGACAGCAAAAAAAGGAAAATTCTAAAATCAAAATTTTGTGGTTGTCCACCAAACGCATTTCTCAGTTTACCTAAGTGCCTGTCTGAAAATGTAACTATTTTATACTTAGCCTGCTTATAGGAAAGAAAGAACCTATTTTTAGAACTGGATCGGACGATGGCTTCAGTATTGTGACATTACTGAAGTTAGGTTGTTATTTTTCTTTATTACTGTTCTGGGGTTAAATTGTCCTAACATTTGAAAGCTCATACATTCAAGTCGATTAGAAAGTTGCTGTTCCTGCGGGATTTATCTTAGGGTAAATGCATTTATTTTTTTTAGAAGGTCAGAATATAAACAAAAAACGATAAAGCCTTTCAAAGTAAAATCTGAGCAATGCTGTTCACTTCTTAAAAGTGAACTCTTGTACCAAAGTACAACAAATTCAGCTTCTCTGAGGGTATTTTTTTTTTTTGTATGTGTGTTATCGATCCAGAATATATTTCCTAAAGAGTCTTCAGGGACATAATTCAAATGTTTTTAATGAACATATGTTCGGTATACTGGCAATAACGATATTTTATTTGAACATGTCTTTAAAAAGTATGTCCGAAATCGACATGTAACAAATGGTTTATTCCCAGACTGTACTCTTTGAGGGGGACCACTAAAAAGTTTTCTGCCCTGAAAATGCAGGGAAGCATTGAAGTGTGTTGCCATCCATTAAGAAATTAATTTAACTTGGGGGAAACATGAGTATACGGAACTAATTTCTTTGTGTGGGAGTAAAAATAGCAGTCATCATAAATTGCACATTGTACAGATGGAATCCGAGTAACACATTCCTAGGGTTGAAAGTACATAATTGTTATTGGAATTTCTATTTTGTTTTTAATATACTTGATATATTTTTCTAAAATGCTATTAATGAAACACTGTCCAAATAACACATGAACCATAACAGTGACACATGGTACTCAATGTTGAATCAAACTGGTTAACGAAAGCTCTTCCTTCTATGTGCCTGGGCACTAATTGCAGGTGGTATGGTTCTGCATAGGAGGTGGGTGTTGGGCACAGCAGGTTGCAGTGCTGATTTCTTGGTGCCAGCATTTCGGATGCCCGTCTTTGACAACAGACTAACTGGGAGGAATCTGACTCCCAAAGCAAAGATTGAGATCTGAAAATCTTAGAAGAATTAGTTGCAAAGACAGCAACAACAAAGCAACATATATACATATATGCTTTGACTTGTATTATGGCAGTTTGTGTGAAACATTTAAGGTTTTGTTCGTGCGAAATAATGTATTCTGAGGGGAGAAACAAACGTGGACGTTGCCAGAACACATGTAAATAAAACACCATTTATGACTGTACATTATGTGCAATAAAGTAACTGGAAAAAGTGCATGTACTTTATCCTCAAAAGCAAACTGACAGCTCTCAAAGCTGTAGCTATAGTTTTATTTTCTGAAAAGTTAAATTTTATTCTGTATTTAAACAGCAGAATAAAGAATGTACATTTTTCACACTTCAATTTTCATTAATGCTTTTAACAGTGTTATGAAAGATGTTAATTGTTGAAGAGGCTTAAATTTTCATGGTCATCTGATTTTTGCTTAACAGTTTCTCATTGCATATGCTGTTGTTGTCTGTAACTGTAAATGAAGCAAGTATGCATTACATATCATAAACATGCAATACACGTTTTGAATACAGGCTTGTGGATGCACCGATTCTGTAAACTTCTTAAAGATGACCAAGTGATTTTGATGTTATTGCACTTCTGTAAGTATCACTGTTAGAACTGTTTAGAGCAAATAAGGAAGAGGAGTGCTACTGCTACTGTGTAGTAAAGCTAACTTACTGGTTTGGTGGGAAGGTTCTGGTTACTATAGAAAATGAAGATAACTCTGCCACCCTATCCAGTATGAATCTAGTGAGAAATACTTTCAAGAAGAAATGGACTATGGTGTTTTAACATGTTCATTAATATTTATGTGATGGTATCTGGTTATAGTTTAAGACAATTTCTTTACCAAGGTATTTTTTGCTAAAACCTCCTTCTGTTTTACACTGTTTAAATAAAAAAATGGTTTCCTTCAGAGGTTAGTGTACAATAGTTACAGGTTAACGTGGTGTCTTTAGGAGTCTGGTAGAATAGGGGAGAGGAGGCTGAATACCAAGGTTTAGGTGTACTTCCTCTCTTACGCTCTTCCAGGCAGGAAGGAAAATTTGGCATAACTAGAATTCAAAGATACCTTCCATGGTGAGTCACAACAAAGTGGTGGCATATAATCATATCTGAGCGAGCGTTAATCTTGGAAGTCATAGAATGTAGAGATGCTATTTGGCATGTGCCACTCGAGGCAGTAAAGCAGCCCACGACATCTTTGCTGTTACTCTGGACGCAAACCCAAGCACACCTCTGTGCTGCAGCCCTGGCCTGAAAGTGTGGGCACAGCCTCACTTCCCGTGCTGTCTTTGGCAGCACTGTGCGAACCCCCTCCTTCATCCATCCAGGCCTCCACAGAACAGAATTGAGTTGATCTTCCTTATCTCTTGCCCCAGGTCAGGAATATCTGTTTATGATCACGTTCGTGATAGGAGTTGCATTTATTGGTCTACAAATTAAACTTAGATGTGGAATTTGATGTCTGGAAGATTTCTATCAACAGACTTCACTACTGTTCTACCAATGCTTTCTGCATCGGTGTTTTGGTATGTTTATGGAGGATGAGCTTATGTTACTAGATGTCTCCTAAATGTTTTTACTACAGTTACTGTAGTTACCTTGAGAAAATACAAACATTATCTATGTTAAAATAATGAGAGGCATTCATACCAGAGTGCAAAATGCAGTGTCTGAAATGAATGTCTTTCACTTTGACATTGAGGTCTACCCAGCAAAAGCAGAAAGAGATTATCCAATTGGTTTCTCAGTATCCAGGTCAAGTTCTCAAACAGTTAAAAATAGACAACCGACAGCCAGTGCCTGTTGAGTTGAACAATTCTAAAAATTATCAACCACAAATAACCAGTGGCTCCCTGAACTATACATTTTAAAGTTTTTGTTACAAAATAGCATAGCATATACTTGCCTTTTTTAATTTCTGTCAGTGCATTTTCAAAGTGCTTTCATCTTCAGCAGCAAACAAAGTTGACAACTTTGAATAGCAAACTGGATAAACTCGGAGGTGAGGTTCAAGGGAAAAAGACGAAATAATGGCACACCTCTCAACATTGCATCATTTCAGCAGCTCATCAGTAAATGAAGATCCTTTCTCTAAATTTTTCTCCTGATTTTGTAAACCGCTTATGCAGACCAGAGCCTAAGCAGTTAGTGGACCTTTTCAGAATGAATTCCGTTTATTTTCAGTTCACTGAGGGTGGCTTTTCTGAAATAGGTGGTACTTCCACTGCCTGAAGCTAAGAAAATCCCAGGTCCTCTTGCCATAGGTCTGTCGTTCAGCAAGCAGTTGTCTCGGTGTTACTTCAGGTTTGCTTTCATAGTCTCTCACATTATGAAAATGAAACCCCATTGTTTGTATCCAGGTCTTTTTGTAACGTGAAAGATGTATTGGTCTGTACCTTGAAGGGCAGAGTTTTAAAGGATATTTTTTTAACTGGAGTTATTACAGTAAATAGGCGGGTTGTGTGAATAAGTATTATGGGAAACATGTTACTATACAATAAAGATACTAGGATTGCTATTTTGGAGTCTCACTGTGTTATGTACATTAGAAATGCACAATGTAGTAATAGTGTAATCTTTACTTGTTAGTTGTGTACACTTTTCCAATTGCGATTTCCAGATTCTGTTGTTTGATAATTTATAACAATGTGCAAGGTGGTTTTCATGGGACTGAGAATATACCTTGTACGGCTCAGGGGTAGTGAAATGACAAGATACTGCAAATCACTCCTAGGTACGTGCCTTTTCAGGGAGCACAGCCTTTTTCAAAGGAAGGTTTTAAGGTCTTGGCCTCAGATGTTGGGTAATACCTGGTAAAACTGTGATGCAGGGAGCATAGTTTATTTTCTAGCCTACACACTAATCTCCAAAAGTTCAAACATCTGTTGCCAGCTCTGAGATGTTACTGCATGTTAATTGCCATGGCAAAATCCATGTCTTATTTTTAACATGGGCGTAATCTGGAGAGCTTCACATGCATACTACTCCAGTGAATCTCTGGATCGTTTCATAGAGAGAGGATCCAGTATTGCAGAGGGGACCACAGGGCATTACTCGCATGCTCTTCTGTGACTTTTCCTATATAACCTTAGTGATGAGACAATTTTGATTCTTTCCCTGAAAGGCAACGGATGAAGCAGATCTACAGCTTTGTTTCTGAGAGAAAATAGGAAATGTATACCTATCTGGACTGAAAGAAGATAAAGAAAAACAATAATGTCAGAGCTTTGAATCCTGTCCTGGACAGATGAATAAAATTACTTTGGACTTTATGTGAGCCAGGAGAAGACAAACCTAAACAAGACCAGCACTGCCAAGAAGCCCATGACAACAAGTTGACAAGAAGTTCATCAGAGTCTAGGCTGGAATTTAAAGTGAAGAAAACTGAAATTATCTCAGTCCTTGAAGAGCTGGTTTGCCATATCTCCCTGTTATCTTAAGAAAACTTGTTTATTTCTCTGCTGGAAATCTTTCAGCCTAATTTGAATTTCATGTTCTATTCTTCTAAGGTTCTGCCCTGCCCCCTTCTGTGCTGTCTTACTTTTCACAGACAAATTCTCCCTTCATTAGGTTGGCCAGGTGGCACAGTTTGGTCTTGGTATAGAAAGACTACAAGCAAGACTTCAGGTCTACATCAGGATGTGCAAGTGTGACATTTTTTAGAAAGCTCGATTTAAATATTTATATATCCATCCAAGCAGATGGAAGAATGTTCTCAATGGTGAAGGCACAAATCTAATACTTGAAACACCTGGCTTTGAGATGCTTCTGTCACTGCTCATGATTGGTGCAATTCTGAGGAAGACCCTTGCAGCCAAATCCACAAAAAAAAAAAAAACCACCAGTCGCCTGCACCTCAAGTGGGAATTAAGCCTTATTCAGGTGTTGAAATACAGAGTGTGATTATCTAGGTTTTCAACAGAAAAGTCTTGTTATGTTATTCCCATAAAACGCCATACCCTTATCTTCTTTTGTCTGTTTTCAGCAACAACATCAACAAAAAAAGAATATCCCTGGTACCCAGAGACAACATACCTACTCCAGTGCAGAGGGGAAAGTACTGGTCAATAAATCCCTGTCTTTCCCACACCCATAGTAACTAACTTGGCGGCTCAGCCGCTTGGGTACGTCTCACTCCCCATTCTCACGTGCACAGTGTGTATGGTCGCAACTTAGCCTTTTGCATTCCCCAGCTACTCATGGAAAAGCTCCGTATTCTTTCACTCAAGTAGCTTTATTGCTCTTGTTCCGAATTGTTGTACCTCAGTTCCCCGTCGGTGAAATGAGGTTAATAGGAGTACCCCAGCAGTGTGTCAGCCGCCGATGACTGCATTCGAGACTGTGGAGTGCTCAGGTAGTACAATGCTGAGTGCTGTCTAGTATCATCACAGTGTCCAAGTATCTTACTATCTTGAATGTACTTAAAAATAAAGCATGTAAGCAAAAAAAAAACCCCAACTTCTGATTTTTTACTTAGCCAAGCCCACAGTATAGAAAGGGTGCACAATCTCCTAGGTCTCAGACCAGATTATCTCGGTGGGTACCAGCAGTGCCAGAGATGGCTGTCTCTTGCTTTGGCTTGATTTGCGTTCATAACTTTCTCTGTCCTGCAGGCTCACTGTGGATGGACTGAGCTGCATTCCAGTTTTTCATAGACGGGAAGTCTGAGGAGAGGCGAAGAGACCAAGATGCAGCTGCAAGGAACCGCGCTGCTTTCCCTCTTCACCGGTGGAAGGTAGAAGCAGGGAGCGCCGGTTGCACTTGAGACCCAGCAGGACAGGCAAGACGGGGCTGAATTGCAAACCTGCTTGGTGGAAGTCAGATTTTCCCAGGGCAACACGGGAGATGGGCACGATGATAGTACTAGCGTATCTAACTCACCGCTTTTTACTTGTCGGATAGTTAGCATTGTCAGACAGCAAAATACCGAGGTTGCTCAAATCTTCTGCTGCCTTTTGGGAAAGTGCCTATCTGCTCTGAGAACTCTTCGTTGTTCACAGAGCCCGCTGAAGAGTCTAGCACACAGATAGTTTCACCGATCTTGGTGTACTGCAAAGCAATCCTGACACCATTATAATACAGTCTTAGTTTAACACAACTTTACAAATCTAGATCTGTTATAATACACAGTAAATTCAAGGGTCTGGAAAAAGATGCAGCAAGGCAGCATTCTGCATTAGTGTTAAACAAAGGTGCGTGAGTGTTATTGGATGTAGGAGAGGATATTTGTGACATACACTATCTCCATTTGACAGCTGAACTTAAAAGTTGGGTTGCTTTTGTTAAATCCACACCTGGGTGCTGTATGTTGCCATTTGTTTTGTTAGTATTGCTCTTCCTTGACTGCATTTGGGAGCAAAAGTTAGCAAAAACTCACCACGTCTCCTCTGCAGTCATGTGAGGTTCTGATTGTTCAACTCAGGCTACCGTATGATTTTTGAAACTGAAATGCCTTAAAATAATTAACTCTAATGCAAGAACAACAATGTTTGCAGCCTTGGGCTTGTAGCTGTGCATGGTTACATTTGGGATGCCAATTTTGCAGGGAGCTTCTTACTTGCTTCTGAAGGAAAGAGATAAATGCTGTTTGTGAGAAGCAGGGCTTTGGGTTTCTCAAGCAACAGCCAGCATTAGCAGGTAGGTATAAAACAGAATCACCTCATCAGCCGTACCACTAGTCCCACCAAAGCCCAATATTGGCTGGTTTGTCCTTGATCATGCTCAACCACAAGTCAGCTGGCAACCAAACACTTCTGGCCAGCCCCAGTAGGTGGAAAGTGGAGAAGTGGCGATCTAGCTCCTCGGTCAAGGCTCTTCTAATATTTTATCTTGGTGAAGTAAGCAACCGCATTTCATGAGTTGTCATGTATGCCACAGTGATAAAAATAAATTATATCAATGAAGTAGGACTTTCACCTGCTCTGGATTTGTCCTGTGACTTCCCAGTGTGAGGGAACCCTGAAATAAATTATTTCCAGTCTGGCAAATGCCTATTTTAAAACAAAAGTTAAGCCAGTTAATGAAATAGGCAAACTTCTGACTCTTTTTAGGAGGGAGGGAAGTAGTAAATAATGTTGCCTTAGAGCAATTTCTCCCTTATCATCCCTTTTCCCCTTGCAGCTTGCTGTCACTAATCACTGTGAGCCAGACTCTGCACGTTGGAGAATCCTTCAGAGGGAGTCAGTGGGGCTGCTCATGTGAGTAATTTGCAATGCACGCAGACGGGGCGTCAGGCCTGGTGCCATTACACTCATTTCAGCTATAAATTCTCAGGGCAAGGACTTACATTTCTTGTCAGTAAAACACTGGCAGCAGTTGTGGTGCTGTGCTTTTTTTCTTTTTTGCTTTTCTACAACTTCTCATTTTCTCTCACCGTTCTCTTCACACACACACAGAGGAGCACTACCAGAACAAGAGTAGCAGTGGCTCTGAGGAGCGATGCTAAGGATGCTAATGTGCCTGGTTCCTCTGAGGGACTCCTTTGGACCATTTAGCAGTGTCACTCTGGCTCTAAACGTTCCTTTTGAATCAAAAGCCTCAGAGCTGATAGCAGGTTGGGAAAGGGAGAGCCTGGTTGCAAAGGCAGGGAAAAATAGTTTCATGAGTGTCTGGTGGCAGTGGGAGAGGCCGGTTGTGCCGGTGAGGCAGCCGATCCGCTCGCTCCTCTTTGCTTATTCCTGACACATACAGGCATGTGCATGCAGGGAAAATTCCTAGCTTTCATTGCGTGTGAGGAAAGGACCTGCTTCTGCTGCCACCGCAAACCCTGTTCGCTCAGAACAGAATCTCACAAAGCAGAATTTGCAAAATCCTGGGACGAAATGCTTCTGCTTAATCCCTGACAGGTCTTGCTCTTTTCACTGGGAGAAAAGTAGCCATTCAGGCTCCTCCCCCCCCTAGTTTAATTACCAGCTTTGATGCGTCTATAATGGGAATAATGTCAGAGAACTCAAGGTCTTCTCTCTGCACTGCTACCTATACGCTTGCATATAAATAGCACTTTTGTTTCGCGGGTTGGAATAATGGCTGAAGAGACGTACCAGTGGTGCAGTAACTCTTTTCCTTTGTACCGCATCTAATAGGCCTGCAGTAAGAAAAATACCACTTAAGCTTTGTTTTCCGGCTGAAGCTCACCCTGTGCAGGGGTCTAGCCCAGGGCAGAGGCCCCACTTAAATCCTGCTAAACCCTCAGACAGGGCCTCCAGGTTCCTCTCTGATGGGTAGAGAGATCCAGAGGGGTTTGCATTCTGTTCATGGGTAAAGGCACTTAAATAATACTTTTATGACTCAGGTATGTCTTGAAATATGCAACCTGATGGCAGACAATTCTACTTTATTGTGCAGATACTTGTTCTGAACCACATGGCTGGTAAGTCATGAAATATTAATGGCCATGCAAATCTTCTCTGCTGTATCACAAGCTTTTCTGTGTTCCTGACCCCTGACTTCCTTTAATCATCTCCTGGGTGTGTGGTCTGTTACTATTCTGAGGTATCTTGTGAACAGGGGCAAAGTAATTACTTGATCCCTGCCTGCTGCAAGAATCTTTTTGAAAAGAAAACGGGTAATTTCAGAGACGCTTCCTCCTCGCATTGAAATCAGCCCCACCTGCTTGCTTCACAAGATTCCTCTTTTGGTGGCCTGAGTGCAGACCTACAGTGTTTGGTGTTATTTTCATGACTGTAAAAACAGCCCTCTTGGATCTCCTAAGTCATCACTTGCTCTGCCGTAGATTAAATACAATTTCTAGTCAGACATTTTCTCCCTCTTCTCCTACGGATTTTGCTTAAGGCATCCTTATAAATGAGCTACAACTCCAACCACCAGACGTTTTATTGTGGTTTGTTACAGGAAGGCCAAATGATCTTTCAGCCAGCAGCTGAAGTGCTTGTTACTTAAAGGGTTATCTCATCCGTCTCCCTAATTAATTGGGATGAATTAATGCCTGAAACATGAAGTTTTTTAAGAACCAGGGCATGTATTTTTGGCAGAAATCTCCTCTCCGTTCTTTACCTATTCTCTGACATCCCAAATACTAAAAATAATGATGTTACCATTGTGGGGAAATGTGGCAGTGCTTCCTAGCTCCCTGCCAAACATAGGAGAGGTCAGTGGTTTGGTGCCACGTGGGTCTGACAACCAAAGGAGAAGCAGCTGCACAAGCAATACGACTGGAGAGAGGGGAGTAACCGTGGAAGAGCATTTGCCATACGGGAGCTATTTTAGTAAGCAAGCATGATGAAAGTATAGACGTGAGGAGGTATTTTTACAAGTGAGCTTGTAATGACTGCCAAGAGCGTGGTGCAACTCTAGGACAATAATGACCCCATGGTTTAATACAAGGTTATTAAATATTGACCTGCAAGTGGTTTCTGATGTCTGGAGCAATTTTGCCCAAGTGCAGGAGTCAGCAATGCAGCACCAAACCCAGTGCTTTTAAAATGGTGGTTTCATATGGATAAGGAGGTGGGGAGACTAGCTAAGCTCAAAACACTCATTATCAGAGCAGAGAAAAAGGAACTAGGATACCTCAGGTGTTTGTAATATCCCACTTTGTGATACCTGAGATGAAAGAGAAGAGCCTTTCTAGGGCTCTGCCATTCAGTCCTTGGTTAGTCCGTGCCGTTTCTGAGGACTGGGTGCCAGCTTGGGAGGAGTCCACACCCTGAGTTTTAAAGGTGCAAAGATATCTATCTACCTGCCCCCTGATTTTAGTCAGCAGTTAGGTGCCTACCTGTCTTTAAGGGCAAAGGTGTCTGTCAGCCACCACTTTTCAGACTTGTGGTGTCATGTTTATTTTTCCAGCCCTTGCCTCTGCTTTCTAGCTGCCCAAACTTGTTCTTCATCATTTTTCTTTCTTTCACACGTTTCTTGGAGGGTTTTTTTTTTTTCTCCTGAAATGGCCTCAGTGACTTCTGGGTCCTGTTGGAAAGGCAGACCCACAGCTCGGCTCACACAAATGACAGTCATGAAATGATGTTAATTAGTGGCTTAAAGCCTGGCAGCCTCCAACCCGGGAACCACCTGTGACTCGACTGTGCCCTGTGCAGGCGGCGGGAGCCCCTTGCCCTGTGGGGTGGAAAGCTGACGTGCCACCAGCCGGTTGGTGCTGTGGGGGCCATTGAGAAAGCAGCCAGAGCAGAGAAGGCAGAGCATCCCTCCCTGCCCTTCTTCAGCACTGCGGTGTCTCGCCACAAGATGACTTATACGTGTCTAAATGATGGTAATGAGTCCAGCTGCAGGTACGGCCCTCCCTTGATTTTCAGAGGTGACAATTGCTAACTCTGGTTCTGGAAAGAGACGAGCTCTGATCAGCTGAAAGAGCAGTGAGTAATCCTCATCTGCGTGGCTTTGTAACTAAGCTGTGAGTCACTCTCATGCGCAATAGGAAAAGCGCTGACCTGCCCATCTTGTCCTTCTTCACTTGAGACTCCAAGTGAACCTGCAGCCTTGGTGTGCCTCAGGCCCACCTTTCGGGCAGAGGAGATCTTGGGGCAGTGGTTTTAATGCAAACCTTACTAATGGAAGAAATGCTTTTGTAGTATGTATGCATGCCCAAACACTCAGGATAAGTATTTAGGAAGCTTTCCATGTTTTTTCCGTATTTGGCTTTTCCCTCTAAAGCTGCAGAACTGGTTTTTATTTGAATAACCCTTTCTTACTCCTCACCATCAGATTTCAGCTGGGGATCAGTCTCTCCTGTCTTGCGCACGCCGACCTGGCCAGCTGGAGCTGGTCGGGCTGGTGTGCAGCAGCCAGGCAGAGGAGCATGCGGGGCTGTCTCTGGGGACATCCATGACCCTGCGTTCCTGGGGCCAGCATGGAGTACGCCAGCCCCTTCCGTTCTCCCTGCTCTCCACCATGCCCGCACTGCAGGACGGGACAGTGTGTGTCCTGCCTCTTCAAAGGCCACTCTGCCACCTTCCACACCCCTGAGTACAATGTCCTCAATGTCCTTGCTTGGATTTAAGCTCAACCTGTGGTACCGGCACGTCGGGGATTATGAAAGCTGTTTGCCTCTGGTTTGAATGCAAGACATGGGCTGGCTTGGCTGCATGCAGAAAACTGCACCACTGGGTGTTTTCAGCAGCTTCCCCTGCCTGCGCGGTGCTATTTAAAGGGAAAGCACTTCAGTTTGCAAAAGGCGAGGATTAAGGTGAAGGCTAATAATGGAAGTTTATAAATGCAGCTGACATGATAGCACTCCATGTCTTTCATGCCATCCTTCATTTACTCTCCTGGCACTCTCTCCTTCTCTTTTAATGCTCTGTTGTTTTTCCCCATGAGCATAGTGCTGCTGAGAGTAACTGAGGTAGCCGAGTTTGATCCCTTTACATGCCTATGGGTATAGTGTGGGCTGTTATTTTAGCCCTGTGAGTGAAATGATCCATGAAACCTCCATGGTGAACTGTGCTAAGGGACAGAATTTCATAATCTCTGGATTATACTGAAAATAGTTTCAGGTGTTAAGAACTTCAAGATCTTGTTGTTCAGAGCTATTAAAAAAAATGCCTCTTATAGTTATGAGCTTTTGATAGAGATCCGTCCACAGACCACTCCTGTGTGGGTGGGTAGTGTTGGCACCAGCAGTGGGACGCCTGACTTTAGTCCTGGTCTGGGCTTCTCAGTAAGGCTCCCTCCCTCATCGGCTGCCAGGCATGGGCACTTTATCCTAGATTAGGAGAAAAGTCTAATAGAAAGAGGAGGAATCGTTCTCCTCCTCTGTTACCTGCCCGGGCCCCCCATGCAGACACAAGCCCTTCTGACAACTAAACCTGATGTGAGATGGATGTGAACTGCATCTCTCTTGAAGCCCATGGCAGACGAGGGGGACAACAAGGCCCTAGTCTTGTGTCACAGCCTTAAAATGGGGCTATTTCCCCTTTTCTGTCTCTAAACCTTCTCTGTCCCTCCTGCCTCTGCTTTGCTGACTGGAAGCCCACGGTGAAGGTGCACAATAATGTGCACACCAAGTAGCTGGTTTCTGCTGAAGCCTCAGGTATTTGTAAAGCTGACCTTCCCCGATGCGGCTCGCTCGTTGCCCTTAAGATCCCTCAGGGTTTCATACATCACAAGAAGAGGGGGAACTCCTCTGCTCCAAAACCCTCATCAAAAAGCATTTGCTCAGATGTAGCAGGAGGCAAAATAGTGCGAGTTCTGCAGCTGAACTCAGATTAGAGGAATTATTTCAAGCAGTCTATACATTCCTTCTACTTATAATTTATTAACAGTCTGAGAGGGAGAAAAATAATTCATTAAACAATCAGCAAGGCATTCATAAGACATTATTGAGATCAAGTCTCAGGGAAACACACGAGGCTTCACAAATATATTAAGTTTTATCTACCCAGTTAAGTCATTTTACATAAGAAAGTGAAACTTAATCCAACTGCTCTCTCTGTAGCTTCTGCTCAAGGGGAAACGAATTCAGATCCACCATAATCTGAGTAATAGGTTCAACACCAGCTCTCTCTTATCAGAGGGAAAGGAGCGGTTTCATCTCAGAGTTTTTGCAGTCTGCCCTATGCTTATCTATTCCCTGGTGGCCAGATATCAGAGCAGACCAGTCAGTGGAATCCCCTTCCAGGGGCTGGAAAATTCCTCGTCATGAAACCCTTCTCCCTTCCTCCTTGCTGCAGGCAGTTTGTGAGCACTTTTTTTCCCAGATGAGACTTGCCCATACCAAGACTTGAGAAAAAAATTTGAAAAAGTGGAAATTTCTCCCTTAGCCCAAATCTGTATTCTTGATCTAGTCAGCAATGAGGCAGTAAGGCACTGCTCAGTCAAATTTGCCCCTTGAAAAGCCCCTGCTCGCTCTCCTGTGTGGGACATCTGGTATAATTGCCTCCTAACCATGCTCGCTTCGTGGTGGGATGATTTGGTTTTGTTGAGAAGCCGAAGATCGGCAACAGCATCACTTCTTACCCCCGTACTTCGCTTTCTGAACCTCTGCCGTTTGCTTGTGCTGTGCAGTGATGATCCTGTATGGGAAATGACTTAAAAAACATCATAAAGACATTTCTGGGAGCAGTGGAGTCTTCAAAGGAAAATTCTTGGGAAGCTGGAAATATGGTGGGAGGGAAAATGTAATCTTTCTCTCGTTTCAGATGAACTTTCTGCCTTCCTTGAAATTCCTGTGAATTTCAAAGCCTTTGATAGTCATGAAACATCAGAGGAGCCTTTATGGTAAGCAAAACCTGTGTGAAAGCAGCACTGCTTCCAATCCCACCAGGATCAGCTTCACACCATGTTCCTCCTCCTTATGTTTGTCATTCCCTCAGCCGAGGCAGTCGATCTGCATTTGCTTGGGTGGTCGTGGCTGTGCCCTTACAGTCCTGTGTTGGACGATGCTAGAGTAAAACCCACTACAGGACTTGCTTGCATGGCCAGTGGGCCACCCCAACCGCTCTCCTGCGAGCCAGCCTAGCTGCTCCCCGGGGATGGCTGCGCTCTGTGCCCTGGGATGCCTCGCCTGCAGCAGGACACAGGGCACAGCTTGCTTTTATCCCAGCCTCCCTTACGGGGTCAGCGCCTCCTGGGAGAGCTCTGATGCCACCAGGCAGGGGTGACAGATTTATAGGCAGCTACAAATCACTGTGAATGCAGGTTACTGAAAAGGACAGCACGACCAGCACGAGCTGGGGCAGCCACTCCTTGGGAGAGGTATGGCCTGGGTAGAGCCGGTGTGACGGGTGGGGAATTTCTTCTCCGTAACACAACCAGCAACAGGAGACTACAGGGGATACCACAGAAATTGCAAGGGCTGCAGAGCTGTAAAGTGATCTTCACAGGCCCCTCTTAAAGCGGGGCACTGATCTGTATGAGAGCAGATACAGTCCTCCACTTCTCGCGCCTTGCTTCCCAGCTGTTTCCAGCAGCACTTGTGGGTGTCCTACCATGAACTCCTACCAGAAGTGTTGCTGGCAGAGAACAGCATCTGGCTTAGAAAGGAGGAGAGAGAGGAACTAAGAGCAGAAGTCCAAAGGGGGTGTTTTCCATGTGGGAAAGGTTCATCCTGCAAAGACTGGCGCAGTCATACCTTTTTCATTCAATGGGAGGGAAGAAGCTGCCAGGGTGGCTGGGCGATGGCACGGCCGGGCTGGTCCTGGGCAGAGGGCAGCCCCTGTTCCATCAGGCTGTGATGCCCCTCTGCCTCATGCTTCCCTTCCACAGCCACCATCTGAGTGGAGAACCTACAGCCTAATGGGGCAGGCACCCCTGGAGAAAAAGGCGAGGAATGCTGAGCAAACAGCACTGGGGCCTTTGATGGGAGAAGGCAGTAAGAGCACTGAGGAGCTTTCCTGCCCCCAGAAGGTGCACCACAGCCTGCAGCATGAAGAGCTGCAGGTCTGAAGGAGTCATTGTCTAATCATTGCGGTGTCATTGACAGTTTAGACTTACCTCATCTCTCACAAACGGGGGCTTATTTGTATTTGATCCACCCATCTAATTGATTCACATCCAGACACATCTGATCCATGGTTTTGAGAGCATACACAGGGCTGCGTGTGCTGCTCTCTTGTCCTTCACCTCATTCGTTTCCTTGCACTCCCAGGCTTCTCAGGAGCTAGTTTGTCTTCTGCCTTACTCCAGCATGCTTCCCACCTGTAGCGATAGCTCTTCTCTCCAACAGGTAGCTCAGTTGTTCTTAAACAAGCTGAAGAAATATCAGACTATTTTTGGAGTGACGCGATGCATTCCACAGAAAGTGAAGCTTATGTTTTCTGCTGGAGCAGCTTTGAGAAGTAGATTCCTCTTGATGTGAACCAAATGTAGTTTTTGAACATGTGATTGGCACAAAGTATACAGACAGTGACTTTCTGCAAGCATAAGCTGAACTAAGGAGTGGGGCAAGTTGAACATTTTTTTTTTTCCCCATTTTTTTTTTAAGCTACCTTGGCTGAGTTGCTGCTTTTGAACAAGGGCTGTGAGGTCCCCAGCGGGTGTGGTACACAGTTTTACAGGGATGTGGGCAGAGCCATGAAGCATGTCCAGAGTGATCAAAGACCTTCATGACTTTTTGTTGGATATACCACAGAGGGACGATGTTATGACTGGAGTTATATGGACCAAGGTCAGGATATGAATTTGTAAGTGAGGCAGAAGGCTGTAAAATAAAGCAACAGCATTGTCCAGTTCTTCACATGACTAATGAAGCATCACTCGATAATGCCAATTGTCACTGCCAAACACAAATTTAAGCACAGCTCCTGTTCCCACCCTGCAGTGGACTTGCTTCTGCAGAGCCAGCAGACATGACTTAGCTATTAGCCAAAGGCCATGCAGGGGAGGAAAGGGGAGGATCAGCTCAAATTACTCCCCACCCCTTCTATGGGCAGCGTGGAATGGTTTTTGACTGAACTGTGTTTGAAAAGTGGTGCACTGGTCTCAACCCAGAGGACAGAAACAGAACAGCTGCCTCACACAGGTGCGGTTACAGCAGTAGACGTACCTTCACATCATGCTACTTGTTACTGGAAGTTTTACTAAATAAGATTTTTTAAAGTGTATGATAAAAGAGTTCGGTGTCTGAGGTAAGCACGGTAAGGGGAAAAGAAGGGGAATCATGCTGAAATCTGGCAGCATGACAGGGTGGTTTGGAAGACAAATCCTCTAGAAGAAAGGAAGTAATTCAGGAAAGCTTTATTGTAAGTGAAGAAATTAAGATCTGTGGGCTCACCAGAAAGGCTCCAACTTACCTCATCTGAGTGTAAGGAAGAGGCGGCTTTTGCTGCAATAGCAGCAAGGCAAGGAGGAAAACCCAACATAATAAAGTGACAAAGTCCAACACCTGATTTAAGCCTGATTTCTGTCTTTTTCAGAAAAGAGAAATCCAATCTGAGCAAAGCTAAGAGAAAAGAAAATTAGATACAGAAGGTAAAATGTTAGTCGCCTTCCCCTTTTGAATTTTGCAAGGCTAGCAGTTGAAGAGGTAAGAGTAGATAACCAGAAAGTATGTATCAGACAGGCTTTCCTGAGAACCGGTGGGTCCATTGAGTGGCCAGGGTGGAAAAGCAAAACCCTTCAAGAAAAGGTTTTCCAGAGAAGCTGAATGATTTTGGGACATTGGCCTTCACTGCAGACTAAAGACAGAGAGGGAGAGATTCAATCCCAAGGTACTGTTCTTAAGCAGTAAGAATGAAGGTGCCATTGGCCTCGTGGTAACCAGACAACCCCCAACTGCCATCAGCCTCCCTAAGAAAAGTTCATTGCCTTTTCACAAAAACCTCCTGTGGGGTTTCTCATTTTTCCTGAATCTCAAGCAGAGCTTCATTGTCTGATCTGCGTGATAGTTTTTAGAAGTTTTGGAACAGCAGTGTAAGTAAAATGCCATGCACTTAGCAGATCTCTGTATGGAGACTGCTGGATTTTACACCCGCCACAGAGCTCTGGGAGAGGGAGCTCCCCACACAGAGCTGCGTTGCTTTATCAGGCCTCCAGGACTGGAGATATGGAAAATCACAGAATGACATTTCAGTTGCAAAGAAGAACAAAGCCTTTTTTTTTTTTTTAGTCCAATGTGGTCATTTTCCTTCTCCTGCCACACAAGAAAGAAGTTTCAAAAGCATGTGGAGCTAACGTGCCTTGGCACCCATTGAAGCTGGTGGGAAACATCTCTTGACTTTCATGGGGCAGAGTTAAAGCACGACTGCTGCTGAAAGAGTTGGTTGAAGATTGCATCCAACTTGCAACACTTTTTAAGGGAACTTTTTCCTTTCTGGAGCAAACATAAATTTTTTTCAAGTATTTTTACAGGAGAGATGTGCATTGTCAAAGTTGAGGTGTTTGGTTTTTTTTTTTATTTGTATCTTTTTCTCTACAGATGCAACAGTCTGTCTCCATTGGAAATGCTGTCACATCCGTGAAGCTGCAGGGTTGTGTTTCAGCTCTGACAATAGAATGGATGCAGACAATCTCTCCCCTCCCATGCCCTCAAATAAAATATGATCAGAAATAATCCATCTGATTTCTAGTGCAGCCAGAAAGTGGTAGATGAGGGAAAAGCCCTCCCTTAGTTGAAAACTTTAGTGATTTCATGTCAGCCAGTAAAAAACCTGATTCCAGCTTTAGATTTCAAGGAAATGACCAAATCTTGTTGTTGGTACTTGGAGGAGATGTCTGGGAAGATGAGCTGGTTGGGTTTTGCCTGTTTTTAAAATCTCTGTATAATATTCATCATGTGCATGCTTCATAATCCCATAGTAAATAGCCATAATTTTCCCATTTCACAAAGTTAAATGCCCACATGCCCACTTGCACACAGAAAAATTGATCCAGGTGCAGCCTGTGGAGTTTAGAAAGGTCATTTTCAAGACTGGGGAGAGATTGAGGGTGTTGCTGTTAATCGAAGAAGGGATGTTTAACATCTTTCTGACAATAAACAATGCAAATAACATTAGTTCCATTGCTGTCCCTCCTGCCTAGAAGTGCTGTTAAGACGGTTCTTGTACTTAATATAAATACTATCCGCTGCAGTGTCCTCTGTTGTCCTGGCTGGGTTGTGCAATGTTTAGTGGTGCAAAATCTCCACCAGTGCTAGGGCTCACACCACTGCTGTAAGTCTTGCCTTTTTTGCGCTCACGCTTCTTGCCCCCGAAGCCAGCTGCAAAGGCTGCAGGCTGGCACTCACGCTTTCTCCTTCCCCCTCCCTGACTCTGCCTGTGGTGTTGTGCAAGCTCAGATTACCTGCAGCCTTCAGATACACTTCCCTCCCTCTCTGTCCTGTAAAATCAACAAACATCCCCACCTTCCCCATCCCCGTTTCCCTTCCCTGAATGCTGAAAGAGCTGGGCACCGCTGGTGGGATTTCAAAAACCCAGCCCAGGCTCAAGTGCCAAATTTGGGCTAAACAGCTGCTGTGCACTGTCAGATCTACACACTACAATGATTTGTACAGCCCATTCCTGAACCAGCTAGAGCCATTTGTTTAAAAAATAAAGAGACAGATAAATTCAATCTTCCCCTTCTCCTAGCAAGCTGATATCATGTGCCTCTCTTAAAAATGGCTTGCTCCAGAATGCATTAGAGCTAAATTATCATTTACGTTTGTCACAGGGATTGCTAATGTGTAATGAGATTTTAGAGTTAATGTTTTGTACAAAGCACTTAGCGGAGCTGGGATGAAATTGGTTCAGGATTCTGATGTGGTGTTTTAATTAAAGATATTTTCCAATCAGGGCCGAGCAAACGACTTGTCAGAAGATTTTGTACCCATCAGCCAATATACCAATGCAATGCTGGTCTCGCTTTCTGCTTTTGGTTTTTCTTCAGGGAATTAGAGGAGAGAGCCTCTCCGAAGCTCATGCAGAAGAGCCTTTCTTGGCTGCAGCCCTTACAGGAGAAGAAACACGTATTTGATGCTCTGAAACTTTCACCTGGATGTCAATGGTCCTGTTCACTGCAGCATGACGATAGCCTTATGCTGCTTTGATTTTGTTGAACTTGCAACTGCAGATCGGTGCAATACGTGCACACAGACTGAAGGCGATGGGAAGCCAGGTCCTGTGAGGCGAGCCCTGAGCTCTTGTCTGCTGTAGCCGGGTCCTGAGCTCTGACTGCCAGCTCCTCTTCCCTCTCCTGCTCTGCCGTTGGGCACAGGAGCCAGAGAGGAGGCAGGAAAATGAGTGATTAAATAAAAAAAAAAGGAGAGGAAGGACTTCCAAAACCCGTATCTGGTAAAACCAGCAGGATGATGAGATGTCTCTGGCTTAACAAACAGGTTTCTGATATATGATTCAATGCAAACATCAATTGCATGTTAATAGGCACAGCTTTTATTAATTACTGGACAATAAGGGTCGTTATTACCAAACTAACACATTGTTTTATTGGCTACCTCTGGGAATTTAAACCAACATCAGGTCTTAAGGTGAGTTACCTGCTTAAAATAAAACCAAAGCTATAACCAAGCATGAAGTGCAGCACGCGGGGCTGGTTTCAGGCACGGGCAGTGTAAGCCTCTGGCACAAATCCAGCCACCGTCTTCATCATTTATTTTGCTCACCCTACAGCCCTGAGAAGCCAAGCTGGGTAGAGCTGTGGAGGGAGAGCAGGGAGGCTGCAGGGAAGTGGCTCCTGCCGGGAAAAGACAAGAGGGAGGAGTTGCCCTTCCCAGTCCTCCTTGCCCTTAACCTTCTTCACCCTTCCTCTCCAGCTGCCAGAGCTGTGACGAAGGCTCTGTGATCCCCTTTGTCCCCATCCCCTGGTTTTTGCCCCACTCCCCCCTCCCCAGGCGAGGAAGGGCACTGGCCCTGCAGCCTTGGGCAGCCGCTCTGGAGGCTGAGTCAGCTCCATGGATTGGAAACAGCACTGCTGGAGACGCACCTGGATGGGCGTGCTGCTGTGACATGGCAGCATCGTTAACTTGGATAATAAGACTGAGCCATAGCAAACCACCCTGGATTTGTATAGCTCCATGTTTGTTTTTGCAGTGTTTCTGACACAAACCCCTTTAGAGCTACATCGTTACTAACCTTTCAGTACTAACACTACTGCTTGCTATGGTAATAGAAACAAATCCTTCTTTATATGCTCATGATTTCAAATACATTTGATTTGTTTGTTTGTTTGTTTGTTTGTTTTTCTAAGAAGAGCAAGGAGAAAGCTTTCATTTTATAGAGGGTTGGGATGTTTTAATATATTTGTGCGAGTTTTGTCTTGTATTTTTCTTTTGCAGGTTTGCCCATTTACAAGTTCCAAGACTGTTTGGAAATAGATGAGCAGTAAGTAGATATTTTAATCCCAAAAGTAAATTGTAACGTAATCTGTTCATTTGGTGAACTCTCTGTCTCAGTATGGAAATTCACCTGAGCTGCATAAAAGGACACTACTGACTAGAATAGGGAGGTGAAGGTGAATTTTGCAGAAATAAATCTCACGTTTACACCTTTAGTGTGTGGTGGACGCATGAATATGGTGGATATTGTAACATTTTCTTTGCATAAACCTTGTCTGACATCACAGGATCTCAGGAAATTACAAAGACAGAAGGAGATCAAGCTGCCTGTTCAGGTCACCCCCTCAGTGAAATAGCATCCTACTCCATAAAACATAACACACACCGCTTCATTGTACATCTCTTCTCCAGCTGTGTGGTTGCTTTATCTGCAAGAGCATTGACACTCTACTTAATGAGTGGTCTTGACCTTTTCAGAGGCACTAAGGTACAAACATGCATGGAGCATCTTTTGCTGCCACCCTTAAACGTTCCAAAATCGTGAGTCAGATCTCCTCGACTCATAAAATATAAGACTAGCTGAAAAAAAAATGTTCACGAAAACTTCCAACAAATGTGTTGGTGTTCTTTGCCATGCATTTTATTGAGTCTATGGTTTTGAGCCCTCAGAGGTCACTCAGGTTAAATTTTAAGTCTTTCGTTCTCTATAAGCAATAGAAAATTCTGCTGACGTTCCCATCTATTCAATTACAGGACTCAGTTACAGAACCTGGGGAATTACGGAGAACTCTGAGAGAGGCACCTTCGTGGTGCTTCTGATGCACATCTCTGTCAACATGTGCTCAACTGTGTGAATTTAATTCTGCATGAAGCATTGCTGGGCAAAAATCATTAGGAGACACAGGAGAGCTGGATTTGTGTCCACAGGGGTGCTGCTAAAGCTTCTGAGTTTCCTGCTCACTGCTGCCAGGACAGTGAAGCAGTTGGTAGGTTTATATCTCTGTGGTCAGAGATCCTCCGTCTGTGGGGATTGTGGAGTAGAGAGGAACAGGAGGTTTGAGTTGGTGGAGAGCCAGGATAGTGAGCCTTGGAGGGACTCCCCATCCTTGGTGTGATGAGCATCCAGGAGGAAAGAGTATACTCTGCAGGAACTGAACACTCCAACGGAGAGGCTCAGGGAGTATTTACAAGATCCTTTTGGTAAAGCAGGTAATGGATGCCAAGCACCCACACCTCCCTCACTCTGAAGGGTGAAAAGGACAGATTTTAGCAGACGGCAATGGCACCATCAGTACACCATGGTGCTGAGCGATGGGGCAGGGGCTTAGGAACCTCTACCTGTTTTGCAAGCACGACCTCCACCATGACTTTACACACAAGCATTCCCAAAACAGATTAAAGTCTTCTGCAGCAGCCCCAGCACTCAGGTGATCAGGTTTGGTGTTTGTGAGAGGAATGATTTCACACCAACATGGGTGGGTTTTTTTGCTTTTACACTCGCATTTTCATCCAGCCTCGGTTACTGGAAGATCAGTTCTCCTCCTCGTCCTTCTCTGCCATCTGCTCCTTAGTGACCTGTCCCTGCCAACAGGCCCTTGACACTGCTGGTAACCCCAGGCTCTAAGCATGGCCCTCCCCCCACCCTCAGTGGTATCCTAGTGCTTCCTGCAGTGTTGGAGGAGAAAAGGTTGAGAGGGATGTAGCAGGGAGAACTGTGTGCAGGAATTGTGCTTCCCTGGCAGAGGAGAGGCTGAACACGAGGATGCACACCAGGCATGTTCATGCACATGGACACTGAGCTGTGACTCCTGAGGAGGTGGTTTTAGAGAGCTGCTTAAGGTGAGGATTTTAGGCACTTCTTAGGCTTGAAATATGTGAGAACCTGCTAGGTAGTCAGCACTGTTTGAAATTAGGCCGTTCCTTAAGCTGTGGGGTAGCAAGTACCTTCCATGCTGCTGGGCTGTGGCTCTACCAGACCCTTTCAGGCAAGGAGGTTCGACCATGTGCCCTCTTCTGAGCTCCCATATCTCATGATGCCTCTGCTCCCAAGGGCTCATATCTACATTTTGACCTCTGGTTTAAAGTCTTCATTTGCTGCTTGCTCCCATAAGGTGATTATTTCCCTCCTCTGCACTGGCTCTTTTGTTCCAGAAAGCTTTTGTAGCTTCAGTTTGAGATGTGATTCTTTTGGCCTGAAAGCCAGGGCTTTTGGACCCTCCAGGTATCTGGCCTTGAATCCTGCTGCATGTTGGGGTGCCAGGGCTGTTCTGTAGGCTGCAGCCATCAACTCCTCAGCGCCACTCTGCTTTTGCGCATTTGGCTGTGGCCTTTGGCAGCCTTCACTTACTGCCTTGACACCAGAGTTTTGATACTAAAAGCGGTGTTTCCTGGGAGCATCACTTTGGTTCTTTTCTCATTGGTACAGAACTTCTTATTCAATAAAGCGGTGCATTTTCCAAGCCTCTGTAGCAGGAGTCATCTTGCTCCAGCCACAGATTCATGGGCAGAAGATGCCAGTGGGATGCCCTGGTTGCAGCAGCTGCTCATACCAGTGTGCCTGCTTAGCAAGTACAGATGGAAAATGCTGTTGTTTTCCCCTCATTGATCACTGTCCAAAGCATCTGAGGCTCCAACAGAAGGGCCAGAAGGGAGCAAAGTTGCTGTTCCCACAGCTTTGGTACTTCCTTTCACATCTCAATTTCTTTAGAAGTTACCGTGCGGTACTTCAGGCTCGGTGTTGTAGCTGTCTTGGCCTCTCATGACAGGCCTGTTCTGGCTCAGGTGAGGCTGCAGGGACCTGCAGCAAGCAGTTTGGCTCAGGTGTAGGGACACGCAGGTTTCTTCAAGCCTAGAGGCCTGTTTGTCCTTTAACTACGCCTTTTTTTCCTTTTCTTTCTTTCCTTGTTGCTGGTGCAGGTGGCTGGAGTACTCCATGCAGTTCTTCTGTTTCAGGCAGATAAAGACATCTGTAACTGTCAATATCTATCAGCCCTTTCCCTCTGCCATTTTTCTTTTGTTGTTTTACACTGACTTTTACAAGTGGCTCCTCTCAAATTTCCGGTGAAATGAATAATGTCAGTCGAGCCTGTAAATCTGTTTCCCACTGAAGGGGGAGGAAGACGCCATAGACACAGGAATGCCGCTGCAGAGGCTGAGGACACAATCGCAATTAGGCTGAACAATTACAGCAAATTCCCTCGATTCCTTCTCTCCTCCCCCAGCAAGGTGCTGCTCCGCTGCCCATGCAGCCTTCCTGGAGAGGGTTTCCTTCAATGCTCCCCTCTTTCCAAAGGCAGCGAGTAATGGGGGTGTCCATCATCTCGAGGGGCCCTGTTGGCCCCCTGGCACCTCATCAGCTCAGGGTCTTGTTGCTTTATTTAGTCATCTCCCAGGTAAGGTTTTTTCCCCCCTTTTCTGCTTTTGCCCATGCTAAAGCATCATTGCCAGGAGCGATGCCAAGGTGCCGCCTGCTCTGGCGGTTGAAGGGGCCGTTGCTGACGGCCAACCCCCCTCACCCCTCGGTGACAGCCTGGCAGCCTGGTGCCAGCCGCCATCCCCTCCAAGGACTCGGGTACGCTGGACCCTGACCCCATGCCGGGACCACTGCTGTGTCCACAGGGCAGTGGAGGCAGCCAGGAGCAGGGTGGGCTCTCCCGCTGCTGCTGGCTTCCGGATGGGAGCTAGCAACCCTGCATCTACGGATGGACACCTTCCCTTGGAAATTGTCCCCCAAGCCTGGCCCGGTGTCAGCTGCTGCCCTGACAGGTCACTGTGATGGGAATGTCACCTCTCTCTGCTGGAGCAGGCACGGCGGCACAGCAGACGGCCTCTTCTTTCCAGGGCCCTCTGTTTGCACCTGCATGGAGTTACATCGGCAGGTGCAAGGCTGAACAGAGGGATGTGCCTGAACAGCTACACCGCGCTCCCAGGAACCCGCTTAAATGGCTATTTTGATCTCTGCCACTCCTCAGAAACCTTCTCTGTGTTTAAAGGCTTTTTGCTGAGTAAATCCAGCAGGTGCCTTGCCATTCCTTGCTGCCTGTGGGTACCTGATTTTCCTTTTCCCTGCCCGTGACGGCCTCGCTGCTGAGGACTTACAGCGCGGGATGCCACAGGGGGCTGCACCAAAACCTCCTGGTCCCTGCTCTCCTCCTCCTCTTCTTCCTCCTCCTCCTCCTTCTCCTCCATCCCGCTGTGCTTGCCCTGGCGTGGGCACTTGTTACAGGAGGGGTTTTTTTCCTTGTGTGCAGAGCTCCTTCTTCCCAAACCCCACACCCTGGTGAGAGCTCGGGGTGGCGGGGCCCAGCCTGGCTGCGCAGCCAGGAGTGGTTTATGATGAGAAATGGCCTGTCGGCTGCTGCAGACTCACAGCAACGTAAACGCGTTTTCTGCAGGAACAACAGAGAAACAAGGGGAGGCAGGGAGAGATGAGCTGCGAGTGGGAGGGTGAGGATGTGGAGAGTGGAGGTCAGAGGAAGCGTGGGTTTGAAAACAAGAGCAGAATATAACGCCGTTGCTCTGTGATTTCTTTTTTCAAGTAAAAAGGCAGATGAAACTGGCAGGTTTTAACATGGGCAAGTGCCCAGAAGCTCCTTCCGATGCTAGTAACTTATCTGTATCAGTTCTGACACCCACCTCCTGTCACCACCGCTCATCGGGGCATCGGGAGAGCGCCGCGGCCGCACTGAGTCACTTGTTTCTCAGCCATCAGATCATGAACAGCGGTTGCTATTTTTTGAGACTTGAAGTAAATTGGAGAAAAATCAGTGGGTCCTCATCTGGCCGCTGACCAAAGCAAAGCCTCGCCTCAGCGTGGGAAGCCTCGGAGAGAGTTTTAAGTACTGAATATTTGTCACTGACTTTGCAGGCTCCATTGCTCTTACCCCTAATCTTCCTCACTTGCTCATGCTGTGCATGCAGAGGCAGGGAGGGATGATAATGGACTTGCAGTTGTACTTGCTGTTCCCATAACAAACGGCAGGATCCTCACATAAATTGTTTGAACATGTAACACTGCTCTTATTTCTTAACGATAAGGGCTCAGGAGCTGCCCTTTTCCAAAATGAAAGAAATGAACCAAATGCTATCTCTTTGTTTTAAAAAATGATCCCTGCAACTACTACAACAAAAAGCCATTACGGTGATCCTTAAAGGTCTTGCAAGCTTTTACAGAAGAGATTTTCCACTCACCAAATCTGGCTTTGCTCCCATTCCCTCTCCCTCTTCCCAGCCCACATGGCTCAAGCTTTCTAGGGCAGCCCGAGCTCCTAGATAAGCCTATGCTGAACAAGCTTGCCCTGGAGGACATGTCAGAGGTCAGTCCTGGAGGGAGAAATAGCTACTTTGGATACTGTGTCTAAAGCCAAGTGCTCTAGATCTTGCTCCAGTCCCAAGTGCATCCATCATCAATTATATATCTATACTTGCTGTTTACACAGGTTTCTTGTTTATCATGAAATATTTACCTCAAGGCTCCGCATCTGCTGTTAAGCCCAACAGTAGCGCCTATTGCTATGCCAAGGAAATAAAATTTCACCGTAACTTTTTGGTGCTATGGCACAGATCTATTAGGTAGCTGATGCTGGGCTCGTGCTAAGCCACAGCGAGCTGATGCTGGCTCTTACCTGGACCAGTGAACACGGTAGGGGTGTATTTAAACTTGAAAATTTCTGGGTCTAAAGAAATAAACCCCTCTTTTATCACGTGTTTAATAGGTCTACATTTCTGGAGGTAGTAGGGAGAAACTTAAAAAAATCATTTTGAGCAGCGTATACTGACACACACATGTATGCGCGCACTCATACTGGTTTGCACTGTGAGTCTGAGGTAAAAAACGTGATAATGTGAAGTCACTTTACTTCCCGTCCCAAGACAGAGCTCAAGCCCTTGTAGCTGGTTTCACGATCTCTGGAACAGACGGCCTGGAAACTTAACCCATTTGATTTTTGCATAGCCCTCCTGACTTAAACACGCTTATGTAGGTTAATGCATGCACCCATTAACTTTCCCACTGTCAACTGCTGTTAGCGTAGCTGCTTAGTGCCCTGCTGGGAGGGAGACGGATGGGCTCCTCCAGATGCCATCTTGATGCTGCTTTTTTTAGTTCAGCCCCAGGGGATGCAAATCCTAGATGGCTCTCCTGGAGCTGTGTGTGGCTGTGCAAAGCAGTCTGTAGACATGCTCTCTCACCTTAGATTCCCAATTTAACAACACCCCATGCTATTCTTAGGTATATTAGGTGGAAATAATGTCTTTGCTAAAGTAGATAAGCGTAACTGCTTGCCAGGTGAGCAAAAAGAGCCACTGAGGGCTTCAGTGATATGGGCTGAGGCAGCTGCAGAGGTGTGAATTGACTTCCCAGTTATAAGAGCTGCCAGTCAGCCCTGTGCCCATCCAAAAGGGTTGACCAGGCTGAAACCTGGAGTGGGCACAGGGAGGTGCTAGGAATGGAAGGGGAGACAAGGGAAAAAGAAAGAGAGCGATGCATGAATGAGGCAGGTGAAAGCAAAGTCCTCATCTGTCTCTGTGGGCCTTATGAACTAATTGAATGGCTGCCAATAAGAGCAACTTTCTTCAACATGTTCTGTATCAGGTATTTGGTATGGCTGTGTCTTAGTGATGTGTTTCCCTGCACAAGACTTTAAGGTGATGGTCGGCATCAGTGTGCTGCATGCAGTAGAAAGCAGGTGGATTTACTCAGCTCTTTGGCTGGCAAAAAGTGGGAGCGTTTTGTATTGTTCAGGCAGGAGTTAATAGTAGTGTATTTTTCACTGTCTTTCTTTGGGTGTATCACAAAAGTGGTCTATGCAATGAGGAGTGGGGGCAGGAGTGGGGAGAGAGAGAGACATCTAGAGCCAGTGCAGGCAGGAGGCATGGCTGAGTGATGAAGAGTGAAAGATGCTGACCAGGCTCAGGCCACACACGGAGGGCTGGCTGCCCTTCCTGACCCTCCCCAACCGTGGAGAAAGACAGATCTTGACAGGGCTGCAGCTGGAAGGGATCACGCGTCTGTGTGCGAGTACCATGAAGCTGCAGGGTTGGTGCCATCTTCCAGAAGAAATCTACTGTTGGCAAGGAAGAGAAGTGAGTTCTGTTTGGACCCATAGAGTTGCTGGGAGCACTGTGTTCCCACTGCTGATATAGACAGTTGGGTGAAAAGTCTTCCAGCTGCTGGACGCCCGCTGCTGGATCTGCTCCACCTTCCCTGCTCGAGAAACCAGTCTGTCTTGGAGGTACAACCCATGGGTGGAGACTGGCTCTCACGAGCTGAAAGCGCCTCCAAATCCTAAGCAACTTCTGCTGTGCTGAGGTGTTGCTGCTTCGTACAATTTATTTCTGAAGTCTTATTGACAATTACCCTAAATTAAAAGGAATAGGCTGCTGGCTGCAGCGCAGGGTTGTTCGGTATAGCCAAGGGTGTTTTGGCAGTGGATGGGGGAGAGGAAGGGAGAGAGATGCTGTGTCCTGACCCAGACCTCACTCCTGCTGCTTAACCTGGGTCTGTAGTGGGGAGAGCAGTGCTGCCCACTAGTGCTGCCCTGGGTGTCTTCAGGCTCTCAGTCCGGCGCTGCCCTCTTCCAAGACCCCTTGCAGCCTAGGACAGGACTTACTGCAGCGTGGGGACACCCACCCATTCTGTCCAGTGCAGACAAGGGTGCTTCTCAGCGTCCTCACTTTGGATCTAAACTCTTTAAAGTAGCTGTAGCGGTATGGAGGACCTGGCTGTGCTGGCCTGGCCCTGGGGTGGTGCTGGGCTGCTGTGCCTTATTCTGCACACCCAGAGCCTCGGCTGTGCCCCGGGGCCAGCCAGTTTCATCAGGCAGGCGGCGTGGGTGGGAGGGAAGCCCAGTGGGTCTGCCCGAGTGGGCCCCTCTGAGTCACGGGGCTCCAGGCTGGATGTCTGGCGGGGAGCCTGCTGCCGTTTAGGAGAGAGGTAGTCATCCTCACGCGCCTCCCCGCTGTTTGCACAACCACCTCATCCCCAGGCTGGGGGAGGTGGAGGCTGGACAAATGTGCCTGGATGGAGCTATGGCATCCCGAGCTTGGGGCTGTGCTCCCAGGGGAGCTGCTCCGCGCTGTCCTATTTAGGCACTTTCCGTTGCCTAATTGGAGTTGCCAGGGATTGTGTGTGTCACCCAGCAGAGCACAAAGTGACATGATGATAACTCTCACGTGTCTCTGGTCTTCCCTCTTCTCCCTGAAAGAAGTCTGGACACAAGAGTACCTGGGTGGGTTGTCTCGCAGAAAAGCACATGTGTGTGTGTGTCCCCTTGATGGCACACGCTTAGAGGGGATGCCATCAGAGCTGTGCCCTTTGGAGGAGCTGGAAAGGGGCAAACCTGCAAGCTGAGCTGGAGCTTGGATGCAGCGCCGACCCCATGCCGACCCCTGGGCTCTGCAGCCAGTGAGCACGAACACGCAGGGTGTGAGGACACTCAGCGCAGACCAGTTTTTTTTTGGTTTACACGGTGGATTTTGCTGTTTTCCGAGAGCAGGAATGCTGCCTGCTCCTTTGCCGCCTCTAGCGCAGCTGCACCTCTCTGTCCCAGCCTCAGCTGCCACAGCTTAGCTTTGCCTCAAAACACATTCTTGTGCTGGGTGCAGGGCCTCTGCGCTCTCGGATGGAGGTTGGCTTTTAGCTGCCTCTGCCTGCATGGCATCTGCTTCCCCCTGCCTTTTTAATCCTCTGCATTTTCCATAACCTAAAATAAACCAGTAACAAATCTGGGATGCACTCCTCCAGCCAAGGGGACGGATCTGGGGCTGTGGTGTTCTGCACCTACTGTGATTTCTGCAGCAGTCCCTTTCTTTTTCTTTTCTCTTTTTTTTTTTTTTTTTCATTACACAGAAAACTTGTGAGAAATGCATTCTTATGTCAGTAACATTTAAAGGCGAAAAGAAAATCTGCCAGAAGAGAGCCTTAAAAGTCTGACATATTATCATTCAGAGGAGAATTTTCAGTAGAATTATGCTGGAATTTTTCCAATAAATAAATTCTACAGACTTTTAAGGGAGAGCTTTTAGATTAATGGAAATATTACTTAAATTAAAATTCATCCCATTAAGCCATCAATTCCATTGTCATTGCAGCATCATGTGTTTAATGTTAATGACATGCACAAATAAAAAGGAAGAAACCTATTTGTTTCATTGTGCCAAAAGCTGAGTATGGTCTGTTGTGGAAACTTAAATACAAGCCAGAGTGGGCACAAGGCAGGATCAACTGACAGGGTAAAAATGCCCTTGCAGAGGGTATGTTGCACTGTACTGTGTACGGAAATGGTAAGAAACACGTTTGGGCTTGTATTTTCAATGGACTGTTGTGGGATTTTTTACACAAAAGAACTTAATGACTTCAGGAGGAAGCCTTCTGCATCTTACAGGCTCTGTCCCTTTGTTTTTGGAGCCTCACATAGGGGAGAGTGAATCCCAAACTCCAGCTGGGACACATCCCAGGCTCGCTCCTGCGTCAAAGAAAGAGTGGGTAGCTTGGGGGGGAGCTGCCAAGTTCAAACCATGTCTCGAGCTCTGTGCACTTCCAAGATGAGCTCTCACAAGACTAGGTTTCGTGCCACCTGCATCAGGACCCTCTGCTTCCAACCAGGCTGGACAACCTGAGGGACAGTCCTCTGGGCCTTTTGGAGCCTCTGCTTCCCATCTGGGCAAGGGTACATAGGCAGAGGGACAAGTGAGTGAGCAAAAGGGGAAAAGCTAACTGGCTTCTACCTCTTCTGCCTTTTGGTGTAATTTATGCTGGATCGGGAGAGAATAAGGCAGCAGAGAAGGTTTCTATGTTTTATGCTATGTCACTTGTTAGCAGGTGACAGGGCTCTTGCTTGTGATGGATGTGAGCTTGGCTGATCGGTAGGCGTTTTTGTCTTGAGCCACCCACCATGGTGCATGTGTGTGTCCTCAGGGGTCACCCCAGGTGTAGGGTCTGCTGCTGGTGCCCTGGGGAAAGCAGAGGGCAGAGGCAGCCTGTGAAGGAGGTGAGTCTCCATCAGATGGGACTGTGTCACTCTTGGAAAGGGTGGCTCATAGTAGCAGGGTTGTAGGGGGCAGAGGTGGATGAGGCTAGCCCATGTAAGAGGTGCCACCGGTGCTGCGTTACAACCTCACCTGAGTGTCTGCTCAAGCTTCTTCTGACAGCTTCTGTTGCAGTACACTGCAGTGGTCTCGTGGCTCTTCCCTGTGTTGCTTTGGAGAGCCTGGCTCCTCTTCTGGCATCCAGGTGCAGATAGCCCTGGGGATTTTGCCTGAATCCTTGCTGGAATGCAGGTGGGCTTCCAACCCAGGGGACAGAATCCAAGATTTAAAGCACTGCTTACAAACACAGCCCCCACAAAGTTCACATCTGAGAGCTTTACATGGGCTTGAGAAGGATTTCAAGACAGTATCTAAATGTGCCTAACTGCAATGAAGCTACTTAGTGACTCAGCTCAGGCTCCAATTCATAGACTGAGGCACATTATCTAACAGAATAACCCAGCACAGAGATTGAAAGGCTAGAAGAATCATTGTCCGTTGGTATCTTCCATACCCATGTCAACACTCATGGCCAGGATAGCTCCAGTAACAGCAATTTAGGTGATAGCTACCTCCTACCGTTCAGAAGACAAACCATTTGCTGTTATTGTGGACACAGGAGCTGCATCTTAGGAAATGCTCCGTTCAACCTCGGGAAAGGAGTGAGCAGGTTTATCTGGCTCTCAGGGCAGGTTCTCCTTTGCATTTGTTGCTTTTGTCCTTTACTGAAGGTGAAAGGGTCTTAGGGCAGGAGGGCCAGTTCCCAGTGGAAGGCTACATGCACTGCAAGGCCAGGCCTTAGCCTTCCTCAAACCTGGGAAGAAGGTTTGACCTGGAGCTTGTTCCATCATTCTTGACTTCTTGGTCTGTGCAGCAACGTGTCCGGAAAAGTGCTGGATCAGACTTCATGTCCCTAGGGGGGGTGTGGGCAATGTTTGCAGCAAATGGAGAAATGACTCAATTTGAAGCTTGAGATGGCTTTAAGTGAACAGAAACCCCATGCATGTCACTGTCACTTCCCCGGGTTTCTCATGCGCTCCTCTCAGGCTTTGCTATACAAAATGAACAGCACTTTTATTGCTGAGACGAAGAATAGCTTCCAGGCCAAGTTCCAAGGTCAAGCCATCCATTTGGCCTTCTCCATCTATATGAATTATCTGTCTCCAGCACAAATTTGAAACAGTGCAAATGCATCATTGTTAGAGCATGTTTTGAGAACAGCTTCAGGAGCATTGAACGTATCATTACTCGTACAGCGGCAGGGTTCCCAGATGCTTCACTGCAATTACTATTTAGGCTCAGTTACCACAGTGGCTTCCCAGTCCCTCCTTTTATCTCCAGGTAGTAACCTTTGCCACAGAACAAGTACTTATTTTTCATCAGTAACACAAGATGTATTTTCCTTGAATTCCCTTGAGCATTCTGTGCTTGTGGTCAATAAAAGAGAAGTTCACAGTGAGTCTGACTGCTATGTGTTATCACAGCTACTTTTCCATAGCTTGATTTCTCAGTCTCCTGAGGCAGCTGTGGACTTTCATTCAGGCGCACTGGCGTTCATGTCCAGTGGGTTTTGTTTCTTTTTTTTTTTTACCTTTAGCAAAAGGCTAAAGACTCTTCTCCACATTCTTATGAAACTCTTCTTGCTTTCATCTTTCCCTCCTGCCCTGCTCAGGTCTTCAGTCTTGGGTTCAAAGGGAACTTCTGCCAGCAGACTTCTTCATACCTGGTGCAACCTAGGGACAATTCACTCTCAGGGAAAGAATGGGCAATTTGTGCATTCCCATCATCACCAAGGGCTTCCTGCAGAGGAAAATAGCTCAAGGTTTCCGAGGCTCCCTTCTCCCATCACAAAATTAGCCTGTGGGCAGATGTGCAATCAGCACATCTCTGTTTGTCTTGGCCATGAGCCCTCCATAGCCGGTATTGTCTTCTTTGGGAAACCAGTGAATTGCTTTCTATTACCCTCTGCTTCCCTGCACTCGGACTGTCTGCTTTGCAGGAACTTGTATGCTTAGTGCTGTCCCATGGTGAATTTAGTCCTTTCCTTTTTAGCATTTTTTTTTCTCCATGCAGCCCTACTTTTTTGGCTGTGGTTGCCATTTGCCAAACTCATAGCGAAAGGCCTGCTTATAGGCCTGTATTGGTACATACAGACTGTTTCTCCTTTGAGAAATGGGCATGGCAATTCTTTCATCTCTCCTAGGGGCATTCTGAAGAAAATATGTTAAATTAGCCTAACCCCTGGTCTGTATGATTAGTATATGTGATTACTGCATGTCAGCCAGGTAGATGTATATAGCAAGGCAGTGTTTAAGATGGCCCTTCTAGCTATGAAACAACTCATCATTAACAAATGCTCAGTGATCACTTTGACCTGAGAGCAGAGGCAGACTTTGCACTTTCCTGGTTCACCAGGAACACCCATACCGCTTGAGAGCAGTAAAATACCTCCTGGGGATCATGCAGTGGTATGAGGCCAACATCCCATGGGGGAAGGATTCAGACTAGCACATCTATGCAGCAGTCACTTGTAATCATTGTTAATCCAATGAGAGTAATAAGTAGGTATGGACTCCTGCATGGATTTATTGCTCTGAGGGGATACCACTGGCAGAGATAAAGCAAGGGACAATATTTACCAGAAATAAATGTTGACATTTATGGAAGTCTAGAATGTGTGTTCACATCTATTTTGAATGTTTTCATGAGAGCTACCTGGGAAGCCTCCATTATGGGTATATTTCCTAAAGGGTAATAACATTTTCTGTTAAGCTATTATTCTAAAAGGATAGATTAAATTAAAGGTTAATTTAAAAACTATTTTTTTTCTCCTGGAAGGTGAATAATATTTTTCACTTACATTGCTGCAGTCCATCATAATGTGTTTATTTGCATGTGTAATTTGGTTATCTGGCATTACTTCAAACTCACGATTATTCATTTCTGATGAGTAAAGAACAATTTGGGCCCTGGTCCTTTACATTAATCTCAAAAATTAATCCCACGGGATAAAATCTTGCCTCCAGTGATATTGCAGCAAAGCTGCCATGGATGTCACTGGGGCCAGGGTTTCACCTGCTACTCGTATGCTTAAACACACATCTAAGGGTTTGCAGAGTCCACATTTTACTGACTTGCTGTGTGCCAGTGGCTCTCTTTGTGTTCAGCCAGCAACTCCTATCCTCCAATGGCAATGTGAAGACCTCAGGAGAACAAGGCTGTTGGAAAAAAATCAAAGTCCTGTTGCAAAAATCCTGACCTGCTTCTTTTTCATCTTCCAAGAGCTGAACAGGTTAAAGGAGTAAAATCTGTAGCGTCCTCACCGTTTGCACATTGTGGTTACTTAGGGTCAATGTTTCCCTGTGCAGTCAAGCAGGGATTGATTTTTGTTTGTACAGGTCTATCTCGCAGCAACAGAGAAAGACGTTATAAACATGGGAAAATCTGATATGGAAAAGCTGGCAAGGGAAACTGTTCAGTCTTTTTGGACTAATATATATGCATGCATTTAATGAATGGTGTATTACGTAGCCCAGAAAAAAATGTATTGAAACGCATCAGAATTGTAAAGTGGAACATTGGGCTACAGATAGATGGTGTTTCCTGACTAGATAAATATCCTTTGTGGTTGGCTTGGGTTTATTTTATCTCTTTATTTTTCACTCTCACTATTCAGTAGGGGGTTTTGGGTTTCCTGGACTCTACAGAGGATCAGTCATTTTCTTCCTGTGGCTTTCTCAGCAGACCATCTTCATCCTGTGCATATTCACAGCTGACTGGGTGCACCGAAGTGCTCTTATTCTTTTTGTTTCCTGAAAAACTTAGTTGTGGAGAGGAAAATCAAAAAAGAGAGTAATTTAACTGGGCAGGCCCCTGTAGGTAACTCAAGGACCTCGCTTTTGTTGAAATTGCTTGAAGCTTCATGATGTTTATCTTTTCCACATTTTAAGTTTGCCAGATACAAGAAAACATGGTTATTTTTTACTGAAAGGATAAAATGTTTGTTTTGTTAGGGTTTGTTTGTTTGTTTGTTTTGGTGTTTGGTTTGGTTTTTTTTGTTTTTTTGTTTTTTTGGTTTTTTTTAAATGCAGGATGAGCTTCTTTACAAAGCATACAAATCCTGACCACAGACAGAACTAAAGTGCAAACGACAGTTTTGCACCCAGCTATCTGCCAGCACTAACACAAAATGGCTTTTTTTTTTTGTTTGTCTGTCCTGGGCATAAATTCCCAGTTCTTTTTTCCTTTTTTATGTTGTCTTCTTCCCTGGACTATTGCCAGTCTGCTGCAGACACAAAGCAATAACCATATAAGCTCTCCCCTTTGCGCCTGCATTTAGGATGGGGAAGAGCCCTTCGGAAGGGCTGTGCATGAAGGACCGCAGCTGCATCCAAACGGCAAGAGTCTCCATGTGCAAAGTGGAGATTTTCTTCCCTCCGCTTCCAATAACACCTGCCAACTCTGCAAATTAATCTTGGGATGCCTGAAGATGGGCACCCAGAAAATAAGGTACGGACAGTGTCAGTGTGTGACAAATTTAAAATAGGAGCAATCTGTCACAGCCAGGGATGGTATCCATTTCTGAACTCATGGGTAAGAAATACTCATTGACATTAGTGGGAGCACAATGGGGGCCTGGCTTGCCCACAGTTACTATATTAAATGACCTGTAACTCGAAAGGTCTTGGATGAAATTTATTATTCTGCATCTACCACATCAGTTTGCAGTGACATTTAGCTCAAGACAAACCCTGAAGAAGTGATAAGCTAGTGGAAAGCAAGATAGGAAAAAAAAAAAGAGTAAATTAAATCTAGGTAATTTTATTAATAATTTTTTAGTTTCAATGAACAGCCCCTTTTTGCAGAAGGAATTGCAGATCCCACAATTTCCAAAACAAATGGGGTGCTAGGAAGGTTTTATCAGGGAAATAGTTTTCATTGCTAAGTAAAGGAAATTCTCTCTTATTTTTAATCATTCATATAGGTCCTTAGCTGACCTGCCACAGTTTCTTAGTAGTTTGTTGATCTGTTGATGGTGAATATTGCCACCTCTGCTGTCTCCAAGTCCACGTCTGTGTTGACATGCATGTTAAATGGCTTCTTCAAACACTGTTCTATTGTTTTTTTGAGCTTAGGAATTAAAATGGAAAGCACATTCACTCCTTAATATAGAAAGAAAAATGGAAATGTTATTTTAAAACATTTAAAGTGGTTAAAATTACAATAAGCGTGAAGTGAGTTTGGTCCATTTTTTAAAAGCAGCCCCCAATGGCAGGTGAAATACAGGCCGTCATACTTGGATCCAGTCTCCCTTCACATTTTGATGAGATTTCGTGGCTCTTTCATTCATTTATGGTAATGCATCAAATTATGTTTTAAGAAAGTTAGAAATGAAGACAAGAGATGCTGCTTGTTTAAAAGTATTTTGCATAAAAGCAGTGACTTTTAATTCTGGGTAATGACAGAGATTGATAATGCAGTCTAGAAGCGAATAAAATGCTGGCATATTCTCTGTGAGCTTTTCTTCCGTTGATAAATATCCTTGCTGCCACAGATATTTGCATCTTTGTCCAGCTTTGTCCAGCTGTGTGCTGTAGTACAGAGACATCATTTTATTCTTTGGGCAGATAAAATTCTGAATGTATAGGCCAGTAATTTGTTATACTTAGTGGCCTGATAAAGATTTCTGAATGTTACGGGGACACATCAGGACAGGGCAAAGAGACTTGGATAGTCTGATGATCAAAACCATCATGTAAAAGAGCACTTATTGTGCAGCATTTGAGTGTTTTTTTCTAGCCTGAATCTAGCTAACGCTTCAGACGTATATATAAGCAATAACTAAGATGTGCTTTCATAACTGCAATGGCAACCCTGCAAGGATTGTACTTGCACTTTTGGCAAATGATGTTTTCTCCAAAACCAGTTGTTTAGAAAAATCATGACTTATTTAACTTGTGGTTCTACAAACAAAAGACACTGAAATTATTATTTTCTCTTTTCTTTTTGGTGTTTTGTTTAGAAGCCTGTTTTTCTGATATTCTTCCTTCTAACTCTGTTTGGTAAGCGTGTGTTACAATATCCTCCCTTTGACAAGTCTTCTACAATACACTTCAGAGAAATGGTGGATAAAAGGAGTCAGGAAAGTACTCAGGGCTGTGAGAGTGTTCTTCTTATTTGCTGGGCCTGCTTATCATGAGGAGCCGGGGCAACAAGGGAAAACTTCACTTCCCCTGTCCCTCTCTACTCACGGATATTTTGAGGGTGCAGGCAGAAATGCTGCAGAGCCAGTGCAAAGCCCCATCACACAGAGGGGCACTAGGCTGAATCTGTCCATCCCCATGTGAAGACATGGCCTCAAATGCCTTGGGTCAGCTTTTCGGGGTGCGCCAGTGAGCTAACAGCTCAGCAGGAGCAACAGTGATGCCCAGGTCCATAGGGGTCTCACTCACCAGTCGTCTAGAAGGCATGCACACCCTGAGCCCCTCCAAAACAATAGACCCAGCTTTGTGGGTTGGGCAGTCAGTGTTGATGGAGGTTGGGTGATCAACATTCAAGTGCTGCCGGTGATGAAATGCGGCACTGTCTTGAGGTCAGACAGCGACCTATTAACCAAGAATAAGCTGAAGGTCTCGATGTGACATAGTAGGGGGCCAAAGTGCACATCTGTTATTAAAAGCATGTGTTGCTTGTGGTAGCTCATAAATATAACACCCGTCATCTTGCCCCTCTCAGTAGACCTAGATACTGGGCAGTTTTAACTCCGTTTTAATACCGTCATATCTATGACTGAAATCATAATATTTATGCAGGGTAGTTTTTCAAGAAGCTTACTGGATGTGAAAACAAGATCCTGGGTTTTCCTCTTTCATGGAAGCAAGCTGAAGGTCAGATTTACAACGTTTCAAGCTACATTCTGTGCTCATTTACACAGCTGTAATCTTGAGTTATGCCACGGAGGACAAGCAATTGCTCCAGACTTACAGGGATATAACTGACAGCAGAATTTAGCTCAGGGTTGCCAAAGCTCGACAGAAAAGGAGCTGCAAGGGTGGAATTTGGTGTTCGTGAAGTAGCTTGTGTGTATTCAAGAAATGCAAGAGCCCAAAGATTTATTAGCAGTGTTTCAGAGCATTATTGAAATTAGGCTTAATTATCTGTGTAATTTGCTGGAACCAGCATTTTAGCATTTTTGATCAAGTATATGCCATTAATTTTAAAAAGAGATGTACCAGGCTGCTCTCAAAAAGTGAAGTGAAAAGATTTAAAAAGAAAGCCCATAATTTCCAAACTGTGCCTTTCACAAGCTTTGAAGGTTGTTGTTGCTTGAGTCCCACTCCCCGCTTCGCAAACAAACAGTCTGTTCGCAGTTTATTCATATGGAAGAAAGTTCACATCACCCCAGAGGGTTGCTGGAAAGGAAACGTCTCCTTGTTCCCAGGCTTGCTGAGCTCTGCCATGCCTCTCCCTCCTGTCTTCGCTTCAGCCCCAGGAATACTGCCTGGAAACAGTCCTGGCCATCCTTGGAGGAAGGAGGAAAAGAAATGGAGCTGTGAGCAATAACCCACCCACTCCTTTGCAGCAATGAAAGTGTAAGGCTTCTGCTCAGACCTGTACCCTGTCCTCTCCATTCTGACGTGCTCCACAGGTACCACTTGGTTTGGAGGTGTTAGCTCCATGCCCAAACCTCTGTTTCTGCATTGTCTTCTTGCCAGCCCCCTGATGAGGTGTAGCTTGTGGTTGCCCGAGCTCCCAGCAAAGGAGGATGTTCTTGCGTGGAAAACAGCACCCACCCCAAAGCTCAGTGGATGTTGCTTTTCTCTGGTTTCTGTGGAAGCTTTGGAGAAGACCTTTAGCTACTCTCTTTGCCATGGATTAAATAGCAATAATGACACTTCCCTCTTTTTTGAAAGAGTGCTTTGAGGATACAGTCATTAATATGTATGAATAGCTTGAAGCTTACATGAACACTGTAACATTGAGGGCTAGAGGAATGCCAACACAGCCAGGTTATTAGCTGTCATTTTGCCAAACCTCTGCCCAAGAAAGCCTTTGTTTTCAGGACAGCTGCTGAATGGTGGTTTTCTGTGGTCAGCACTTCTGTAGTTCAGATTTTAACTTATTTATTTTCCCTTTTTAACTTCTCACCCATTGCCTCCAAATAGGTCTCCAGCAGCATAGAGATAGTCAGCATGTAATTTTGGGAGGTAAGCACTAAGTACGAAGTCGGGGGATGCCATTATTGAAATGTTCTGTGTCTTGGCTCAAATGGCGGAGAAGCATCAGCTCAGACTTTCCCGGTAAATGATTAACTTTTGTTAGTGCAGAGGACAGAGCCATGATAAGAATGCAATTAATTCCGCCGGCAGCCCAGCCAGGCCAGCAGTCAGCGGTGCTCTCACTTGCAGCTTCTGGCTCTGCAGGTCTGATTTGAGAGTAACTAATTAACCGCAGGTGCAGGCTAAAAGACTTGTTGAATTAATGCACGGTGTCTTCTTTTCTGTGTTCCCAGGCATTTGTAGCTCACAAGAAAAGAGCAGGCGCTTGATGCTACAAATAACAATAGAGTGCTGATGATGGAGGTAATTAATCCTTTATTATTCTGGTGTGATAGACTGCTGCTAGGGCTGTCATTCAAGTACTTCTCATGCAAAACTGTGTCTCGAAGGTGAAAGAACACGGAGTAGGTGAAAGACTGAATAGTGTTTTAATGGCTTTTCTGGTGTTATGGGCATAGATACATCTTCAGGTTTTTTGGCAAGATTGTCAAGACCTTGTAGTTAAACCTCAAGACCGGACACATTCACTGCACTGTGCTCTGGGCTCTGTCTTTGACTCGCCAAGGCAATTTTAGCAGGCAGCAGCTTAAAATGAAACGTCAGGCGGGTTCAAATGACACACGGACATGGAAAAGAAACACAGGGTCATAACTGTGGCTCATTGTGGGCTTTCTTTGCTCTTTTACCACTTCCTGGCCATCTGCAGACAGCCACTGTCAGTAACAGGCTGCCGACTTTGAGGGACCTTAGGCTAATCCCAGCGCAGTTCCTCCTGATGGTGAAGAAGGTGGTGGTCTTGCCATAAAGGAGACTGGCTTACAGTAGAGGTATCGCGGATGCCTACGGACCTGCAAAACCAGCAAATACTGTTTTGGGTTATTTATTACCAATAACAAATGCTGCAAAATGGTGTTTGTTGGTCGCAACTTCCTGTTCCCTGAATAAGGATCCTTATTGGTTCAAATTAAACTCTGGGACTCAAATATCTTTTTAAAGCTAGAATTAACGGTAAATTATGAAAATGTTGGCCTTCTGCTCTCTCTGTTGTCATTTCCTTGCTTGTAATACCCATTTCTCCCAGACACAGGAATTTTGTGATTTATGAGAGAAGGTAAGGAGAAAATAACCTTCTGTGGTAGAAGCTCCATGGAGTGCCAAGCACTAGGAGAGTTCAGCCTCAACATAAGGAAAAACCCCCAAACATAATGTATATGTTTATTTTAAAGACAGTAGAGATTTCGTGCTCTTCTTGTTACTTCATGACAAAAATGGTCCAAAGCTATTAGGAATGCTTATAGTGAGAAAATAAAGCTGAGTCTAATAAATGGATCAGATAGGACAGACCATGTTTTATTCAGTGTGGGAACCAAACACTGCCATATTGTACAGATTTGCTGATCTGGAAGAATTGTACTTGCTTTGCGGAATGCAGCTCGAAAGCTGAGCGCATGAATATGACAGTTTCCTGGGTTTTAGCAGACGATTTTAAGACAGAAACATTGTTTGGAGAGTTTTCTAAGGGATTCTGATCAACTTACGTAAGTTCAGGAAACTGGGAATAATTTATTATCCTGCCATATTTTCCAGTGGCTTTTGTTTTACTTGCATTCAAGTATTTAGACGAGGGTTGTATTCTGCTACAGACTTCAATGCTTACTCTACGTTAGGGGAATTGCTGAGGATATTTCTTAAGACAAGGAATTTTTTTGATTCTTCTTTTCCTCTTTGCTAGTTACCTATGGTACTGTGGGAAATTTTACGTGGTAGAGTGTTTGCCCTCACTGGCCGCATAAGAGCTTTGAAAAAAAACCTTTCTACCACCATTTGTATTTTACAACAGCAAGAAATCTCACTGACCCACTGTTGGCTGTGGGTCCTGACGGGAAAGAGCTCGAGAAGGGTGAAGCCCTAAGTTACTGCTCAGCATATAAGAAGTGTAGTTGTAGCGTGTGTGTGCATAACCACCTGTAGTGCCAGTAACAAGTATGATTTTTGTTTTCTGAACGCCATCCCTCTGAAATTTCCAGGAAGCTGCTCTTTGCTGCTGACAGTTGCTACAGAGGCGATGGCAGCAGTGAGAAGGTTTTTGTTCATGTATTCTTGTCTTCATTAATTTCCAGTGTGTCATTTCAGCTGAAAATATGCAGTTGCTGTTAATGTGTTCAAAAGCATGATGTTGGCCAGGCAGCTATTTATGTCACAGTAAATATTTGATGAGGAGGTATGTTATTTTTAGCCACAATCACAACATATTATTGGGATTTATAGGCCTGAAATAAGTCATCTAACACATGATCATTTGTTACCTTTACAGTTTCCTGAGGTTTTTTTTCCATTTCCCTTTGTAATTTGAACTAGAGAGGTGGTGATTCAGAGGGTGTCAGTATGAACTGTTGCACATAAGCTGCATAGTAGGAGGAAACATCAAGCCTCAAATCATGGGTCCCATGCTGATGGGGGATGCTGCAGCCACTGAAGCAGTAAACCCAGAAAGGCTGTGCAAATATGTGAACGTACAAATGGATCTCAAAGCCGTGATTTTCATATTCCAGCAATCACTGCTGTAGGAGTGCATGACTGACAGCACAAAGGACTTAGATTTACTGTAGAGAGATGTAAATTGATAAGCCGGTAGACAGCCATCATTCTTCCTTTATTCTCTCTCTGTATCCCATGTCTTTCTCTGCTGGCATAATCAAAGCTGACATAGTGCATGCTATACCAAGTTATACTTTTCGTAATTATAAGTCAGTACGTGAGATCTGAGGGTGTTATTCAGGAAATGGCAAAAAGCTCCCTGAAATACAGGTTTTCAGAATGATCCTCTGATAATATTGTTTTTCACATAGATTCTTGATACTCAGACTCTATATCTATGTCTTTAAGCTGTCTGGGTGCTTTAAGAAAGGATAAAGACAGTGGAAAAAATGAGGGAGCTTTTCCTTTTACACAGAAGAAAATGTACAAAGTGTGAGATACCAGTTTCCTTCCCCCTCGTCCCTCAGCTGAGTCTGAGGCATTTTGCTGAGCCATACATGTTTCTAAAAAAGCGTTTGTGGGTCTGACTTAAGAAGAAGAGGTAAAAGAAGTCAGGAAACCAAAACAGAGCTCATCTGGGAAGACTTAAAAGAGCAATCAGTCTCCCCCTTAGCACTGGCTGGGGTAGCACACCTCTGGTGGCTTGAGGCCGAAGGCTCCTTTTCCATCTCATTAGGCTCCGTTGCCTCTGACTTGAACTGCAACATTATTAGATCTAAAGAGAATGGACTGTAAGGTGTTATGATGCAGATGCGCTTGGAAATCTCATTTTTCCTCAGGTCTGAAAAAGTACGGTAAAATCTGAACACTAATTTTGCAGCGCTTTGACCTCAAACGCATACACTGAAAATACAGATCCCATCTGGATTCAGTGAATGTGAAACTTTGACAAGAAGGCAAAGGAGGCAACTGAATGCAGATTTCCTCACTTTGTAGCTCCAGCAGGGAGGTCCTGCCCACCATCCGGACAAATCCCAGGGCCATGAGTAATTTTCCATACTTTCACTTAAAAATTCTCCAGTACTTTTGTTGAACTAGTCAAGAAAGCACAGAGAAAGAAAAATGAGTTTTATATTTTTGTCTTTAGTCATATTAGATTGAAAATAGTAGAGGAAACAAGATTCTCTCCCTTGATAAGGAAGAGATTATTTCTTTCCATCCAAACACTGCTGTCTCTTTTCATGTCAGCTTCCTTCAGACTTATTTGCACTTCCAGAAACAGAGAAACCTATAGCTATATTTCATGGATGTTTATGTGCAGGCCTTATCTGCACAGGGTCACCACGTGAGCAGGAAAGCACACTTCTGCACAGTACAGGTGCATAGCCTACAGGCTTATAAAGAGAGAGTAAGTGGGATGAGCTGTACGCTTTTCATGTAAAATTTGGTAGCACAGTCTCATATTTATCCAGAATACAGTTCAGGCTCTTCCTCCTGCTTTTTCTAAACCTGGGCTACCTTCTGTGATTGATTTGTCCCCCTCTACAAAGATGGGCAGAACTTTCTTGCATGACGGTGTGGGTTAATTTATTTATTGCTGTGAAGGATGCTGTAGAGTCATTGGCAGATACCAAAGCAGAACAAGTCCTTGTTATTCACACAAAGACTTTTATATTTGCCTTGACCTACAGCCCCCTGCCCCTTCGTCTAACTGGATTCCCATAGAATACACCATTGACTTTGCCCACTGGGGTCCAGACTCATAATAGCTCAAATCTTGTTCTGCCTCACCTAATCACACATTAAATGACCATAAGGTAGTGAGGAAAACAAAGTATTTCTCTCCCTTTAATCTTTAAAACAGGGAACTTCCTTCATCCAGTAGCTCCTCTGCTTAAATATGGCTAACAGGTAGTTTCAAAGAGCCAGAATAGATTAATTTTTATTTTTCTTTAAGCAATTAACTCAGGTGCCAGAATTAGGACCTGTTTGTGCTAAATTGCATCTGTAGTTGATGGAGAAAGAGAAGCAATTCTGAAGGGAGATTTATCTCTTGGGTTCCCTTTGGAAGTGCCTATTTCCTAGTGTAGATGGTACTCAATTTTCAGCATCTCAATTTTAAATGCTTCCAATTAAGCAGGATGAACCTAATGCTCTTCACAGTTGTGTGAGCTTGCTGGGAAGATGTAAGGGAAGGCACTGCTGCTCATGCACTCCTATCCAAAGGTAGCTCCTTGTCTTATGTCAAATCGTGGAGTTACAAAAGAAGGAAAAGAGTCCAAATATTTTTGGCTAGAATTAGTGAATAAAGCAGCATGTTGAACTACTACTAACTTAAGTGAGAGTGGTTGTCTGAAATACTCTTAGAGATCAACCCCAGGTGATTCCCATCAGTCTGAGTGCTGTTTTAAATCTTTCACATGCATGCATTGGTGCATTATTGCTCCTGTCTTTTTGCAGGACTTTTCATTGGAAAATGGCTTTTTGGGGGATTATAGAGAGTACTTTGGAAAAGGATAGAAATTTCTTTACAATTCTTGCAGTACACACATAGCTCTGTAAGAGCTGCCCAAACAGACACTGCCAAATGGTTTTACATAGGTCACTAAAAACCTCTTTCGAATAGCTATGCTGACTTGCTATGAGCACAGATTAGTTTCAAGCGCAGGAAAAAAAGACGCAAAATCTTATTACCAATTTCCTAGGCAATCCAATTCACAGGACACTCATGCCAAAATTGTGTTTACTGGACTATTTTCTTAACAGGGTCATTATATTTCCTTCAAGGTAATTCTTAAAGAAAGGTTTTATTTCTTCTCACTTTTTCTTGTCTGTTTCTCTGGCAGGAATAGGCCTTTGGGAGCTTCTTAGGAGTGAAAGTATAAGAAAACCATCTTCCAGAATGTGTGCTGCGTGTCTGTTGCTGCATATTCCTTCAAATTTGCTTTTAAAATGCGTATTGGTTACAAAATAAACCCGAATGAGCCATTATACTCTGGTGTGTAATTATGCATTTAGGACACATACTACACACAGCTTTAAAAGAAATCTGTATGGAAACAAATTGCATTACATTTGCAGTAGCTGAAGGTAGCTGAAGAGCAACACCTCAAGCCTTTCAAAATACTGAAGTCATTTACACCATTTGCTGAAGTAATTATCTCCCAAGCCTCAGATTCCAGTTTCAATGCCTTTGCTGCACAGGATCTGTATAGGTCTCAATACAGCATAAAGGACCTGAGTTTGGCTGTATCACAGCCTTGAAGTAGATTTAGTGCTCCTGCGTGACATATCAGCTCAGAGTAGGACTGCTGGCCTTTGGGAGGAAGCGTTAATGGGGGTCTAACACACTGTGTTGAGAATGAAGAGACATCCCCAGGTGCAAGGGTGAGACCCAACTTTCTGTCTCTCCAAAGATTAGTGACGAGCAGGGATTTAAGTATTGGATGAATGGTTCTGGGATTTACCTGAGAGATGGATGTACCTATATGGCTGGCCAAGAAGATGGAAAGGTCTCTGGCTTCTTGTTTCAGGGATTCAAACTGCCACTAGAGTAGTGCAGTGCATCTCCCCAGCTTTGACAGTGTCGTACCACATATTCTTCCTTTTTTACTGGTACTTGGCAAAGTACCTGCCTCTTGGGGGGCCAGTCCTTGGAAATAACCATGTGAAGCAGAAATGGCAGAAGGCACTCGTAAGGAAGCTGTGTGCTTGTCTGGGTTGACGGTACGGAGTAATATCAAGCATGCTTCCTTGCCTTGAGACAGCAGTTCCCGCATTAAATTCACAAAATGCCTTTCTCTGCACAGTACAGTTGGAAATGTTAAGAGTCATGCTTATTAGTGTTGGCACATATAAAGCAGAGATGCGGTAAACGAGTTAAGTGTCCTGAGGATTTGAGAGCTGGGGTGTTGTTTTTCCTTTTCTGGAGCTGAGCACTCAAGAGACTTTCGTTAAACCTGGGCCTTTGCAGATCCTCGTGCTGATTCTGCCACTTATTTATTGTTTGGCCTCAAGCTAGTCACTTAACCTCTTGCCACCCTAATTTCCCCATCTGGAAAATTATGTTTACTTACTTCTCCTGAGGATTGCACGGGGTTTAATGAATGTCTGTAAGGGATTTGGAGATCCTCAGATCTGAGATGATACAGGACTGCAAAAGATTCACCGCACGTGCAAGGAGGAGGAGGGAGTTGATGCCCAGGCGGGAGAGCTTGCCTGCATTCCTGCCATGGAACAGAGTCCGAAAGTGTATTTGGCAGGGGAGGATTGTACTGCCTGTTTTCAGATGAACTCCTCTTCCTTGTGGCCTTTTTAGATGTACTGGAAGAAAAAGGAGGCAAGTGACTGAACAGAGAGGAGGGCGGCTGAGGTTAACTGCTTTCTCCTGTTGGTCCCCTGGATCTTCTTGTCAGTGCGATAACAGCTGGATCTCCCAGGAAGGTAATGATCTTCCCGGATACTCCATCTTGCTGCAGGCTATTAGCAAAGCCAGGCAGTCCCTTTGCTGCCCATTTCTTTAGCAGGGAAAAATGAATCTCTGACCAAAAAAAAAAAAAAAGTTTCCTCCATATAATTAAGCAGCATTAGAATGAGGCCTGTGCCTTTGCTGATGAACTTCAGTGAAAGCAGATGGTCACAATGGTATTAAAAACTAAAGACTTCAGTCAAGCTTTTAATTGAAAACAATTGGACCCTGCTGGATGGTAATTACCTTGGCTGCTTGCAAATAATATCACAGCACTGCTACCTACGAAGGAAGAACGGAAACTGAGTTAATAAGAACTGCTTGATCTGCATATAATAAACAAGGAGCATCCGAAACTATTTTCTCTGGTAGCTTCTCCCCTGCAAGATGCTTTCTAGTGGTTAGCAGTGTGAAAAGGAACACAGAGTGGCAGAAAATGAAACGTGTAAAGCATTTTCTGGATTCATAAAATAACTTGAAGAGCCTGTCTTCCCCCACCTCCCTCCTTTTTTTTTTTTAACAGCTGAAATCCCAGACAGGTCTGAGAAAAACAGAAAATCAAAATAAAGTGGAAAAGCTCTAGATTATCCAGCGCTCCTCCTTTTCGGAATGGCAATGATAATGGCAAGCTGCCTTTATCTTGTTTTATCTGCTTTCTCCTTCCCTGGAGAAGGCTGGGGTCTTCTAAGCACCCAGGGTGTTTCCCCCCCCCCATTCTTAATTGGATTTTAAAGATCATTAACTTAATATGCTTCAATGTCTAACAAAGCAAATGTAGTATGTGGGATATTTTACAGTGCTTCTAAAAGTGGTCTGACAATTTTCTCACCCCTCTCCCTTTTCTGTGTTGGGATCAGGTGAGGTTTCGAGGGCCAGCTCACATAAAAGGTCCCTAAATCCTGGTGTGCTATATGTTTATTGACCCAATATAATATTAATAGCACTTTACAGTCTCTTTCCTGGTGGGCAAAATGACCTGTATTGCTATGGATGTGTGGGTGCAAAAACCAGTCCTAACGTTCTCTCTTTCAAACACAGGTCCCGGCTGTGTATAGAATGAACCAAATCTTGTCACCTTCCACGTAAACACTATTTTTCATGTGGTGGTACTCTTGGGCATTGCTTTTTGTCCCCTTACGAGCAGCCAATACACTCTGCTGATCCAGAAGACCTCAGAGAGTTGCAGCTGCTGCAGTTTTGCAAAATTAATGAGTAGCTGTGAACTGCTAGTAAAAGTGATGCAATGATTTTTCCATAACATAGCACTTTAGAAGCAATGACTTTCCCCACTCTTTCTTTTCCTATCCAAATATTTGTCTTTTCAAGGCACCAGCCAAGAGTTTGTCTTGTCTTGTCTGGTAGCATGATGAAATGGATGTTTCCAGTATGTTTCATCTGGATCTGATGATTTTATGCCTGAACTTCAACTTTCATTCAGTAAACTCGCCATGATTAACACAGAGATTGAGGTCCTGGACTCATGGAAGTCAATAGAAGTTTTCACACTTTCTTTGGTAGGATTTTGCTTATTTTTATGTAATTAAAATATGCTTAAAGCTTTATTGATGGAATGCCTCTGAAACCTATGGCTAAGTGCAGTCACATGACATAAGTGTACCTCATAAAATCACTAAAACTAATGCTTCAGTGCACTACCTGGTGCACTACCATCTAAGCTGAGATAGTCTCATTTGTGTTTAGGGTTTCCTGGCAACCTTATCCTGGGCTTTTCCTCTGCTGCTGGGCTCTTGGGGGAGCAGGTCTGCAGCTGATGGAGCAGGTGTCCTGCTCTGGCTCATGGTCCTTGTGTTCAAGCTGGTGACAGGGTCTGAGCAGGACTTTGTTCACAGCCTTTCCAGTCCCTCCTTTATCAAAGAAAGAACCTGGGACAAATCTGCAGCTAGGAAAGGCTGCCTTTCAAAAACGGCTTATGCTAGTCGCTGTGGTGATTTTATCAATTTTGTAACAGCTACTTACTTTTAACTCTACAGAGTATGATCACTTATTGTAATTACTGCTTGCAGCTTCAAGGGAGATGGTATAGAGCATACCATTTTAAAGGTATAAGTAAAGCATAAGCTCTATTGATCTAAAGTATTCCGAGCGATAAACAGCTGCTGGGTTTGATTAAAGCTGAAGGGAAGCTGAAGCATTTAATCAATCTCCAAAGCTGCTCCAAGCATATTACAAAGCAATTGTGATTATTGCTATTATATGACAAGCTATAGCATAATAAAGAAAGAGGGATCATTTTTCTTGGAAGCATTTAGAGATATTGTGGTGCTTCTTCTCAGCCTTCCTGATGCTGTCACCTCTGAAGCTTGGGCTAAGTGACGGAGTGTGTCGGCTCAAGCAGAGTAGTCCTGAAAGGAAAATGCAAGAGAAGGGGCTTTCAGCTCCCCAGAGTCTTCTCTTCCCTGGGCATAACTGTGGCCAACAGCAAGCACTTGGGGAAGGTGCAGAAGAAACAGGGCAAGTGTACAATAATGCTGGCCACATCATGACCCTCTCTGATCCTTACATCTGCACAGCTCAGCATGTTCTGAGCTGTGGGATATGTTTGTGCCTGTTTGAAAGCCCTGAAGGGACCTTTCCTCCATTACTTTTTTTAATCACTTCTTGAACCTTTGAACAGTCTTGGGCTTCACAACACCCTGTGGTAGTGCATTGCACAGTGCTGTCACACGGCTGTGTAAAATAGTACTTTCTTGCTCTTGTTTTTCAGCTTTCTGCCTGATAATTTCTTTAAGTACCTTCTTAATTCTTTTGTTAAGAAAAGCAATGGATAATAGTTAACCGTTAACCTTTTCTGTTTCATAAACATAGAGATGACTGCCTTATCCTGCTCTGTTGTCTCCTTTTCCAAGGCGTATTTTGTCTCCCTTTTTATGAAGCTGACCCGTTCCTCTGACCATCCTTGTCGTCTTTGCATCTGTCCCCTTCCTCATGTTGCTGCAAGCTTTTTAAAAGTGCATAACCAGAATTTCATATGTTACTTTAAGATGTAGACTTTTCTGATTTTATTATTTCTTCCTCTTTCAGGTGTTCAATGTTCTGTGCTTATTACATAGCTTATAAGCAACATGTGTCATACAGTTTTGAAGACATGGATATAAGAAGGATTTCTGAATAACTAAAGACCTGCAGTGAAATAATCTGAGGTTTAAAATTTATCTTATGTTGCATTTAAAATATAAAAGTGGAATATCTATGAACAGACTAGGACTCTTCCCCCTAGCAAATGTAATATGAAAATAAATTAATATAAAAATTTATTAAAGAAAAATTAATAAATTAATAGACAAGTTTATTAAACCTTGCCCTTGCTGGATTTGCAACAAAGATGTTATAGCATTTAAACCTGGAGAGGATAGCATTTGCAAAGGCTAACTTTTGCTGAGGTTGTCTCTTGTCAGTTCTCTCAGTGGTTTCTTCAGTCTTTCTCCACTGAATATAGAGAAATATGGACTTCTGTGGGCCATAGTTGAGTTGTCTTTCAAAATCAGAAAGTAAAAAATAAAATTTAAATGACTCATCTGATCTTTACTATTCGCCTGGGGAGAAACACCAAAAGTAAATGGAGCTTACATACTGATAAATGAGTTAGGGCATTAGGCATAGATAAAGTAGAATGGCACTAAGAAATGATAGGTTGTGCTTTTCTACCTATATTAATTTAAAATTGACATTGCTCTTCTATTTTATTTCCTTTTGGGAGAAAGTGACTTGCACTGAATCCCTCTGGTCAACTGCGGTTTGCTAGTCAGCCCAAATTGCCAGCTGTTGGTGGAGACGAGCTTCTTTAACTCTTTGAACTAATTCTGGAAAAGCAAGGGTGGAAGGGGAGGCCTCCTGCCATCTTCTGTTTCTCAGTCTGTCTTGCTTTCATTCCTGCCTTCAGTGTGGCCCAAGTTGTGTGGAGGAACCTCCAAAGATACGCTGTTGTAAGATTTGCTTTTGCTGAATGAATCCCATACATGAAAGTCAGATCCCTTTGGGTTAGCAGGCAAACACAAGATGTCCCTGCTTTTGTTTCTCTATTATCTTTTGAAACTTTAAAACATTTGAAGCTTCTCATGACCTTCATGTGAAATGCTATGGCCCTAGCGTGCTGCAGGCTGAGCCTGGTGTAGTTATCTTTGTTGCATAAGATTCCTATTGCAACAACCATTAAATCTTCTTTATAGTGGTTTCACATGAAAGTCACAAGTCTCCTGGGAAACTTATCCTGAGTTTCACTTTATAATGGTATGAGAGTCTTGTGAATCTTGTGAATGCAGGTTTTTGAGTGAGAGTTTAGACCAGTAAATAAAATTTCAATTGGGAAATCCTGAGGTCCTTCATGGATGGCTAGAGCTGCAACACTTGTCCTGTGAGGGGAGCCTGTGGGACCTGGGACTCTTCGGCCCAGAGAAGAGATAACTGCGGGAAACCTAAGCTGAAGTCCTTGACTGAGCTTGAATATCACTAGTTTTCAGTGTGCTGAATGAGTTGGGCAGTTGAAACTACAGACGTAGCTGACATACATTTCCCATTGGAAAGTAGACCACAGCAATCTACTGACAAAAGCCCTGCTTTCCTTAGGATTCAATCTGAGGAGCATTCCCCTTGTGTTCCTCTGTTGTTAACTCAGTGGTGACAGGAAAGGGCTGGTACAGCTACGTGGTGAATCACCAGGGGAACCAGTTCAGGTTAAAAGTAATCCCCCTTTTTTTTTTCTTTGTTTGTTTTCACCTGTTTTTAAACTGATTTCTCCTCTGGTTCCATGAAAATTAATCTTGGTGCAGCTGAGGCATAATGCAACAGTAGGAACAAACAGCAGGGAGTGCTTCAGCCGAAGATGGGTTTCAAAGAGGCGCTTTTCAGACTGTGGCTTTACAGTCAGTTTTTAGAAGCCCCCTGGAAATAACTCCCAACTCCATGGCTCCAAGGATTTCCAATTGAAGATGACTATTTGTGAAACCAGATTTCAAGCCAAGTTTCTGGCAAATGTAGACTGCACAATACTTCATTTATGCTGTTTTGCCATTTTTCAGGTTGCAATCTAACCATTTGTTAATTGGCCCCATCACACATTGCTGCTGGGCACTGAAATTCATTGTAGGCCTACGAAATGATCAGTGTCTCCTGAGCCATTCAGGATGGGACCTTGCAGCTTTTCAGGTCCTGCTGCTGTTTCACATCAACTGCCCTAAGACTGAGTAGCCCGGCTGCAGTCCTCTATCTGATTGCCTCAACCTCGTTGCTATTTTACAACCAGAGACTGTGTCTGAGCAGAAGGATGTGGATGCACTACCCACTTTCAAGAAAATCTGTTTGTGCCAAAGAGAACAGGATTTGAGGAGCTGCAACTGTCAGGAAACCTCACCTGGAAACAAAGTGTGATGCTTTGTGTGAGGTGGGCCTGATCCTGCACCCTAGTGCTCAACCTTGGTGTTACTCCTGCTGGGACCAGAGTGAACCCTGGCCAAAGTGAGACCCGCTTCTGCTCCTGCTCCTTTCTAAACCTAATCTCTCTTTTCTCCACTATGCATATTTCCACCTTTGTACTAATGAAAGCGCTGGATTGTTCCAGGGGATTGCATGGAAAATATCTGTGAGCTTTGGCCATCTCTCTGAAATACTACAGTCGATTTGGTGTTTGCTTTGGCGCGTTGCTGTGAAAGATTGTAGAGTGCGTGTGTTTATAGGCGTACGGGGAGAGAGGGCTCCTGCTCATGGTGCCTTTGTGAGGCTGCCAGACTGTCTGGCCCCATCTATTCTACTGTAAGTGAAAAGGGCCTCGCGAGCGCTCGCTGCTTGCTTGGACCGGGGCTTTGCTAGGCACTACGCTTGGAAGCGGTCCTGTCAGCTTGAAAAATCATCTTCTGCCTGCATATTGTTTACTCCCCATTGTTACAAGTAACATGTAAGATTACTTGTCAGTGGAGGAATTTTTCCTTTTTCCCTTTGTTTCCTCTGTGTACTGGGCAACTTTGCATACAGTGCATTTTGGTGGCCCTCCAGGACCAGGCAGGAGGGAAAGAGAGAGGATATTCCATACAGAAGAATGAGAAGTAACGTGTGAAATTTGGTGGTAAGATGCAGCCCTGGTTGAAAGATCTGGATGTTGCCCTTGACAAAGGACTTATTTTCCTCCTGTAGCCCATTGCCTTCTGAAGAAAGACAAGACAAAGATTCTCAGGTGGAAGGCATTTCTGTCCAAACTAGGATTTCTCTGCTTTGTGTAGAGAGATATTGTCCAACTGAAAGCTCCCACAGCACCCTTTGAGAAGACAAAGGATGACTCCAGCAGCACATCGGTGGATTTTCCTGCCTATGAGAAAGCTCGTTCTAACCTTTAATGATATCTGTGAGCTCCTGCTGTAAGTTATGGGCCATGGGACCTGCACTTGACTAGTAATTATAAAGTACTTTGATATTGAGCAGCAGTTCATAGAACTCAGGTCTCCTTTCCTTTTTCTAGTGGCAACAAGCATTTATCTCTGATTCCCTGTTCGGGAAGGAATAGCTGGAAAAAAGATGTGCATCGATGGGAATTGACAGGTACCTGGACCCAACCCGTAGCTCATCTTGAGTCCTGTCTGTAGTCACGTTGAGTATTTGGAGGAAACACAAATATTGCTGGAATGGATAATCGCAAACAACCTGCAAACCGACTTGTCCACTGATTCCTTGAGAGCTCTTTCTTAGCTTTGGTTTCAAGTGGTGGCTCTATTAATTTCATCAGGGGAGGTACAGTAACTGATGCTTAACAATTAATTTTTTTTTTTCACCCGTCAAGCTTTGCTGGCCAATCTTGCTTTACAAAATCTATAAGCAGGGAACATTGGTGTTTTCTTTTGTACTGGAGACATGAAGGAATTAAAGGATTCAGGATTGTAAAGCCTTTATGAATAATTTAGGCTCTGTTTTCAACAAATATTCGCGCTGCTACATATGCACTGATACTACGCTCAGATATTTATGATATCAGCAGCAGTGCCAAACCCCTGTGAGCCAAAAGGAAATAGGCTTTTATTCAGTGTCAGACATCAATCTGTTTCCAACCTTCAGGACATACTCTTGTCAATTAGGGGCTTCTGCTTGAGAAACCTGGCCTGTTAGCTTGCAACAAAAATAGATAGGCCCAGGCACATTACCTTTACAACCTTCCCTGCAATACATTGTTCAGCCCGACCAGATTTGCTCCTCTTACTGCTCTGCTTCATGTTTCTCTTGCGAATAAATATTGCTGTATGTACCTAGGCCAATGTACACAGTCACTCGTCTTCTCCTGCTAGAACGGTTGAACTCCCTGAGACAGAAATGGCAAGAGTCTTCTCAAGCAAACCAGTCAGTGAGTTTCTCTGGGTCTTGGCCTGATGGTTTTGAGGGATCTTCTTGGTGTTACAAAGATTGAAGAAAGCCTGGAAATTTATAGTTGAGAGCTAGCCTGCATTGGATTCTCTTAATCCTGACACTGATGCAGTGTAAGACCTTTAAACAAGGATCTTTCCCTACTGTAGCCTTTTAGGTTGGGTGGGGAGATTTTTGCTTATTTTTTTAATGTTTGGAAATACTAAAAGCACACACATTGTTCTTGAAGCCACGTAAGCAGGCTTGCTTCATCAAGAAGGCACCTTACAAAAGCTCTGCCTAGTGCAAACGGATCCTCTAACTCAAGCGCTGTTTCATACTCCGTCCTCCTAAAGCGCTGACCACCCGGCTAGCATCAACAACCAGCCAAGGGGAGGAATGACCAGCAGGCCCCCGTTTTTCACTGGTGCCGGGATTGAATGTTTGTTTCCGCTTCTCAAATCACCGTGTCTGGGGGTTGAAAATGGTGCTGTGCCTGCATGCATCCCCTCTGCCAGGGCACAGGCTCGCGCTTCTGTAAAACTTGTCGGAGGTAAGCTGCTGCTGAGAGCTACACGGCATCGAGGCGGCCCTGTGCATTCATGAAGATAAATGAATGGGGAGGAAAAGCCCTTTTGCTGTGCTGCTGCTATTTCAATGTGAAAGTCAGACCCTGAAATGCTCTGTTCTACTTCAGTAGTTCTAAGAGGAGCCTTTCTCTAGAGGTCTCCAGTACCCAGATTAATTGAAATCACTCCAAAGGGCTCTTTNCTCGAATGCAATTCAGATGAAGTTAATGTGGAGTCAGGGTTGATGGCTCATCTCCCTGAAACCACTGGCAGTGGCTGAGCGCCGAGGAGTGTGAGGTGGGAGTTCAAACACAACTGGGAAACTCGTGAGCAAAGGGAACAAAGAGCGGGCTGAAGGCTAAAGATCGGTGCTCTCCCCCCTCCCCGTGTGACTTTCTCAGCTCGCACCCAACCCTTTGATCACGGTCCAGTGCAGGGTTACGCGGCCGCCTGGGCTGGGGGCCAGGGATGTACACAGGGGTGGAGGCCGCTGTAATCTGCCAGCGCTCTTGATCCACCCTGTACCCTTATTTCCACAAACACTGCCGCGCATCACAGTGGGGTGCATCCCTGACGGTGCTCCTCCGGCTGAAACGCAGGACTGTCCCTGCCAAGTGCAGCTCCCTTTTCCAGAAATCTCTCCGATAACAACATTTCGAACAAGCTTGCCTGTATTTTGTAACCATTACTCTGTTTTTGCCGAGTGCGTTCCTATTTGTCATTGAAATCTAAGCCTGTGAGTACAATAGTGCTCTTCAGTGCACAGAGTTCACGTCTTTCCGAAGTGGCTGCTCTGGGAGAGCTGCACGGCCGAGCATGGCTAGCTTGGGAGGGTGCTGTTCATGGCACTGCCAGGACCTCACCTCAGGAAGCACATGCTCCAGACCACCTGTTTGAGGGCAGTATTTTAGCTTCATATTCCTCCAGTAGGGATTTTAGTGCTGGGCTTGGTGGCTATTGAGAACTCTTGAGTCTGAGTTCTTACAGATGTGCTACTACTATCATTCGTACTTAAATGTTGACATGGTAACGTGCAAACTGAGTGGATACTCTTGAAGACAAAGGCTAATGGGTTCTAAGGTAAAGTGGATGGGAATCAGCGGCGGAGGTGCAAGCTGTGGCTCCCTTGTGCTTTTAAGTTGCGTTTATTTGGGGCCATTCCTCTAGAAGCAGGTGGGAAGAGGGACCTGGTTCCTCCTGCCTGCCTCTGCCATTGTGTCTGCCGAGAAGTTGCCTCCAGCACAGTGGCACAAGTAGACTTTTTGTGATTGAAGATTGTCATCAGGAGGCTGCATGTCAGCTCTTAAGAAAACCTCTGTTTTCTGTTAAATCCTTCAGTGAACCTGATAAGGAGTCCATTCTTTTCTGTTATTTCTACAGGATGTTCAAGGGAACCTAAAGGTTATACCATTCCCTGTCAAAATCTCACTGGCTGACTGCGACGGTACAGTCTTGCATTGCTCTCTTACCAAATGACACCGGCTTTTCCCAGAGGGTAGACCCACCACTCCTAACAGATTGTACAAAGAGTGTTGCAACCCTGCAATTATTATTCTTGTGCAAATGCTGAAACTGGTTGAAGAGGATTTAGAAATCTACCCTTTCTCTTTTCAGTTGTCCTCTCTCAAATTACTTCAAAGGTTGGTGAAGTAGATTTTGCCCAGGCAGATGAAAAACAGTGTCACAGCATCTCCTCATTCCTACGGATTCCTTCACGATGGGGCTGAAACAATACACGGGCAAGTGCTTGGAGCAGGAGACTGGGAAACGGCCATGAGCCTCCGGGTGCTGCAGCTCAGAATCCAGTTGGCGACACGGAGAGGGGCCAAGACGTGTCGGGGCAATTGCCCATGGCTTGGCCGTGGGTAGCGGCGTGTGCCGTGTTGTGCTGGTGATGCAGAAGAGCAGGTCTGAGTTGGTGACAGGGGGCTACCTGGCACAGGACCCCTGCTCTCCCCCACTCCCCCCCTCCCCACTGTTTGTGTCAGGGCAGCAGCCAGGTGGGCTCAGCCCCCGAATGGGGCAGCTCTCCGCCCCAGCTGCTCTGCTGGAGCATCCCCTGTCATGTTATACTGGTATGGCTCGATAGTTACAGCGATAACAATCCTCTGTTGTAGATGAAGATAATCTATTTGATGCTCGACCAGGGAATGATCAATCTCTTTGTATAGGGTAGAAGAGGAAGCTGTAGGAGCCTAGGACACCTTTATGCCTATTTACTTATTACTGTATCCACACTGGGGACTGCGGTGCCACTGAGGCAGCAGTAGGAGACAGGACAAATACCCAGAGCTGCTCCCTCTAGAGTGCCTTGGAGCTTGATTTCACCCCTGGTGCAGCCCCCACATTGCTCAGCAATGTCCATTATCCCCAAAGATGTGGGCATAGATGCAGCCCTTACCCTGAACCTGAGCTGCCTAGCGGTCCTGAGGTGAGATACTGCCATGGGTACAGCTTGAGGGAAAAATGGATCTGGTTTGGGAGAGCTTCCTGTCTTTAAGATGATTTTAAATGTTCACATTTTTTTATGCAGGATTTTGGAACGTTTCAGCTACTCCCATTTGGAATTCAATTCCTCTCCCTGTTAATCAATAGCAGGCCTTAACAAAACAATATCTCACAAGAGACACAAGCACACAGTGCTGAACAAAGCAAAACAGCCACTGGCTTACAGCAACAATTGCTGCTACACAATGGGTTTTCAAAGCTCAGTATATATTTTGTCCCTAGTGGGAAAACCATAACAAGAGTGAATTAGTGGCTAGGCTTGCCAAAGGGAGAAATTAAAGTGCGACGGCTTGTCTGATACCTTGAAGTACCTTTATTTATTTTGGGGGAGAGTACAGCGTGAGGAAATAAGATGCCTATTAGGGAAAACTATTTTCTGTTACTTTCCGAAGCGTGCAGAGGTTCTGCACGCCTGAGGGCTTGGTCCACGTCGGGGCTCAGCAGTACTTTCTGGTGAGAGGGCTCCTGAGAGGCGCTGGTGAGCATGGGGATGCTGCCCATGGAGGTGGGGAGGATCAGGGATGGAGGTAGGAGTGTGGCTTTCAAGGGGAGGATGGGCTGGGAGTCCCTTGTCTCTGCCAGGGGAGCCCAGGGCTGGTTTGCAGGTGGCTGTTCAGTGAGGGAGAGAGGAGAGAGAGACTATGTGAGAGCAAAGCAAATTCCCTTCCCTGCACATGGTCACCTCTGAGCTTGCAAACTTAACTGCTCATCTGTGGATCTTGACAGCTCCTTGCTCTGGCACTAATGGGCTTCAGGAGCTCCCAGTGAGCTGTAATCGCCCTGGTTCAGGGCTCAGCTTGCACCTTTACAAGCACCTTCACCCCTTGCTGTTAACCTGTGGTCTCCTTTATTCGGCAGCTAAGCTTGTAAATTCATGTAACCAAATAGCTGCGCTGTTAAATGCCTGCACGAAAGTGAACAACACATCCATCTTCCAGTGCCCAGCCAGCAGCCTAATGACACTCCTCACCGTGCTCGCGAGTACCCTTTCAGACATAACTAACTCTGGCACTGCAAAAACAATTGTTTTGGTGCTCACACAGGCTACGCAGCTCATTCAGGCAGAGGAGGGAGGCTGCCCAGGCAGAAGGTTTCCCATCGATGGCTCCGGTACACCAGTGCCCTGTGTCATCATTGCCCCACACCGTGGTCTGATGGCTGGCAAAGGAGACCTTCACCCAGCCGGCAAGCTGTGCCTCATGCCCTGGAGCAGGAACGTGCTTGCAGTGGTTTTATTTTGGGTTGTGGTGGAGGTTTGACAAGCCCCTTGGAAAAGCCATGCCTCAGTTTCCCTGTCCCTAAACTGGGTGAAATTTCCTGAAGTAATGTGTCACGGGGAGGACAGCTGCTAATGGAACACTAAAAGGTGCTGAGGTTTTCTGGCCTTTCTCATTCTTGCCAAAGTCTGTGGCTTGAAATTAATCTCAGCAAGAAGGTCATTCTTACGAAACGAGCTAATTTCATCCCAGCGAGGCAGAGAGGTACAGCGTTCATGGACAGTAAATCCTGCAAGCACTGAGGAAATTGTAAGTGCAAGCTCCTTCTCCTGCTTCCACCACAGAGGAGGCTGGGCTGCAAGTTTACCCTTTGTTGGAGACCCCACTTGGGATCTCAGCTGGGCACACCGCTCACGGGAAACAAGGCTTGACTTCCTCTGCTCTTGCTTGCGTTACTACTTGTTATCAAAGGCGAAATAGTGCAGCTTTCTGTCTGCAAATAACTTAGACCTGCCACTGGCAGAGATCTGATGTGTTCCCTTCCTTGCCCCAAAGCAATCACAGGCAATCAAAGTTGGGAGCACGTGACCTGGCAGGGGTTGAATGGACATTGCTTTTCTTTATTTGCTGGCTGCTTACCTGGTGCAACAGGCAGTCCAAGAGAAATTCTTAATTAACCATGCTCTGTCCTGGGTGGCACATGTACACTGCCAAAAGGCATTATAGGAGTGTACTTATTGCACTTCGGGTTGGGAAGGGCCCTGGAGTAGTTGTATTGTTAAGGAAACAGTCTTGGAGGAAAGGAGAGAAGGAGTCTGGTCCGTGGTCTCCAGTCCAAAGGCAGTTTGTTGTCTTTATGTTAAACATCACTGGATCTAACCTCCGTGGAGGGTTAATTTGAGACGCTTTTGAAAACAATTTTGAGCAACGCACAACAAGATCTCAGGGAAACAATGTTTATAATCTATATCCTGCCTCAAATTGCATAGGCACCGCACTCCTACCCCACTGCCAAAATTAGCTGCAGTCATCAGGAAGCAGCTGGTGTTGCAAGCATGAGCCCTTGTGTTCAGCCATCGCTCGCTAGCTTTTGCGTAGTTATGTAGAGAGAGTTTTTCCTAGTTATTGAGCATCCCTTACTCTCCACTTCTGCAGCATCAGGAAGAAACTTCTCATGCGTGGAGCCTGATCCAGTGTCCTTAATCATGCACAGTTCCCCCTGATTTTAGCAGGAGGCTTGCTTCATGGTCTTCTGTCCTTCCTGAAAGAGGGTGGGGAATCCACTGCTCTGCTGGCAGTCTGCCTGTACGTCGTCAAAAGCGTGGAGGCTATGATACACAGTCCTTAGATTTAAATAGCAGTATTGAGGATTTTGCCAAGCTAGGTAATACTGACTTGAGAGTGTTTGTTGATTAGGCTTCCCATCCATTAAATCCAGGTTGCTTTCAGCTTTTAATTAACTCTACATAAATTATTCCACCCCTTTTCCTCAGTCCTTTGGAAAACAAGTAGCCACTTCTCCCTCCAGTCTGGACTTCGGAATATTAGAAAAGTGTGTTAATTTCTGCCCCGGAGAAACTTTTCAGGAGAAGCAGCTCTCTAAGTTGTTCAGTTGCCACAATATATTTGAAAAGGTTGGTGTCAGGGCTTTTTGCAATTATTTAAAGTATTAAATAATGCAAATGAACAGAAACAAGGCAAAATACACAATTTGGAGGTGGGGGAGCATTCCTCTGCTGTCCCTCTGCTCTTGCAGGTTTCACTTGGACATACCAGCTTTGCATTCCCTGAGGTAGAGACTTTTATCCTGTCTTTGTGACTATTTTACTCCCTTTTTCTCCAGGGAAGGGGTGGGTGTGGGGGGCGGGAAATGAACAATTTTTGCTTTCCTTCTGTTTCTTCATTTCTGATGGCTTCTTCACCAGGAAAGAGGAGATAAACAACGCTGGGACCCTGCTTATTCTTTGCTATTTTCCCTTTCCTTTGTCATCACCAAAAGACGGAAGAGGGAAATGATGGTAGACACTCAATATCCACTCATCCTTTCAATCCAGCTTTTTAACTGCTTTTGTTATCCAGGGGCATGATGGTCTTTGGTTCATTATTTACTGTGTGTTTAATTTAAATGTATACCCATCAGGGAGCCAAAAGATCCAGTCTTAGACCTCTTTCACATGATTCGTCTAACCACTCTAAATTATTTATCATGGCTCTGAACCATCTGGAGATTTTTTTCTCTTTTTTCTTCAAGCACTAGGATTTGAGCCAAAACATCTGTAAAAAATCATGATTGACCTCCCATCTGGGCAACATCTCAGCTCTGTTCTGGAGCAGGGTAGTGTCAAGTGTGTGAGCTCTGTTTCAAAAGCCTAAAATTCCTGACATGGTGAAATTCTTTTCTTACGTATTTGTTGATAGAACGCGGGAAGGGAAGGGAAGGGAAGGGAAGGGAAGGGAAAAGGGAAGATGCTGTGTCACCAGGCCAGAAGTGAGTGGAACATCTTGTTACGGAAATGACCACAAAAATGCTCCTCCCTGCGTTAGAAAATTAGCTATTTAAGGCAGGATCAATTGCCAGTCCTCTTTGCCGTTGTTGTCATTTGGATGTGGCATGTGTAAATAATATTTCCTCATGAAAGAAATCTTCCAGCAACGACAGTGCTCCTCTGGCCACGTCCTCACCCAAGCAGGAAGAATCGGCTCATCTCTGGAAACGACCTCTCCCTCTGAAGAGAAGAGGGAGAAAAGAAAACCTGGGATCTGTGTTTTGTTTTTCCTTTAGAACTTTAGACAAGTGAATTTAGACTCCCAAATGCCATCAGAGTGGCACAAATGGGGCACAATTTCTAAGATGTGTTTGGGCACTGGAATTACATAGGACAGCACTTGCATGAAAGTGAAAATATGTGGAGAAAATGAACAAAACTATATGACTTAGAACAAAGCCCACTTTCCCCTACAATCTATAGAATCAAAGTGGCAATATGTGCTTTAAAGCAGTTCTTCAAAACAGATTGCTTTACCTTTATCAATGTCAGTGAGCAAAAACCCTTTTATTCTTGTCTAATCACAGTTCCTGACTCCTCAGGGGGTGGGGCCACATCTTTCAAAAAAATGGAGTTGTCAAAAGCACAGACATGCAGACATGCCCCTCTATGTTTTGTTAACAACGCTCTGGTTATGTTTTTTCCTTTTGTCCCTCTTCATTTTCAATTTTCCAGGGAGATTAACCCACGCCTGTCTTAGGCACCCTCAAACTTTCCTCAAGTTGAGATGCACATCTGGATCCCAGCTCTAGGGCTCGAGCCCTTTGTTGTTTGTTATTGTTTGCATTGCTTCAGGCCCCGCTTAGGGATTGTACAAAGTGTTCTTTTAAAAAAAAATAAATATTGAAGTGTCCCTACAGCATTTGAGAGAAGCTCAAGTAAGTTGCTGTAGCCTGATTGTTACAGAAACACAAAAAGAAACTTTGGGAGCATGTAGGGCACTGAGGCCTCAGAAAAAAAGGTTTTTACAATATTATGGGCTTGGTATCATCCTCATTTCCATGTAAGCCCCTGTATCAAGTGAAGGGAGAGCACTGGACATTTGTGGAGCATTCAGATGTCCTACGTAAGGGAACTTAAAGATCTCTCTTGGCACAGGGGTTGGATGAGCTTTAGGCCAGCTGAGCCTGGCTTGTAGATTTAGAGATCTCTCCTCGTGCTGACTAGGGAGCCTTAGCAGAGAAAGAGTTGTTGAGCAACCCCATTGCTGAGCCCTGAAGGCTGTGGAGATGTGGCAGAGCTGCCGGAGGTATGGATCATCTTCTTGTCTCTCCTATATTTATCCCCCTGCCCCAAACCTCCTTGTTTTATTGTTATTAGGATTTTCTTCAGATGAACCCTGTTAAACGCATCACTAGCGTTGAAATTTGCCGATGCCAATAAACCCATCTGTTTTATTAACTAACCACAGTCTCTGGAGTGTTTCTCTCTGGCTGAGACACGAGCAGCCCTTTCTGCCGTCTCCAGCGCTGTGTGTCAGCTCCCCGAACAATGGGAGGGGACCCAGGAGGTCGCTGGCAGGAAGCGCCGCTTCCCCTGGATAATTAACCGGCTGGGAGACTGAGGAATGAAGATAGCACATGAGACACACACTGTACAAACTGCTGAAACAATAAACAAACAAACCAATGACCAGCACTTCCTTTTCTTATATTGTTAAGGCTGCTTCCTTAACTCAGGTTGCCCCAAACCCACCCCTCAAAAGCAACCTTTTAGGCTCAGTGTTTCTTAACCTCTTCACTGCTAGTTCTTGCTGAAGGCATAAGCCAACATTTGCCAAGGTGACAGCCAGTGCAGGACCTACCGCTCCTCCTTGGGGCTTGCTGCAGAAACTGGAGGTCCCTGTTTCTGAAAGTGCTAAAAGCACTTTTACCAAAAATTGAATGGAGGAGGACTTAGTTTGGCCATGAGGCTGCATGTCTGTAACACCCCGTAGGTACCAGCAACCAGACCTGCAGGTGACTCAGTCTAACCCTTAAAATATTGTTTCCCAGAGAAACTGTCTTCAGACCCAAGACATGGGGAAAACCTGGATGAGGGCTTTGTGGTTCAGACCCAGTTCCCCTATCAGCCCTGCAGCTGTCCTCTAAAATTCCATTGTCTCACCATCTCTGTTAGAGAGGGATCGGCTGCGCCACCGGTTCTGCCCATCCTCTGCGCTGGTGAGCACCAGACTGCATGTCTCTACTGAGACACACTCCTCTGACTCCAAAGTGGACTTGTGCTTGCGGCCTCCTGCCCTCTCCAAACAACCCTTTAGACAGGTTACCATTTTGCTGGTCTGGCCTGTTAACGCCAGAATTACGAAAGCAGAAACCGGGCAGTGGCAGCCCTCCCTCCACCCGGGTAATTTTTGCAGATGTCCTATTGAAGAGCGGCTGGGGCATTGCCTTTGTTTTTGTGCACAGAGCATTGTGTGCATATTTCATCCCCACGGATGGCTGATGCTAGTGGCCCCCGGGAGCTGTGGTGTGGATGTAGCCCCGCATCCATCACACGCTGGTACCAGTCAGTGGATCTCGTTCTGCTGTGTCCTCAGCAAAAAGCTGCCGGGGGGATGCTGTGGCCAGGGGCGGTTTGGGAGAATTAGGCTGGAGTTGGGAAACCACTTTTCAATAGAGGTGCTCATATTTCTCCCTCTCAACCCACAGATTGGGAACAAGGAAGGAGCGAGGGTGCCTGGGGAGGGGAACCATGGCCCATTCCTGGACTGGCTCCCCCTTCAGCAGCGCCGGCACAGGCTGGCATGGGGCAGGTCCTGCCTGCTGCTGAGTGCTCCCAGCTGACAGCGTATTCGTTATTGCTTTAAATACCCACTGTTTGTGTTAAGCACAGCAAGAAGTCTAGTAAACCGAAATGGTGACATTTAAAAAAATGAAGTCTCTCAAGTAGATATTTAATCTTTCTAATAAGGAAGTTATCTGCTAAATACCAAGTTTAACAGTTATGTAATAAGTCCGTATCAAAACACAGACAATGACTGGTAGGCTATGATTTAGCAATTGGTATTTAATTAACCTATAAAAGCTTTCCTGCTTAATCTAAATTACACTTCTAGCCCACAGACTGTTTAAGGTGCAGTGCCGGAAGTGTTGTCAGTAAAACAGTTGTTTTAAGCACTGTGGCACTTAAGGCTACATGGTGGCTTGAGCACAGGGTGGCTTTGTGCATGGGAGTGCTGCTCATGGACCCTTTAAGCTGAGCTGGGGCCTCCCCTCTCCCTTCTGTCCTGCCCTTCCCAACAGGGGAGCTGTGGCTGCTGTCATCCTGCCTGCCACCTCCTCCAAAGTCCTCTCTGGTAGCTTTTTGGTAGCTCGAGGGATTTTGTGTTACAAAATCTGCTGCACCAAGCCCAGTGCCCATCCCCGAGCACTGAAACAGGGTCCAGCTTTGTCACATCATGGGGGGTCCACCACTTCTTTTAAAAGAAGGAGGTCACATTTGAAAGAGCAAAAGAAGGTCTTAATCGTGGATTGGATTTTTGGGCAAGCTAGGGCACAGTGCAAAATAGAAGAGTGTTAATCGGGGAAAATGTAAGCCTTTGCATTGGAACAGGCAAAGACGAATGAAGTAAACTGACACTAAGTCCTGGGAGGTGTCTGAGCAATCGTGCAGACAAGATGAAGCATTCAGTGAAAATCTTCAATGCTTCCGATGCCTCTAGGTGAATAAAAGAGGACAGGCACAGGACACCACGCACAGGAATAATGAAAACCTGTTACAGAGATTAGGCATCGTGATAGGAAACCAGCCACCACTGTGCATTTTCAGAGAACTGGAAAAGATCCACTGTCTTCTGCCACAGACTCTGCTGGGTGCCTTTCAGCCCCGGGCAGAGCTGGAGCTCCAGCAGCACCATCAGCCATGACCGGCCCCACGCAGCCCCGGCTCAGGTCCTCTGCTGCCATGCAGGAAACGGGCACCTGGAGAAATGGTGGATGATGTAGAAGGGATGAGGGATGGCTGATCCTCCTGCTCTCCCATGACTGACGACTGCTGTGGGTTTACGGCATGCTGTGCTGGAAGGGGTGGGAGTGGGTCCCTGGAGCACAGCTCTCCCTCTCCCTCTTGGGGAGCTAGGCCTCCCTCTAACTGAGAAATGCTTCTCTCCGGCAGGTTTCCATCCTTCGTGCCTGGTGTATTTTGGTATATTTCAGGGCTCAGTGAAGTGTTTTTGAAGCTTTTTCTTTTCTACTGCCAAAATCCCTCTGTGTCACAGCGTGTGTCTCCACAGCGTGAAGTCAAGTGGAGACATGATGGATTTGCACATCCAACCTTCAGCAAAAAGGGAAGAAATGTGGAGCAAACTCTCCCGAGCACAAGTCCTTCAATTTCAAGGGGGTTCCAACACCCAGCATCAGTCGCCTGAAGTCTGCAAAGCGATGCTATGTTCAATCAACTGATGAAACCTGAGATGGAAGAGTGGTGCTGTGAGAACAGCTTTGAAAGGAGCTGGGAAGGGGCACGTATGCTGCTATGTCAAGGAGGTACTGTAAAAAAACCACACCAATTCCTGTTTTCATATGGTGAATCAACACTTCCACCTAAATCTCCTTGCTAATTGATTCATTACTGCATGTCAGGCTAACAGCAGGCTTCTGCTATATGCCTCTTTTCACAGTGTTAAACAAAAAGCTGAGTTTCATGGTTTAAATGAAAAATCTTTATTTGTTGTGCAAAAGATAAGATATTTGTTCTTTAGGACTTTACATACAGCATGGATGAATCATGCAGAAGATGATGGAAGTTTTTTTTTAGGCAGCAGCAGTCCTCCTTTGCCCTCTTTGTAAATGCTCAGTGATTCTGTACAGTGAAGTTGCTCCAAGAGCCTTAAGGAATAGCACAAGTAGACATGGAAACCAGCTCCCTGTTCTCAGAAGACCAAAACACAATCCCTGCCTGGCTGCGGCACTGAAAATAACATAACAGCACTTTCATCAGGAACCCTCAGCTTCTCAAAACCCTCTGCATGCTGTGCTTGAGAGACTCCTAAAAGTAGAGAAACTTTATTTGCAGTCACTGGATTGGAAAGGCAGATGTTTTCCTTCCTTCCTCTCTCTGCTGTCTAGTCCTTGTCAGTTTAGTTAACATCCTGAGTCCATGTGAGACAGCAAATGTAGTCACTCAGGGAACTGCTGGGGTAAGGGGAGCATGAATATTCTGCTGCCAGCTTTTCCAGCCCTTGCACCTCTTACTGAAGAATGGAAAGTGCACCCAACTTTGTACATCGAAGGACATAATGACACAGGGTGGGCCAGTGGGGATCTCGGCTTGCATGCCAGCTCTGACTGTAAACCTGGGGGGGTGGCTGAACAGGAGGGAGGAATGAAAACTGGAAAATATAGCCAGGAGATGCATGTAGTGACCTGCTCCCTTTCCAGCTTTAGGCAACGGGGTTGGACTACATGTTCTCCAGAAGTCCCTTCCAACCTCTACCATTCTGTGGTTCTGTGATGCTGTAACGAGACTGTCCTGAGTGCTCCACCTTTGTCTTGTGCTGAATAAAAAACCTGTGAGTGCTCAGATCTCACTTCCAAAGAGACCAGATCTCTACGTGAGCATACTGCAGGGCACTGGATCCTATTAGAAAATATTTGGGAGTACTATACAGTCCCAGCCACTTTAAAGTTGAAAGTGAGTATCAATTCATATCAGGCATGCCAGAGTATTTGGGGAAAGGCAGAGCATCATAACGTAATTCTTGATTTAAGATGTCTGGTCTTTCAATTACATGTCTGCAAAAGAAGAAACTCATTTGTAAGTGGAGAAACAATATTGTCCCAGACAGCAATAAATCTGATGGAGATATGGTGAACTTAGGCAAAAAATTCATGTTTTAGCTGATGTGACTGTCCTTGCCCAGAAAAGATTCACCTCCTTTTGAGCAGCATCCAGCATAAAGAAAACACCACATAAAATAGTCCCAATTTAAGTTTTACTAAGCATAATGCCTTGCACATCTGCATTTTGTGTTTTGTGGAGTCACACACAAAAAAGGACCTGGTTTTGTAGCCAGTCATACAGAGGAACCTTCAGGACCAATATCCAGGTCTTACATTTCTAAGTTTTATATGTAGGGCAGTAGTAAGAATTAGTCTCATCTCAATATGCAAACCAGCAGCTAAACAGCAGGGGAAGGATGTGCTGCAGTTGTGCCAGTGGTGGATGGAGGCAGTGGTGCCCCCTGCCCTTTCCTCTACCTGCAACAGCATGATGCTTGGGAAGCACAAGAGATTTTGAAGCTCTTGGACCGCTGGCCTTCCCTGTCTTCCCCCATGGCAGGCCTTGTAGTGCCGGGTGGGCAACAAGGGTTGGTTGCTGCGGACCTCTGCAGCAGCAGTGACACGGTCTAAGGACCATGTGTCTTTCGAGGAATACACAGACACACGTAGAATTTGCCAGAGCTGGCGCGCCTGCACACTGGGACGCAGAAGAGTTGTCAGAGCTGTGTATGCTGGAGGATGAGTTAAGCTGTTTTCAGCAGTATGTGCGACCACAGCACAGCGGTGGGCAGCAGAGAGAGGAGACAGAGGCAGGAGATGAACGCTGCATCTTTGTAGCGTTCTCCCCCATGAAGACACAGCTTGATTCAGCTAATGGCAGTAATTAGGGATAATGCGTTGGTATGGATTCCAGATTTCCTTTATAATTAACCCCAGGGAGCTTATATTTTTCCTACCTACAGTAACCTCTCATACATGCAGTGAGAAATTCTTGACTTTTTCTTTAGGTTTGTGTTTGGTTTTTTTTTCTTTCTCCTCCCCCTCCCATCTAGATTTCAAGACAAAATGTGACTGTCTCCATTCATAGATAAATGGGACATCGCTGATGGAAATAGCTCCCTTGCCACCTCTTATATCTGTGAGCTGATAAAAGGAGGGTGTTTTGGGATCCTAGCCAAAAGCTCATGGTCTATGAAGTTACTGTTAATAGCTGCTGTTCTAAAAGTGGAGGCCAAAGGTGTCATCAAAGTGTTAAGTGGTTTGGCGATAGCGCTGCTAGAATTAGAAACAGTTCAGGGGCTTGACGTTGTTAGTCCTCAAAACACATCTGACAAGAAAGTTTTTATAGTTCTTGTTTTCCTGGTTGGAAGATTGGCTAAGGCTGATAGAGCAGAATTTAGGTTTAGATTTGGCAATTTATGCCAATTAATCATTTGCTCAGATTGCTAATTCCTTACCTGAATGAGCATCTGTGCACCCAGAGCTGAAATGAGACCCAGTCAGGCCTCTGCTCCTCTATTGCCACTTGTCTCCAGCCCCAACCAGTTCACAACAGGCATGTCCAGCAAGAAGGATATATATGTTGTTAGCAGAGGTAGGTGGATGTCTGCTCAGTGGCTGTCTCTGTCCTTCTCCCAGGATATCCTGGGATAACCTGCAAGCTTACAAATTTCCTGAACTTTAGGAACTTTGGTCCACATCTTTGTATTTAGTTTCAATTTGTGGTTCTTTCCTATAATTTTTTATAATTAGCATCTGAATCTTCTTGTGCTTTTGGACTTTGCACTGTCCAGTGTCAATGAGTTCCACAGTTGGTGCTGTGTGAAAATGTACTTCTTTTGCTCCTATTTACCCTGCAGCCTGATGATTCCTGTGACAACCCCCACCTTTTGCACTGCAAAGAATAGTGAGTAATATTCCCTGCTGAGTTTTTAAAAGCACTTCTGGTAATCATTCTTGAAACCCCTCATGATTTTCTTCAATCACATACCTCCTTTTTCAAGCTAAGGAGCCCTACACTGCTTAATCTTTTCTTATACGCCAGCTACAGCAGTGATGATAATTCCATACTTAGTAAAAGATCCAGGTACCATCAAGAAATAATAAATTGCCCAAACAGACCAAAAGAAGAATTTTGTTTTCCAACCTTGTCTCAGAGAAGCTGCATTCAGGGCAGAGGGAGATGCAGCACAAAACATACTGAAGCTTCTCTGGAAAATGACTGCCTTAGCACAGTATAATATATTCACTTTCTAGAAGTCACAGTTTTCACTACGAATTCAACAGCACAGAAATCTGAGCAGCTTCCCTAAAATTATTATCCAAATGAAATATTTCTGAGCACTGGCCTTTTAGTGGCAAGATCTGAAATGAGAATTAGTATTTTTCAAGTGTTTCATGTGATACATGCCCATGAGAACAAATTACACGTGTTATATCTACAAATACCCATGCCCATGTATTTTTAATTTAACTCAGATACTGTTGTCAGTAACCAGAAAGACAACACAGATGCTTTGGGTCTCAGACCCAGATGTTTCGGTCGCTGTGACAACACCTGTGCTGACTCCATTGGCAGCACTAGCAGCCCCAACACAACTCTTGTCGTTGCACAGCCCTCAGAGGAGCAAAGAAGCCCGGTCCTCCCGCGGCAGGGGCCTGGGCAGCAGCCTGAGTGGATTGATGAGCTTTTTCTCCGTTGCAAAGTTACCTCAGAAGCTCAAGGGAAAGCATGAGTGAAGCTGCTAATATTTTACTCCCTTTGTTCTCAGAAAAGCAGGGGGGAGAAGGACACACGGCTTGCTGTTGTTTACAACAAAGCAGGTGAGGTTTTCTGGCTTTGTGCCTTTTCTCTATTTACATTAGAATTTGCAGCATGGGAAGGGTCAGAGATGGGGACATCCCAGTTGGGCACCTGTGCCAAAGTATGGAAGAAATGGCAAAGGCTCAGAAGTTTTGGCAACCAACAATACGGGGAATTCATCCAAACTGCAACTTATGCTCTCCTGTGTAACCAAATCTTTCACGGAGTCACTAGATTTCACGTCAGTCGTTTCATTTCATACTTGTTCATAATGATCAGTTCTTTTTTTCCAATTACTTCACAAGTAAACCTTAAGAAAGGCAGGATGAATGTGGAGAAGCACTTGAAATACACTAGTTATAAACCACATCTTTTTATTTGTGTGTTAGTAAACATTTTATTTCAGTCTCAATGCATTATATTTTCATGAACACAGGTGCCAGGCGGTGCTGTTCATACATACCTTCCAGAGAGGAGCAGTGTTTGATGATTTGGCGAGGCATCAGTGCTTTGTTAAAATTCTCCAGGTATAACTGGGGACTTTCCTGTAATCAAATGAGTGGGTAGAGGATACTGGGTTTTGTTTTCATGACTTCTTTTCCACAGGCAGGTGGTTATTACTGCTGAGAAGATGGGAGTTATAATGCAAATGACAAAATCTAGATGATGACTGTATTACCAAGAAGCAGAAAACACAATCAAATGGAAAAGAGAAGTACTAAGACAAGTGTCTCGACAAGGTCGAACTGCATGCCAAAGGAGCTGTGTGTCCAGCATGATGCATCACACCCAACCCAATTAACAAGGCTATTTAAATTTGAAAAATTCTTGGTTCAGTCAAAATTTGACTGAAAGCATCTGACAAAAGGTGGCCATTAAAGACTATCAACAGAGAGCAGAAAGGAATATGTATATATATTTTCCTTGTCAGTAAAGTATTTTCCAGTCATAAGAGTGTCTTGTGCCGCATGCTGATCTCACAGATGGTGCAGTAAATCAAGGCTAACTCTGAAAGTATCCGTGGAATTATCTTTGTCTAAATGGTATCTGAATTGGTCCCTAGCTGTGAAAGACAAGGATTGCCTTGGGGTGTAAGGCCAGAGAGAACTGAAGTTGGTTTCTCTCTTTTTTTTTTTTTTTTATTTGCCTTGGAGTCTGATTCTGGCTTTGCACATTTTGCATAATTCTTTTGCTTTGGTTTCCTCCCTGTAAAGTCAGCTGATAGTTCCAGAGGAGCTCTTGAGTAGAGAACTTTGATTATGGAAATTGCTATGGAAATGCTTGTTTATTACCGTTAATGGAAGTAATATAATACATTCAAAAATTTTAGCTCAGCGAAGGGTTTCGGAGGGTAAAAGGCACCACAGATTCACCAGGAGCTGGTTTTTGAACTACCCTCTAGTATTCCATATGATGAAGCTTTAAGGGAAAGATACCACCCAAAAGTGAAGCAAAGAATACAATCCCGTGACTGCACGGGTAAGACTTCAAAACTCAGTACGAATTCCTTGTGACTTGCATGTGAATTCAGTGTCAGGCAGTAGCGACCACAAGCCCTTCTTCTTTGATGTCTATTCGATTTATATGAAATTTGAGGGTGTTCTGTAATGTGTCTGAAGATGTATAAGATTTGGAAGTCTTCTCTGCTAAGGAGGGACTGTGGGATTATACAACCTGTTGCACTCTTTTCCTCTCCCTCATTCCCCTTCCAAAAGACACACCTAACTTTTGATTGAAGATCATGAGGAGCGGGGTCTGTATTGGTTGTCTGTGCAGTGACAGGAATATTCATTAAAGTGTGTTGCCATAATAATCTTATTTGAATTTGAGACAAGGAATGCCCACGTACGAAAATCCTACCTACTTCATAGGGGCTGACATGCTGCCAGAAGGGAGCAAGCTGGCAATCTATCAGCAGTGATAGATCAAAGCTAGAGAGTGATATTTTCCTAATGTCTCAAATAAATAATTGGGGGATAAGTAACGGAAAAGACAGCTTCTGAATTTACACAGTTTCTGGAAAGAAAAATGCAGAATCCTGCTCACCATGAACACATCTTTCGGCTTTCTAGTAGAGGAGGCTGGGATGTGCCAACAGCAGAAGATTCCTGGCCTTTAGCACGACTCTGGGCATTGAAAGTGGGATTAGTTTTGCCTAAACACGGCTATTTAAAAGCCAAGTACCTGGCGTCCCTCCACAATCAGTGGAGGAAAAGGAGGTGATGTATTCTGCCTCTCTCTGCCTCTGGGCTGTAGAGGCCGTCTAAGCTAGTTAGACCAGATACTAACTTATGGACAACTAAAATTAGCAAGATGAATTGCTCTTTTACTGCTTCATATGTGTAACAAATTGCACACTTTCCCCACAATTGTGTATAAGGTCTCTGTTTTACAGGGAAAGAAGAAAGTAAGGCCTGAAATGAACTGGCTTCCCCAAAGACAGTTGGCAACAGAGCTGAGATTAAAACACATGTGCATCTGACTCCAACCTCCTTTCCTCCTCCCTGCTCACCACCCTCCACCCCCCAGTATAATTTCAGATTATATTGCCTCCCAAGGACAACAACTAACTAGTCTCTGTGCAGGAAACCTTTCCCCACTTGTCCTCATGGGCATAAAGGAGGGTCAAAAAATATGGCTGAGTGAACAAACACAGCCAGATCCATCAGGCAGGTTCCGAGATTTGGGGTTGCTTGTGGGACATCCTTACCAAAGGATGGCTGCTTACCAAATTCTGCTGATTTCAGTTTCCTGAAGTTGGGTGGCAAGTTTCAGGAAACTGGGTTTGTGAAGAAACATGCAGTGATTTACCTGCCTTGCCTGACAACAGCATTGCATTGTTGCTGTTGCTCTCTTTGCCGAGCATATGGAAGCTGAGTGCTCCCTGGCTAGTATCCAGACATCCAAAAGTTAAATTGATGGGAATTGCCATGAGGGTTAGAGCTAATGGGAGACATAAAGAATGAAGCCTGTTCTATTTTTGCTTGTTTCTTTTCTTATGAGAGTTTTCTTCACAGAGCAAACCTAGATATGACTGCATGCAGCATATTTCTTCTGTGTCTCCCCCCTGGGGATGACTTACGCCAAGTTGTGATCTGTTTTGCTGTTCCAGCCCATTGGGCTCATCAGTTTATTCAACTGACTTTTTAAATGACCCTATTTTTCCTGACTCTGGAAAAAGTGGCAAGAATCTAATTGCACTTCTGGGCATGAGGTGTAATGTCAGGGTGGCGCGATGAAGAGAGGGGAGAACTCTGCTTCTCAGAAGGGGAAGAGCTTGCGAGGCAAACCTGTTGGGGTGGCTTGGGTGGTTTGCACATAAGTCATCGGTAAGCTGGATACGCTTTAAACCGTGTAGCCGGTGTCTGCACAATCCAGTACAGGATGCTTAGTGGTTTCTTATCCGCAGGGACAGATGTTACAGAGAAGCTTAGATATGCACCTGCAGTTAGATTAAACATTTGAGGGCCTATCTTCTTCAGGCCATTAGAGCTTGGGGTCCCTCTTCACAGACTGCTGTATATGCACTCTCTGGACCAAACTGTAGATTAATAGCTCCACAGATGGAGAAATATTTTTTTTCCTAAATCACAGTTCTGTTTCATTTTGATGTTGCTTGCTAGATTAAGTTTTAGAGCTCCCTGAGTTTTTTTTACATGCAAAGTGAGACCAGAATTTTTTACTGTTGTACAGTTTTGAAAGTCTTTTTTGTTTTTCTTTGTGCCATAAGCAAAACTCAGGAAATCAAAGGTGATTCATCTTTAAGCAGCAAGTGATTTAAACCAAACAATGCTTTCTGATTTATGATAATGAAAAAGATTGCAGAGTGATGACGGGTCAGATGAAAACTCACACTGCAGCGATTTTTATGATAAGTATCATTATATTCATGCACTCAACTAATTCCTCACTATCAGTTTTATTTGTAGGTTTTATTTATTTTAAAAGTTTTTATTTAGGGAATCTATTGGCAGGGTGTGATTGATAGCCTTGGAAAAAGAAGTCTGCAATTCATAGAACAGATATAAAATTTCCTCATGCAGCCCTGCTAGTACGCCTCAGCTCGTCAGAACCACAACAAAAGAGTAAAAGAACATGAGAGCAGCTTTCTGTGGTCAGATTAAAAGTCTGGCCTGGTATTTTTTTAATCAACTCCTTTTTGATTTTAAAACTAAATAATGTATTTTATTTCTCTTGTGGATTTATAACTGCCGGAAGTACTTCTCTGTCATGCTTTTAATCTGTTTTATTTTATTTTTTCCTGCACCATAAATTTAGACAGCTTTTTGCTTATTTAAGCTTAGCTTTCACGAATCTGCTTGACTCGAGGAGCCAGAGTTTTAAGAAATAGGTCAAGTACGGTGAGACTGAAGACAAAGCCATAAGAGCAGGCAGCACCAGGATTTTTTTGTTGTTGGAGTTGTTCTGTTGACAGAAAATTCATTCGGGAAACATATAAACCATGCTGTACTTAAACATAGGCTGCTCCAGAGACTCACAGCTGGATTTTATGTTTAGGACAGAGAATCAACAAAAAGTAGGTCTGGAAAGGGCCTGGTAATATCATCTAGCTCATCCCCCTTTCGGAGACAAGATTCCTGTGTTATTGTGTCCTTCCTTGGTCCTCTCTTCCTTACACTAAACAACTACCATCCTCCTCTCTCCTTGTTTCTAGAGCCCTGACCGTTCACCCTACCCTCCTTTCACCTGCCTTGGCTTGGCACATGTCTGTAGTGAGGCACGGTGCCTGAAAGTAGACCCCTTGTTTCTTCAGAGACGACATCATGCCTGGGTCAGGGCTGCAAAGAGGGGACGGACCGTTTCTCACCAACACACAGCCTCTCTGCTCATCTCACAAAGACATTTTACTTTGACCTACAGCAGCACCGTGTCGTGTGCTTGAGCCATGCCCGAGAGCTGTTTTACCTGTGTCCAGCCAGCCAGCCCCCATCACCTAATCCTACCTAAGGACAGCATTTCACCCTCACCTCTCCTGAGTTACGCCTTTGTGTGGCCTCATACCTGGGTACATGGCTGTCCCACTCCTGGACTGGGAGACCTTTGGGCTTCAGCTTGACCCCTTGTGGACGACGTGATGCAGTACACAGGTGTAGCAGAGATTGGTTTGACCACAACCACTGTATTAGTAAAAGCACTTGAAAAATACTGGAGGCCCTGACCTTTCCCTCTACCTTAAATCTTTTGCATCTGGGCAGTGCTACAGATAAAATTTCTTGCTTCTCTCCCACAAGCCATGAATGGCCACTGATTTGTTTTTCCTACAACTGCCTGTACTCTGTACTTGTGTCTCTTTAGCGGTGAATTCAGCCATTGCAGCTTCCATTTCAGCCAAGCTTGTTCCACCTCTTCATGGGGACTCAGTTGATAGTTAAGAGCGCTGTACTGCTGTCCTGCCACCTTTTAGGGCTAATCTTCCAAACTGCTCAGGCATTTTTTTCTGGGCTAGCCTGTCTGGAGCGCGCTATAGTCACATTTCTCAAGGATGCTGGACATGTATCCAATATATCATAAGAGATGGAGTTCATTGATGAGTACCAACATATTTCACTCTACACAATAACTTCAATATGCTTGTCAATTTTTCACTTCATGCACAGTGGCTTTAAAAATGCCTTGAAACAGCATTTAAATGAACTTAATGATGGTGTTGGCAATATCATGAACCCATACTTCCTTCTTTTCTGCACTTGTTGTGCAGAACCATTGATGTCTGACACACTTTGGAGCTTATAAAAGTAAGGCATTAAAAACATTTATCCACAGCTCCTTTAAATGAGCAAACAACAAATCTCACCTCCTGCAAGAAACAAGGCAACTTTGCCATCAGTTTCCATTTTCCAAAAAATGTGAGTGAAAAGAGATAAGCTGGTTCTGGCACTCAGAATATTTTACCTGTGTCTAGTGTTTCAAGAGTAAATGCTCCACGCTGGTCTTCCACTGTAGAGAGTACGCCATACTCATTACTCCTTACTACTGTATGATCTAGATCTCTCTGGGCAGCCAATGAGTCACTTTGGTAGTACTTCTCCATGCTGCCGCAGATCCCAGTTGTCAGCAGAGTTTCCTAGTAGAATGAAATTTGGCGCTTCTGACAAATCTGAAAGAATTAAGTGTGGACCTGTTATTACTGTCCATTGCTAGGACATCAACAAACTGACATGATCTCATTCCCATACAGGCACAGAACCTGCAACCTAATGTTCAGGATTAAATGAAATTCTGGAAAATTTCTGTACTAGTGATGTCTTGCTGTTTCCTTCCTGTTACTCCTTCCAGCCCCCTCTCCTCAGCCCCCTCCCACTCCTTCTCCAATGAGGGCAGGGCATAGTTGAGGAAGATCTGACAAATTGAAATGGCTTTTTGCTAGGCACCTGATAAACTTTATTCAGTTAAGCAGAGAAACCTGCCCTTCATGAAAGGAGCATTAATGAGATCCATAGATGTTGGATGTGCTGCTCTTTATGATTTGTTTTTGTTTGTTTCGTTTATTGCTTGGAGGAGCATAGACCTGGCACACAGGTAACCGATTAAAACAGAGGGAGACAAGACTGCTTGGAGTATACAGATTACAAATTTCATGATTTTCTGTAGAGATTGAGACTGAGCTGGCTGAGACAGCAGCTGTATTACCTTGAACTAAAAACATCTTATTGACAGTTATACTCTGCAGGCCTGTCAATTGCTCAGGCTTGTCAAATTATACCATGTCATTTTTATTAGCTTGATATTGGAGAGCTATCTCAACCATTAGAAAAGGTGGTTAAAACTACATCAATGATTTGTATGTAACACAACATTGCTGTTGGGCTGCCAATTGCTCAAACACTTTCCGATGCCGCTTCCAGTGCCTCGCTTCCTGCTGAGTAGTAGCTTTTAATTTAAAATAAAAGCCATTAGCAGTGCTATGTGCTAAAGTGCTCAGAAACTGGCCTTACTCATATTTTGTTTGGTTGCCAATAGCTTTAATCAGTTACCTTTTCTGAGTCATTGGTGTGACTAATACCCTTGAGAGGCCACCTAGAATAGACTTCCTCTGAAATCATTTGTCCTCTTCCCACCAAGCTACCTGTGATCCATAAAGACAACTTTGCCAAATCCCTTTGGTCTTCCATTGTATCACAGTCTACATCGCATAAATAAGACAGATAAGTAAAAATATTGGTATGTTTCCTCAGGGACATCATTAAGTGTTCTGCTGAAAGGAGTAGTGTTTGTCATTTCTAATGCAAAATAAAATGAGTAAAGTAACTTGCCCAAGCTCCCATTCTGAAGCAGTGATAGAGCTAGAATTAGGATTAATCACCTGAATCCCAGCACCAAGATTTATTCGCTAAAAATAAATAATCCCAACTTCTCTAAACCCATGACGTTGGATTTTCAGATTCAGTCTAATTAGGAATATTGACATATCATCCTAAATGATAGACAATTTTGTCTATCATGATTGATAAATCATTCTACACCTCCCCTGCCCTCCCAGTACACTTCTATTACCATATTTCCACATGCATGGACCATGTCTATTTGTCAAAAAAATGTTTTAATGCAGCAGAATTTTTTGTAGATGTGTCAAGCAGAAGAGATGTATTACCAGAGACCAACCTTTCCTTCAGAGTCAAGAGGAAGATTCTTCAGTCAGTCACAATCCTTTCTGTCCTCGGTGTAGAGTGCAGTAGAAGCCTTTCCCTGCAGGTAGGTTATTTGGAGGTTAAGGATATTTTAGGCAACATCTTTGACGGGGTTCAGTTTCTCTGGAAGATGGGTTCTACACGCTAAACCTATGTCAGTCTAGTAGATTGTATTATAGATAGTCAAGGCATTTGTGTATGAGTAGTTTGAGAATTTCTGGTAGGGGAACCTAGAGATCTTATTTTTAACCTTTTTATTGGTAACGGTGAAAAGTTATCAATGAGCACTGTGGCCTCGCGTGTCTAGCAGCTGCAGGTTACTAGAGCCTTAGAAGACCCATTCTTGTGTGTGTAAAAGCATAGTTTCACAAGTATTTATTTCAATGGGAGTATTATGTCGAGCATTGCTCTCCCCCACCTTTGTGCGGGTGCCAGCCGGTGGAGCCCAGGGACCACTCAGGCTAAAAATCAGTTTGCTTGTGTAATGCTGTTAATCTAGCACACAACAAAAATTATTTTTTTTGGATTGGCACATGGCCTCACAAAACCATCTGGGCAGGCCACACTGAGTCAGGGGCCGCAGGAGAGGAAGGACCAGGAGGATGCATGAAGGATGGCAGAGAGGGACGGCCATGGGGGAAAGGACTTCCACACTCACAAGAACAGTTAAAGATTCCCCATTCTGGCACCTTAAGAACGCATACATTGGAGGAATTGCCTCCTGTTTTGTTTCAATATTTAAGTGACGCAGTTATTGGAGACCATGGGTGGCATCAGGCAGTGTAGACTGAGAGACTGCCGTGGCACCTGAGCCGTATAATCTAACAGCATGTGTCAGCAATTCTTTTATTTAAATACTTATTAAGGAATACTTTAATATTGTCTGATAAATGTGCACATACAAGTGTGTGTCTATATATATGCCACATAGAAAAGCAATATGTCTTCTGCCTTCAACAATACTTAACAATTCAACAGAAAATTGCAGACATATTTGTATCTAATTAAATAGTTTCTAAACTAGGATTGCAAACTTTTTTTCCCCCTCTATTTAATGAGATTCCTCTAGCAAGATCTGGGAAATAGTGTTTTTTCTTTTCTCTTTGTGTTTTAAATAACCTTTATGCTTCCATATGGCTTGCATGACTCAGGCTTTATCATTTATAGATTACAAAGTCACAATTAAAGCCCTAGATAAGACTAACCAGTTAAGCATGGCAGACAGAAGCACTTTTTTTTAAAAAATGAAATTCTAACTAAATTCTAAATCTGCAAAGAAGGCATAAATCCATAGTACAATATTGATTACAAAGAGTTAAGTTGTCTAATGAGTCAATCCTGAAAAATTCTGCAATGCTTAACAAATGAAGGTTGCACGGCTTGGTGTGATCATGTCCTTCCCGACCCTCTGCTCCATCATACCAGGAAAATGACATTATTCTTGATAACGATGCTAAATAAATTTTTTAAAGACTCATTCTTTAAAGCAGAAGGTTTTTTGACTGCGTATTACCCTGAATACTTATATGCTGTTTCTGCAGTTGTCATTCAGCAGTTTTGTTTTTCCGCTCTTGATGGGAAATGTTCACCCAACTCTGATTTATTATTATTTGTGATAAAAATGTCTGTTCTCCAGCAAATGAATCTGTTTTGATGATACTGATTTAAGACATGCTTTTCACTTTTATTCTAAACTCTCATTACCTGGGGTTGTGTAATCCTACACAGGTGGTTACACTTCAGTGCAGAATGAAAGAAGGGGAGAAGTTGCACTGTGGCTGGAGAGTGAGGTACACTCTTGATAACCTGCTCTACCTTTGTTCCTTTGCTTGACCAAGATGTTTGGAGATTGTCAAATGTTTGTTCTCTTGCATTTATTAATTGTAACCTTATTTATCTCAGCAGCAGCTTTAAGAGTCCACACCACTCCTAAGTGGATTAATAGGTAGGTTCCTTTATTTATTTATTTATTATTTTTTGTTGCAATGAGTATAGATCAGGACAGGGAGAACAAAAAGTCCCAAAAAAGCTGGTAGAAATTCCTGTAGTGGAGAAGCTCACATGGTGTACAAATATTTGAATTCCCACATGTGTTGGGCTTTGGCTCCCCTGCCAAAAAGCACCAATTTAATTAAGGGAAGGGGTCTACAGAAGGGAAAAAACCTTCAGGAAAATGCATATGTGTGACCCTCCCTACTACTGGTTAGATGGCAGAGCCCTGCTCCTCACACAACTGCAGGTCCTTCCCTGAGGTGTCCCAAGTGCTCTGAACCATCCTCTTGAGATGGTAGGATCAAGAGCTGCTGAAATTTGACTGCAAGTTTCAAGTTCTTCCTCCTTCAGATAAGCACGTATTTATTCAGGTTGCTCTAAATTACTTTTCATTGATCCACGTATTTCATACTCAAGATGTTTCATACTCAGGCTAAAATATAAAAAGGTCACATAAAGTAATTAAAAATATATTCTCATGAAAAATGAAGGGGAAATTTAAGCTTTAATTAAGTCAGAAAAAAATTTGAAAAGCATCATTTTCTTATTCAACAGCTTTTCCTTGAATGTACTTTGCTTTAGGCACACACACTCAAGGATACAGTAGTGCATGTGTTTGCTTTTTAAAACTATTATTAAATATGTTACATTTTCTTTATCCCTGCGTGCAGTCAGCAGAGCTTTCACTTCGTTCATCTTTGCCAAGTCTTCATTGCTGGTAATGATATGTGAGCCTGGAGGAATTGTGGTAAGAAATTTTATTTTTTCTGTGATCTCAAGAGAGTAACATGCATTTCAAAAACTGTGTGTACCTGGGTCAGGATAGGTCAGTATAAAGATTTTATCAGGGAGATGACTGTAATATACATGTTTAAAAGCAAGTCCTTAGGTATTTAGTGTGCTATGTAATATATTTACATAACTACATACAACCTGCCTCCCAGAAAGGTTGGCCTTAGGTGATGCATGGCCTCAGACAAGCATTCTGGAGTATTTTTTAAACAAAATAGATAAAATTTGCCAGTCTCCACTCACTCCTAAACCCCTACCTGAGATCGTGTCTCCTACCTCTGACAGCCTCCAAACACACACCTCATTTCTGCAAAACCCAATCCCAAACCTCATCTAGCCCGGTTCCTCACCTGCCCTGTTTCACCAGCAGGATGCTAATGCCTGTGCCCACATGTTTTGTTGTGAGAAGTCCTATTCGTTTGCTTTATCATGTCCTCAATTTCCACTGGAAAATGGAAAAATTTACCTCAGTTATGAAAGAGGTATTTGCCAAAATTCATCTTAGGGGAATTTCTGGAAGCATCACTTCTTCCTTGCCTGTGACCCAGAGACAGCTGACACCTCTTCCTTATCTAGGAATCGACTGAAAAGAACCTCTTGCTTTTACAGCTGTCAAGTGCATCTGACAATGTTTGTCCTTGTATTCATGAGTGTGCTGCAGAAGGCTGCAGAAGGCAGATGCTCTGTCCTTTTGTTTTACTGATCTCAGATCCCCAGACTTTAAAAAGAATTAAATAAAATGTAGAGAAACTTTAGCATAAGAAGTTTCAATATTGTTAGAGAGTTTAATATATCGTAATTGTTCAAGACTGTGCTGTTTCCTTATGGGTCCGTTTCTCCCTCACTATGATTAAGTTCATGGAGAAGTCTAGATAAATATGACATTTAATGCTATCCTATTCTTGCTGCTATGGAGACATGCCTTGTAGAGCGTGTCTACTTCACTTTGGTCTACCACAGGCTGATAAGTTCAGCATGCTTCTGCCAGATCTTCCTAGCTCCCTGTCTTTGTTGTTAATGGCTTAACATGCATGTAAGTATAATGCTTGGCAACTTAACACAACATTTATCTTCATTAAAGCGCTTCACAGACCTCAGTTAATGAGGCCCTGTCAATGTGGTTTTAGGTGGGAAAGGCCTTTTACAATGCAGGAAAAATGGTGAAACTGAGGGACAGAGACACTAAACCTATATCTTTCAAGGTGCTCAGGTGCCTAGGAGACGAGTTTTGTGTTATGGCCTGTAAATGGCAAAGCCATTTACAATTTTTTTCTGTCCCCTTCCACAGATCTGCCAGCAGTTTGTACCTCCCCTCAGCCACACCAGTTGTCTCGTTTGTGGGGCTTTCCAGAAAGCAGATCAGTAGCAGCTCAGAGTATGTCCTGGCCTCATCTCCTTATCCAGCCCTTAATGAGGGCTGATACTAATAGGAGTTTTTGCTTGTTAAAGACGGAAGCAAAACCAGACCAGGACTTCAGATTTTGCTAATGGTGACAGGTGGACAGGGTGACAGTCCTTGCATGTTCTCCTTGCTGTATGTGCACAGAGGGAGGCAATCTTTCACCTTGTCTAAGGTGAAGAAATATTTTATAAGAGTAATACAAAGGGCCCTTTCCAGATTTCCGTCACATTCAGGTTTTTTTGTTGGTTTTTGTTTTTTTTTTGTTTTGTTTTGTTTGCTTGTTTGTTTGTTTCTTTTTAAAAATCTGCATTTGGAGGGCAAGAACTTTATTAACCAGCTTTGCCAATAAAGTATTCATATTTTCGTTTAATTTCCATGGAGATTAATGGGAATTTAGTACAGAAAAAATTAGAGGACTTTCAACCTAGGCAATATGCATGCAGATCTGTCCATATTAAGACAACATGAATACTAAAGTCACTTTGTTCTTTAGGTAGTAACAGCTCTCTGCTTAACAACTTATCAGGCTGAGACAGAGGGTCCTGCATCTGACTTGCTGCTTAAGGTTGGAAATGCCAGTTCCCCTAGGAAAGCAAGAGCACATTCCCGTGGAGCCGGCACGTCACAATGCCTACACCATGGAGTCCATGTGTGGTATCAGTGTTATGCACTGTTTCTTGTAACTTTTATTTCTGCCCTCTCCGTATAGGTTTTGATAAAGGACATGTTAATGAGGATTGAATGGCATTTGTCATCCAGACAGTGTATCATGGCCTGTTAGCCTGATGGATTGGTAAGAACATGTCTCAGCTCCATACCATTATTCAGTCCTTAATTAGGGAATTTTTCCTTGCTAAGGGCTGAACTGTGACACCATGCAAGGCTTTCAGATTTACCTCATGTTCTTCATAAGGAGCAAGTGCCTCTTGTGCATACTCCAGAGGAGATAGTCTTCCACCAAGATCTGTGAAGAACTCTGCTTTAATTTCTTATCCAGTAGACTTTAGTGCACAAGGGCTGTGTCTGCATATAGGAGAAGACACAGGCAGATGTAGCTGTGCTAGTTCTTTAACTCCTTTACTTTTAAAATGTGTTAGAGGTACTTTATTTCTCCAAGTATGGAAACCAGGGCATGCCTGCATTGCTGGTTAGGTTGTAGTACATACCTAGGACTTACCTCTAGATGGATTCATCCGCTTTATATCCTTAGTCCTATTAATTGGGGGTTCTTTCTTTTTACTGGACCAGCAAACCTCTAGTTGCAGAATCAGAGACTTGCCAAACTGCTGTGAGAGCTGAGCTCCCTCTTTTGATGTGGTCTGAATGAGATGCTTGTCCTGCCAGAAAAACATTGTGGGCATCTCTGACCAAACTAAAACCCCGGTGGCATGGACAGTTACTGCATCAGGGATACTGCATTCCTCAAAGAGTATTTCTTTCTGCAAGCAGGTGATGCGAAAGTACTGTCAGAGCAAACTAACAGCAGCCACTCAGTGCCTTCTGTCAGGTGAAAGAAAACTGTACTTTGATCCTTTGGGAGATGCATCTGGACATAGCTGGTCATGGAATATTTACAGAAGCCTTGGGGGGAACTCCTGGGGAGCGAGTTTAGTTTGCAGCCACTACCTGTGGTAGCTGCAAACTGTCACGTTTATTTTTCCTCTCCTGAAGAGAAAAAAACAATGCCTGTTTTGAGTGATGATGGGGGCTTGCCCTGTAACACAACTTTTTCTATGACTGTTGTGTGATGTTTGTAGGGAGACAAAACTGAGCAAATCAGATTTGTTTACAACAAATAGGACTTGCTCCTCAGAGGCTGTCGTGATGCAGCTTCCCCAGTTCAAAATGTTGCTAATTGGTTCCCACCTTATTACCAAAGAGAGGCTCTGTGATTTCAGATATGTCACCTGCTGGAAACGACTAGAAGACGGAAAATGTATTCAATTCCTCAGGGAGTGTTTTTTATCCTTTTAAATGAGTTTTTGTGTGAAGAGGTATTTGATAGAATATCCCCGGTGTAAGATAAATAGTTTCCCCGAGTTCAGGACTAATTATCCTCAGGGACACAACAGACTGAACAGCTAGATGAGCCAGAAATAAAATGGTATCTTGTGGCTATAGTGGGAAGTAGGCAGTTACACTCCTACCATACACGATTAGATGGCTATCGAGCTTGTTATTGTCAGAGAGGAAACGACCAGCTTTCTCATACAGAGCCTCCACAAATAACTAAGTACATGTGCACTGCAGCAGCACGCACTCTCTGGTGTGCACAGGTAGACATACATCACCGGCAGCCTTTGCTGGTTGTTCGTATTTCAGACCAAACAGGGTCTTTACACAGCCAAAAGAGAGAACTTTTTGTGCATGTGGTATTGCACATGCTTTTTAGGTTACCGTAACATACGTATTTAAAATACACATCTCTTACTGAAGGATGAGAAAGCATGCTTTTGTTGTTCCTTACAAATCCAGGAATCAAATGAGGTTTTGTCATGTTTGTCCAGTGCTCAAGATCTTTCTTTTTCTCTTCAGTTTTTCTCAGATATTTCTCATTCACACTTAGTTCAACTCTTGAGGCTCTGGGTTGTGACTGGAAGCAGAAGGGTAAATGTGTGTTGAAATTGTTCTTGTAGTCTGAACAAAACCGACCACAAATGTCATGAGAATTTCAGGGAAAAGTTAAATTTTGCAGCTTAGGGTTAAGGTGTTTTGTTGTTGGCGTTTTTCCCTCCCCTCCTTAGCCAAAACTCCCATTAAAGCCAGCTGTAGTTTTGCCTGAATAAGGACCGCAAAGATATAGCCAAATTTTGCAGAATAAAAAGTTCATCTGCTGCTTAAACTCTGGATAAACATCTGAACTCTCTGCCACGTTCCTAAATTAGATCATTCCCAGCTTGATCCCCGCTCCAGGAGAAACCCCGCGAGGCCATGCTGCTGGGCTGTGCTGGGGGAGGATCCTGCGGGGCGAAGGCTCCGGGGTCGGCCGGTGGGACAAAGCGGGATGCGTGGGGAGCAGCAGGACCTCGCAGCAGCAGGGGAAGGGGCAGCAGGGAGGGTGAGGGGAGAGGGTGAGGGGGCAAGACCGCTGGTCTAAGGCGTGAGGTTCACCGTATTTGTCAAGATTTGTCACCTCGCCCACCAGTGCTGTGGTGTGCAGCTGGGAGGTGAGAAAAACCCAGAGCATCGCAGTGCCGGCCCCAGCCAGGACAGATGGCTGCAATCTCTTGGCTGGCTGAGGGCACATCTCGCTGGGGCTGCTATTTATATCTGGGGGAGAGGGAGTGTGACAGCACACACAGCCTCCACACTGCTCACCCTAACGGTTGGAAGGGCAAACGCCTCCAGTGGAGAGGGCATTTTCTCCCTCAGATCTTTTAGGTGCTGCTGGGAAACTGCCTTTCCTAGGGAGAGCTTTTTTGTATCCGTCTGCTAGACGTGGGGCTTGTGCGAGAGCGCAATGCTGCAGGAGCGCACACCAGCCCCAGTGGTCCTCCCCCCGGCCTCCCCTGCCGGGCAGAGCAAGCACATCAGCAACCAGTTCCTCTAAAGGACTGTTTGGAAGCGTTTCTTGCTGAAGTTGCCAAATAGAGAGATATAAAAAGGAGAAAAGCCCCAGCTCTAGCCAGTGGATTCATGATTAGCCCAGTGTTTCAACAAACTGACTGTTGATTTTGAGCACTCCGAGTGCCTCTGAGGGCAAGGTGTGCCTGTGGAAGTGTCAAAACAGGGCTTGGCTGGTGCAAGGAGTAACCCTTTCAGCATCATCTCTTCCTCCAAGCCCTCTAGGCAATGGCACCAGCAGGACTTGGAGAGCTGCGTCCTAGAAGCCTAAGGATTCCTAAATTTTAAATGAGTGTTGTTATTGCGAAGGTGGCATTCATAAATTACGATTCCCTAAACAGCGTGCTTGTGACTTGTGCATTCACATATTGCAGTCGCAAAGCTATGAATTTTCTGATTTTTGTCACACTCTGATAAGATTAAAAAAACACAGTTATATTCGATCCTGCTGACTGAGTCGCAGAGTAATTTCTCGTTCAATTGAAATTTAAAACTTTGGAGATTTCATGTCCACTGGGATGGAAAGTAATTTATCAATTCCCATTAACTTCGGCCACCAATCAGGGAAGTTTTTCTTTTCATTTTAGCAAAAAGGATAATGTATACCACCTACATTTTATACACTGACAGGAATTTCAGAAAGCAAGAAACTGAAGCTGGGCTCTCTGCCTGTTTAGAAAAAAACACTCTTTTCCTAAGAAAAACAGAACTTTGTATTTGGTCTGCAACTTTTATGAGGAGGAGGATTCAGGTGTCAAAATCTGTATGTTTTGGGACTTGCCCACTTTAAGTTACTTTGAACAGCTTTCTGGAAGCTTATGGCCTTTCAAGCCTCTTATTTTTGTACGTGCACATCTGCATTTTTTTGGGGAGTTGCTCTTGTAATACACAAACATTTACGAATGGTTTTACAACGACTGCAGATTACATTTTTTTCCAAGGCCTGCAGGCAGAAAAGAAGTTGCCAATCCCTTACAAAAACAAGAACAGTGACATGAACTGTGTTCATTTCTTGTAAAGATAAACAAAATACAAGAAACGCAAAGAAGAGGCATTTCAAAGGTTATTTTAATTCCCTGAAATTCCTACGTTAGAACATTTGGAAGAAGGAGAGACTTCCTATTAGTCAACTGTATTGATTTCTGCCACTAAGGAAAGTGGGAGAAAAAATATTTACTGTGCTAAACCGCTGGAGCTTTCAACCAGTTCATATTGAAAATTGTCTCCTGCAGTACTTGCTCCCTGGCTTTCACTCTGCAGAAGGGAAGACTGGAAGAGGCACAAGGGCAAAGCAACGAGAGGGAGCTCCTGCGCACCTGCCAGCCCCCTCAAGGGAAATGCAAGCCTGGGGAGAGCAATTGCCTTCTCGCTCTTAGCAGTGGGTCACAAAATGATTTTCCTGGTTGTGACAAATCAAGGACCACTGTGATTAAAAAGCGATCATCATAGTTTTTCCATCTGGTTCCTCTACATGGCCTTCTCAGGTGCTTCAAGCACTTGCAAGCATAGTTGTTAAATGGTCAAAAAAATAGCTGCTTGATACTTAGGCTAAGTTTTATTGGAAATTATGTGGGTTTATGTTTGGGAAAACTGTAATAAGTGTCAGTTTTTAGGTTATTTTTGATGATATTTTTCTGTTTAATTTATAAACATTACATGTTAAAAATTTGCTCTTTGCTTTCTTAACAAAAGATAAGCAAAATCAAGCTCAGCCATTTCACTGAACTCTTAAACGTGAAGGTTGATCGGTTGTATTTTATAGTGTGTCTCTACTCAGAAAAGCAGCTGGGTAATGAAGGTGTACTCTTCCTCAGCATGACTGCTACTTGTGTGCATTCAGTCAGATCTTTGACTTTATGACAGAAATAAGTCTTGACTGCATTTTACTCTTCTTACTCTTTTTTTCCTCTTACTTTTCCTCTTCTTTTTACCCTTACTACATAGCTAAGAATCAAAGATAGCTAAAACCTAAATTTCTCAGTAGTGAGCATCGAAGCCTCAACAGCTGAGACTTCAGCAAGCTATTGATTGCTCCTTACAACAGGGGGGTAGTAATTTCCAATCAATTCAATCTATACAAGCCCAATGAAAACAGGGGATGTGGACAAAGATTTAATTCATCTGTCAGATTGTAGTTTTATTTTTCATGATATTTGAGATGGAAAGGACAAAATTTCAATGTCCAGGTAGAACTTGAAAGACCAAGAATTAGAAGTCTTTTCCTTGTAAACTCAGAGCATTTGAGACTGAAAAACTGTAAGCATAGGAACTCACATTATTTTGTCAGTGCTTTCCAGGACAGAAGGCATAATGTAAGCACATTGCCAAATAGGGGGGAAAAATTCATGAGAGAAAAAGGATCTTTAACAACCATATCTAGTAGGAAAACAATTTTTGTTAGGAGGAAAGAAAGGCAATTATTAAAGACTAATAGAGACATGGGTCAGCTAAATGTTGACCGATATGAAGGATCGCAAAAGTTCCTAAAGGGTTCACTAGCAAAGTTGAAAGAGTAATAAAAGATCAAACCCTTAATTTTTTTTTTTTTCTGTTCAGAAGTTGCTGATATATTTAAAGATGTGTATTTTCTCAAGAAGACTAGATTCTTGTGGATAGACTCAAATACAAATAATTCCAGCATCCACATTTTTCTTTGCTGAAAGAAAAGCTTACTTCACTCTATAACTGTCCCTAATCTCAGGTTTAAAAGAAAAAAAAACAGCCCCAACACCATACTTCTGAAAAGAAAGGAACCCCAAATAAACATAAACAGACTGCCCATGTACTTTTAAAGTTTTAATACAATTCTAGGTCTGAGAAATCAAAATGAAACAGTAAAGAAATGGAAGGCTGAACTTGAAAGATTAAAGTTAGCTTTGCCCTTTCAGGGCTATACTTTAAAACATTATTTCTTTTCATCATTATTAATGTTTTTGTAACCAATAGTTCTTTTAATACAAATTGGATTTCACATTGAAGCTAAATAGATGCTATATTATATATAATGCTTCCCAGATTTGATTCTTATGGTTTCGGCTATAAGAGTTCAATGCTGAATCATTAGTGTTTGAAATTGCAGTACATGGTAAGTTGCCCTAATAGATTTTCTGTGATGTCCTTGAAATTAGCCCATGAATTTGTAAACTCCTTTCAAATAGCTGAAAATAACTGCTGTGACTGTAGAAATCTGAGGCAGAGATTGAAAAGAAGATGTGATATTTTGTAATTTTTGAAAATTATGAAAAGTACAAATGGGAGAGCCTGGGGAGCTGTAATGGGAACTGCACGTGCTAAGTCCATTTTTCATTAAAAAAATAATGAAGCAATGTTAAGGAATGAGAACTGATGAGCGATAACACCATTACACATATATAAAATAATCTCTGACATAGCAAACTGATATATATATATTTTTAAAATTACTGAATTTGTAGCCAATGGTAAAGATGACATGACTGAAATGCAGCTATTTCTTGATATTATTGAAGAATTTGATACAATACTTCCAACCCTGAACAATTATTTCTTAGCAACTTGGGTATAAGCATTGTCTCATGCATGGAAAGAGTTTAAATAAATGGTGGTGATTTGCAGCAAAATATTGAATCTTGGGAGGTGCCCAAATGAGGTGGTGCTGGGCAGTGTGATGTTAGATTTTGTTTACGGTATTTATTAATGTTTTGCAAGAGAAGTGTAAACTGCACATTAATTATGTTCCACAGGGACTAAATGGGGAGGTGTAGCAGAGGATGGACTAATCACTTTATCACTTGCTGGGCACTCTGAGCTGGTATAATTTAGTATAGTCCAACTAAAAGTGGGGATAAATTCTCCCTGATAGGAAATTTATTTCCTAGGCTTGTATGTGGATCTGTGTTTTATTCCCTTCAGACACTATATATCTATTCTTATATGCCAGGGCTACTGGCTTTTCTCTTATTATGGGTGCTGAGAACACTGAATGGTTCTCACACTGTTTGTAGATGATGAAAAGTGCAAATAAAACAGGTTTATTAATGATGAAAAAAGGAAGCAGATAAATATTGAGGATCATGAAGCAATACAAAAGGACCAGAAAAGGCTGACAGAGCAAGAACAGGCTGCTGATGGACCAAACATGACTTTATTCTTTGGGTGCCATATATTTACAGGGTATGCTCACCACCATCCTGTGGAGAATGAGAAGGCCACCCTGGAAAATTCTCATACAAAGGACGCAATATGATGCTGTGCAGATTTTTGCAGGAATATTTCTCTAGTTCTTATAATTGTCTTTCCACCCTGGGCAAGGACCCCCTGACCATGCACTGAGGAGACCCTGCTCTTTCATGAAGAGGATTAGGAGGGTGAGGAAGACAGGAAACAAATTCCCTGCATGGGCAGGCCTGTGGAAGACACTCAGGTTATTGGTCTGGAGAGTGGGACAAGTGTTTTTCAACTGGAACCCTCTGGACTGGAATTATTTTCCTGTCAAAATGAGATTTAAGGAATTTTAAAGCCTGTGCAATTGCTCAGCAGGCTTTGGGTATGCACGATGGCAGAGTTGTGGGGGTGACTGCAGTAGAGTAGGAGCAGTCTAATTGAGCTGGCTTTCATCAGAGTGGCTCAGGTGCCAATAGCACTGAAGTTCCATGGTACAATCTTCAGCTTTTGCTCAAACGGGTCAAGCTAAAGTGTATCAGCTACTTGTGCTCTGACTGCACCGACGCTGGCTCTCAGGGCAGGCGCAGACAAGCACAAAATCCCCCTTGCCCAAGATTGTGTTTTCAGGGAGGAAAGGTTTTAGAAGGGCAAGTTCAAAGGCAGTCCAGGCAGGCAAGCCCAGTGCGTTTGAGGCTGCTGAGAATGGTGCTTGTAATTCTAGTAGTATTTAGTGCATTGCGATGGAAACGAAAACCCTGTAACGCTTTCCATAGACTCTTCAGACGCATAGAGACAAGACAAAGTTTTGATTTAAACCATTGGCTTAAGTTACTTTAAGCAAGAAGAGTGCCTTGAAGTAGCTTAGTTACGGACATGTATTTTGCCCTCTTGCCTCTGGTGTCAGAGTGAAAACTTTTGGGAGAGCAGAAATTGGGGTGGTTGGAGTGATTATGGAATAAACTACGAGAGGATGATCTTTCCTACCAACACATAAAAGGCTCTGTGTTACCAATGGATTGAACTAGTGAGATGTCTTTATTTACTTTTAAGAGTTTTCCATATCGATTGGGCCTAAATGTGCTCCTTCTACAAAAATGTCCATCAGAGTGATTAAGTCTTGCGTAAAAAGTGCAGTAAATTCTCCCTGGCTCCACGAGATTCTTTTTCAATCGTTCAGCACTGTCACTCCCTCCCCAGAACCCTGTAAATCAGGTACCATCTGGCAGTTTTGAGTTAGTTCCCCTGCTTTGTCTATTCTTTGAGCAAGTGCTGGACACAACTGCATTTGGCTCATGCACAATCATCTGGGCTCTCCCCTGTAACTTCAAGGCTGGAAAACTTGAAAAAGAGAAGGCATTGGGATGGGGATTGAAATCCTTCCTCCTGCTGCCTCCAGCCTCAGGCCCAAACCAATGGAGAGGCAGATGCTGGAACAAACAGTAAAAAAAGGGAGTGGATTCACATCATGTCAGGTGCTGGGCAGTTACCTTCACAGAGCTTGAGGAACATCTACCCAGCGGTGCAGGAGATGTGCTTGGGGTTTCTCTAAATACAGGGGAAGCTCATCCAGTAAAATGCATCCTCTGTGGCATCCTCTGAGCTGCTAACTCAGATATAAGGAGGGTAGATGGGGTCTGCTTTTTCTTGATCATGTGGGACACCACCTACGCACACGGGAGTGAGAATGGAAATATTCATGACCTTCTTTCAACATGAAGATTGCAACTATTCTTTTCCTGGGCCTCTCAAGTCATGTGTCATCTTATTCCCTCTTTTCTTACAGACATAGAGACCATCAGACTCACCTCTCAATCATGAGGGTGGCATTTAATGAGGTGCTTTATCTTTTCATTAGTGAAGGACAAATGTGCAAGGTGCCTATACCATTGGATTCACTTTGCCATGCCTAAGATACACTTGTCAAGATGCTAGTGTGCCACCAGCACCCACCTGATTTTCTTTTGCTTCACTGCTGCTGCAGCACAAATGATATGGCTGAAAGCCTTTCATGGTTCTTGGCCTCAGATATATCCAGCAAACGTTAAATACAGTCTGATTGTAAATGCTGCTCCATGGTCTGATTTAGCATGCCTTTGTTGGGCAAACCTCCTGGTGACACTGAATGACTCTTTAAGTAAGGAAAAGTAGATTTTAGAGGACAAATTGTTTGAAATCTTTGTTGGAGAGCTAGTTTGAAAAGCATAACAAGGGGAAACCATTTTGTGTGGAAGACTTTAAATTCCTGGATGAAGTATATAGCAATTTTCATTTAAAGCTTTTTTTATATATTATGTATAATATATATATATTCCTCTTGAAGGGAAGACTTGGGGATTTCATGCTTTTGAAACAGTTCTGTCTGTCAAGGACACAAGTCCATAAGTTATGATTTTTGGATCACTACTTCTCTGCTGAGGTACTCTAACTCAGGAAGGTGGTAAAGGTTTTAAACTGGCAGAGATATGCCTGAGGCAAGCTTCAGGCATATTGGCATCACAGCTGCCTTGCTGCTTTGCCAGCAGAAAAGTGGCACTATATAGACTGATTAGAGGAACATGGATAAGGGAGCGGTAGAGGATTCCAGGTAAAATAAACAAATGAAACCTTCAGGAAGAAGCAAGTTTTTCAGACATTTGATTTTTATTTTTTTTTTCCTGGAAAGGCGTTTTACTGATCAATTTTGAGAGTTTATCATCTACTGGTGTGCCAGTTTAGTCTGAAATCATGTGACTTGGCAAGTTTTAAATAGGGCTACTGCTGGTTTACTCCCATGTGAATGAGACATGTTGCTCATGAAATCAAAGGCATTTCTTGTGGAAACTATGGTTTTATATCAGGTTCTTAAGTACACATAACAAGCCAGGTGAGAATGCATTTTGTATGTGGTTCTTGATGACATGTTGCAGCACAAGGCATTTGTGGAATTTATAGCCAGATTATGATTTATAAAATTTGATGATCTTTTAGACTTCATGGTCTTTGATTCAAATCTATCTAAACATTAAATACTGACATAAAATGTTTTGTATATGTAAACATATTTTTTTACTTTTCATTTTCAAGTAACCGGAAGGAGGTTAACAGTAAGAGGGAGCTAGGTTCCTCACAGTATTACATGCAGGGAAGATAAGAGAAAATAGGCATTAGTTGAAATAAAAGATTCGGATGGCATATAGACAAGCAATGTAGCAAGTTGTTCAGAGAGGCTGTGCAGCCTCCATCCTTGAAGGTTTTGAAGACCTGGCTGGAGAAAACCGTGAGCATCCTTGTCTGATCTCATAGCTGACCCTGCTTTGAGCAGGAGATTGGACCCGGGACCTTCTGGGGTCCATCCCAAGCTCAATTATCCTATGATCTTATCATTATTAGTTGCTAGCTTGTCCAGTTTAATTCCAAAAACTATTATGGGGAATGTTAGATGAAGATGAAGGCCCTTTCCCCCTTTGGAAATTGTTTATAAATGTAGAAGGACAGCTGGGACACTGTCATTGCTTGATGAATATTGATGTTCAGGAAGACCTGTTTATAAATCATCAGGATGGGAGCTGAAATCACTCTGGTGCTGGTTGAAATGTGATTTCTACCTCTTCTTAATGTAGTTCTTCTGTCAGCTTGGCAAGGGCCTAGGAAGGAGACTGATGTTTCAGCTCCATTCCTCTTCATTTCCTGGCCTCTCCAGGGCAGCAGTGCAGAGATTAATCAGTTGTGAGCAGTTTCATTGGGTTTACACATTAATGAAAGTGACAACAAACCAGGTAAACTGGGGTTTACACTGACAAACACTGTGCTGTGTTACAGTTATTCCCCTGGGACTTTTTTCTTTGAAGTCTTACAGCTTTTTGAAGAAGCTTCTTGCTTGCTTTTGGCTCTTTGCTACCAGTGAAAAGAAGATTCAGATCCCCTTCTCAAGGTTTTTGCCCTTTTCCATTTCACTTCTGCTGGTTGAACTACAACTTCCACATCTCTTAACTCCTTCCTCTGGCTCCACAAGCAACGCCTATGAACTGTTCACTGAGAACAGCGTTTGCAGCATCCCAATTGATACCTTCAGGGAGCTGTTTGGGAAGCCCAGTGCTCCTCCACTTCTCCAAGTTTTCTTGCTTAATCAGAAATCCCTGTCCTGAACTCCCATCCAGGACCCTCACGCTTATTTTTTTCTCCAAAGGGCAAGTTAATTCCAGCTCTTACCTCAGTGACTTCAGTGGATTTACTGCTGGAACATGAATATCTTATTGTCTTTCACTTCTGAGTACCACTAGTACTAAGATAACTGCAGTTTTATGAGCTCTGTGTTTAGTGACTGCCATTAAAAAAGCAGCACTTTAGCGTCCTTTGATATTTGAGCTTTACTGTGGTATTTGTAGTATCTTCTGTAGTGAGAGCAAGAAGTACTGCAGTAAAGACGAAATTTGAGGTACCATAAATGTTAAATTTATTTTAAATGACCCACTGCAGGCTGACAAGAAAGATATACTTAATACTTTAGTCTATAAATATAAAAATTGATCCAAGACTACGTCCCAGGAAAGTGAGAAAGAAGCAACATTTTTCTCTCAGAGAAGTTGCCTCTTGTGTGAGTGAGTTACCTCTAAACCTTCCAATTTTTAGGTTATTCCATGGTATCAAGTCTGCTGTTAGGGGAAGACTAACTTTGCAAGGACCTGGCCTTGTCAGATGCAGGGGAGCGTGCACTTCTAAACTGTGATTGCTCCAAGTCTGAAGGAAAATTGCGTTGTCTGAGGCTTTCAACCTAAAGCTCTAAGCAACTGTAACTTCTGCTAATTTAATTCTAAAGTATAAATAGGGCACCTTCAGATGTTTAAAGCTGTCTACCAACAGAGAGGGCTTAATTCTTAAGGCTGCTGGCATAGGTGGGAACTTACGGAAAATTCTCAAGACTCTTGAAAATTGCGAGGTGTTTTGCAAATGTTCTTCATGAGAGGATTTTTGCATATATTTATTCTTTGGAGGGAAAGCAACCAGTTGTCTTAATGAAAAAAAAAAAATCCTGTTTAGGAAGAAATTGCTGCCGCAAAGCCAAAACCCTCTCTTTGTTGATGCAAGGATATAGCTGCTTTGGACACAACCCGTGAAGAGTTACGGTATTTTTCTACCTATGGTGGTGTGAGGAAAGAAGAAGGGAGCTGATAATCCTCTGTCTCTCCCTCCCTTTGCTGCTAGCGCCCTTGGGTGACACAAATGCCACTGTACCCTGCAGTGCAGCTATGAGTGCAGCTGTATATGTCCTTGTATGTCCACTTAGGTCTTGGTCTTCTGCTTCAGCCTGCTGTCACACTGATACCACCTGGACATGTTGGCCTCTGAGGATCAACATACTTGCCCACCTTCTCAGCTACAGCCCATGCTAAGATCAGCATCCAGACAGCCATAACAGCACGTGTTAGTAGTTGGACAAGTTTAGCAGTGCATGGTGAACCCTGTTATGTATGTTTGGGTTCCTCCTGTGGCCTAGGATTTACCCAGTCCTAAAAGGCTGTGAGACAGGGTCTGCACAGAGATGCAAAAAAGCTGTTGCAGTGCACATGTTTTGGAAACTGGACAGTTAAGGGTGTCTCAGAGGATGCTCAGCAAATCTACCACTCTTTTATAAAAAACTAGACTATAGGACTTTGAGGAGATGTATCTGTACTTCCTTTGTTTATATACTCAAGTTGGCTGGTCAAATTACCGACACATTTTCTTTATCATCCTTTTGTAAGGAATGGAGACAATGTTTATTCCAAAACACAGTGCAGGGGAATGACAAAAAGCATACTAGGAGCCTAGAGAGAGTAGCCAGCTACCACTAATGTCTGAGTTAGGTGTGTGGGCAGTGCAAACACAGCTGAGAACTTCTTTAGGTATATGGGTCCTGGATAGCAGTATTGTTGTTTTTTATAATAATTATACAGTTATGTGTAAAACTTTTTGTAGTTATGTGTCCTAAAATTAGGAAACACAGTAAATGGAGATTGGTATTTGAATGGTGTACCAGCTTCTGTCTTTGAATGTTACAGTGTGCTTAATCATCCTCAGTCATTAAGGAATTTCTTTGTGTGAGTATCTGTGGGCATGCATGCACATTTAGCTCTTTCCAGTATCCATCTGGTTGACTCTGTTGCTTCTTCAAAGAGTATAGGGTGTCTTTTAAATCTCTGTTATGCCACACTTATTTTATTTCCTTTTTTAAAAGGAAACATTCTTCTTTTAAACTTAAAACCACCCAAATTTTAGAAGTGTTTTTCTATAAAGCTCATGGCTCCTTTGCCATGCTTTAAAATTTTAAAAAAATCTGCCACAACAGAAGCAAACCCAGCAATTTTCTCAGAATATGGAAATGGAAATTGGAATATGGCACTTATTCCTTCCATTGCAGGCAGAAATCTCTGTTGTATTGTCTTCCCAGCCCTGTTTTTTCCATCTCCTACTGGAGGCTTGAGGAAAGAAGGGTGCTTACAATACAAAGGAGAAAAAAACTTCAAGTTAATATTAACCAAACGTGTTAGGAGTAGCAGAAGTGATTTCTGAAGTCTGAAATGCTTTGCAGAAATCACTATGACAACTTCTTTGTCACCAGCAAATAGTAGACTTTTTAGCCTGATGCTTCTTCTGACCAAGTGCTGCTGTAGCAAAGCAATGGTTTGAGCCTCTTCCTTGTCCTAATGGAGGGAATTTATAGTGTAAGTATACACTTATTCCATCCAGCTTTTCTGTCAAAACCTTCACAGATTCTTGCATTTAGAGGCCAAAAAGGCCTACAATGAGCTCCTAAATAAGGCAAGTCATGGAATTCAATCCACTGATGTCTGCATAAAGTTCTTAGCTTCTGTTTGAGCATAGGCTTTACTAGACATCCAGATTTGTTTTAAACACATCAGATAATCAGAAATCTACTGTATCCCTCAGGAAGCTGTTCAAATACTTATCTCTTCTCTCTTAAAAGCACGCATTTCATGTTGTATTTGAACATCTCTAATTTCAGCTCCCTGGTGTTTCATATCTCATTATCCAAAGATGTTAACATGCATTCAGCATCGGGCTGAGATGAGATCACTGAAGCAACTGTTGCCCCAGCTGCTCACCCAACCCCTTCCCAGAGGGTGCTGCCCACCAGAGCAGGGGTGGTTGAATGTCTCCTGAACTGACATGGTTTACAATGATAAACTGATTCTGGGTAGCAACTTGCAAGAAATGAAGACCGAACTGGCTCTTGCTGCAGCCATATATTTTGATTTGCTGCTGCATAGATATCAATATTTTAATGTATGAGACTGAGCTCCCTCTTATCTCCACAGGCTCAATTATGATCAAATCTCTTCCTAACCTTCTCTTTGAATAGACTGACCTCTGAATCTTTTGCTGTAAAATGTGCATTTGAGACCTCAAATCAATATTGTAGCTCTTTTCTGAGCTGTATTTCAACATGTGAACATGAGACTTGGATAACCATTCCTGGACAATTATTCTGCAAGCTCTGTTAATCTACATAGGCCTCTCCTCAGTGACAAAAGACGAGCCCTTTGCACTGAGGCTTCTTTCCAAACAGAGTTCCCAACCCTGCAAATGTAACCTGACACCAGACTCCTCCAGAAAAAATGTGGGTAATGAAGTTTTGATGTTTTAATCCTCCATTTAAATACCTCTGAGAAATAAAAAGCAAATGGCAAAATTAGGGTCATTGAATTACATTTTTTTTTCATTGTTTTTCACTGCTGTGATGCAAAAAGATAACAGAATACAAAACTTCAGCATTGAAAACACATTTTTGTTTGCTTTTTAAAGAGAAGTACTTTCTTCCAACAAGGAGCTGGCATTTTAAAGCACGATATTAGGACTGCTCATTTCCACGCAGAAGCTCACTGAAGGAGCTGCAATACATTGTGTGACCAAATTAATATGTATGAGAACGTCCAATATGTGCATGCAAAACCTCATTGTTTTTATGGCAGCTCATTATGCAGCAATTCAATGAAGTCAGCAGTGTAGACTGAATTCAAGTTACTTTGCAGTGAATTGGAAATCAGAAGTATGAGCTACCTGCATTCCTGGAGTAGGTGAAGTTCATTAATGTTCATTTTGGGAATGATTTAATGATGAGCGGTTGATACATTGCCAGCTCATAAAGTCAGCTCAATATCAACTCATTAGCAGGAAGCTGAACTCTGTCTGAGTTGTTCTGAGACTTGTACCTCAAACAACACTTAAGGGAGAATCATAATTTTATTAAAAGAAAAAAGTATTCAATGTAAGAAACAATTTTTTTAAAAATAAGGTGAGAGTTTAGAGAAGCAATGTTGGATCTGCCTTGAAATTACTTACCAGGAAAGCACTCACCCTTAAAAAATGCAACATGAATGACAAGGTATGTCAATGTCTTCCTCATCCTAACACAAACCCACTATCCTTTGTAATTGCTAGAAACTGCGTATGTAGAAGGCCTGCTATCTTATACTTTTAGATCTAGGAAATTAACACTGAATTTAATTTAAACCCAGTATACAAAAACAAATCAGTAACGCCATATCAAAAGCACAGACTACATCTGGTCTCGATCAGTTAATGTACAACATTCAATGCACTTGAAAGCACACCACCCACAGTAATATCTCCCAGCGTGCTGAGAGCTTCCAATGCTACCTTCCTTGCTTTCTTTTCCTCACTTAGAGTGTTTTTTTTTAAATACAGAGAAATAAACAGACTTCATTTTCATGATTCACATTTTCCATAATCTTAGGTCTGAGGTACTAGCTCCGGCTTTTTTTAAGCTATTCCTGCATTCCTTCATTTGTTGTCCCAGGCACCAAACAATGTGATCCATAAATCCCATTGATTTGGCATGTACCTTGCAGCTCCTGAGACATTCAGACCCCACAGACTCACATCTCTTGCCAAATAGGTTATTTGGGGATCTCAAATACCTGAGATTATCTTTTAATTGTTTGTTTAACCAAAGCACTGATGTATTGACTTAATTGTGTCCGTTCTCATTTATCTGCTTAAACAAGCAAGAAATACTAAAAGATAACGACATTGTTGATTGATTTGACTGCGTGACATTTGATGCAATCCATGTGGGCCACAACGTCAGCATTAGGTTTGCAACCACAAGAAGTCATCTCCAAAATCTCCAGGAAGAAGAAAGCTGTTGGTGCTAGGAAGAAATTCAATTCCTGCAGTAAAGAATCATTTGTTTTGGTTTATTTACCCCAGTGACATATATGAAGGCAATGTCAGTAAATCAAGTGACAGTAAAAAACTTAGCTCCAAAAAAATAATTGCACTAGGATTTGCCAGTTTCATGCCTGGTAGTTTAAAAATACTAATAAAAACAGGAAAACCTGTGACAGGAAACTGATTTATACAAAAAACAGCAAATCTCTGTTATTTGTAATGTGCAGTTTTCCGCCTCTTAGAAATAATCCAAGAGAAAGATTCATAGTATGAAGATCTCATTATCCTGTGGATGTTTTATGACGTCCATGCCCAGCTCTGCACTTTGGGGATGAGCCTTATTTTTCCCAGCCAAGTCAAAAAAGTGAATTCTTGGGTGTTTTTTGCCTCTTAGGTGCTGTACCATCTCCTGTAGCTTAAGAAGAGAGAGCAGAAGCTGATCATGTTTTTGATGCAGAGGTGTTGCAGTTTCCCTTTGCAGGCAAGCCAGAAGCTGTGGAAGAAATGAAAAGAGAGGAAAGAAGCAGAGCCAGAAAGTCTCAAAGAGAATATATGGGAAATTCTTGCTGAATTTTTGGATGATTGTATCAATTTTGAGCACCTTGGAAAAAGCAATTTTGTTTTGCTCCTGGTATATTGTGTTTGTTTGAGTAGAGCCATTAAAAGCGTGGGCATGATAATTTGTGAGGCAGCCTGTGACCCATGCTGCTTTTTCTTGCTTTCTTCACCCTAGTTAAACTTTAAAAGCTTCCCACATTATCATCAAACACTTCTTGCAGCTAAGAAGATAAATACAGCAAATCATCTCCTGTTAACAGGTGAATTACAGGTTCTCCCTACTGGAAGAACCAACAAACATTTTCTGTACAAGGAAACAGTTTGTTTTCATTGAGCTTGGAATGGAAAATACAGACAAACTCTGCAAACTGAAACAATTTTGAGAAAAAAAAAAAAAAAAAGGGAATATTAGGAACTTAATGTCTTTCTGTGTCAAGAATGGCTGTCATATTATGCCAGGCACTTGAATGAAGAAATTAGCAATAAACATTTAGGACTATATCTTCAAGAAAATTGTAACCAACTGAGGTGTACAAAATATTGGCAGCAGAGGCAGTGGAAGGTAAACTAATGAAGGAAAGAGACGGTGTTACATCCAGACGAGATAAACTCTGCAGGGAAAGAGAAGTTGAGCATGTCTATCCTACAAGCCACCTCTGTTCTGCGACTTGTAAATTTTCCCTCATTTGAATAGTCTCATCTAGGCACCTGGGTCTCTTTTAGGTGACAGAAACTACCTAATGATCAGGAACATATTTCAGAACAAGGAGATTTATGCTCACGGCTGTCTCTTTTCCATGCCTAAAGTGTGCTGTTTTTCTAGAAATAACAGAGGGTTGTGATGACAGATGTAATGGTTTCTTGCGGGATCCAGATGTTTGATGCTGGTGCTAGACGCTGTGGATGCAGAGCTGCTGGCTCAGCTGTAAATGGTACCTGGCTGGGTGAGGTAGGGCTCTGGAAAGCCCGGGGCCACGGTGCTGCCTCGTTGGCCCTGCTGCCACCTTCTCTGTCAGCTGTTGTGCAATGTGGCCTGGCTGGGATGCATCTGACCTCAGCTGCATTAAACCACACTCTTTTCTTGTCTGTTGCAGGAGGCTCTCATAACGAAGGTAAATACAGCTCTTCTTCATTTCGTGAGCTATTCTTCTCAGGCAGGGCAAAGCATGCAGAATCTCCTGCAGTTGCTCTGCTATTTTCCCTTCCTCCTTTATAATTTTTAACCTTCCCATTATCCCATGCTGGCTTAAGTTGGGTGGGGAATCAGCACTTTCTGCTTGCTCATGCCAGGCTGTAACGAATGTGTGTTTTACGCTGCTTTGCAGCCTTTCTGCTGGATTTTGTTCTGACATAAGCTGGTGGGACAAGCTGTCACTTGTCACCCTCATGATGTTTTTTTTGGCATCCTTTTGTCCAAAGGACAGACAGACACTCTTCTCTTTCCTGATCTGTTTGTTTTCTTCCAGTGCTTATTGTTCTGCTTGTGCCTGATAAAAAGCAGCATTTATTACCCTTTAGAAATTTGCAATAGGCATTAACGTAGGGCACCGACACAGGTATTTTTGTGATCCAAGGAAGACATTAAACAGCTGAGGTAGGAGGAGGGATGACTGTATCTATGAATGAAACTGGTGCACTGTGGAAACCTTAGCTAATTACCTCTGGATGAAGAAACCGTTAAGGTCCGCTGGCCAAGATGTCGGAGGCTGTTACCTGAGCAGTTCCACGGGCCCTGGGCAATGAGCCAGCACAGCTTCCAGCCACTGCCAGCCCATTAGTTGCAAGCTACTAATATGACACATCCCTCACGACTTGTGTCCTCTAAAGCCAGAGCTGGACTCAGTCCCAGATCTGAGCTCTTACATCATGTGGTTTTTCCAGAATTTCAGTTTTATATTAGAAATAAACCCATGGACACAAAAGCCTAACCATTCCTTGCTGCTTAAGAAGCACACACAGTTGATGCCGCAGTGCCCACTTTGGTGTACTACAGCACTAGTGAGAGGTATGAGCACACTGGAAACCCCACTATGGTGCTGATGCTATGGCCCAAACATCCATAACACCCATCCCAAATAATCTCGTGAAAAGTCTTGGTCAGAAAGACGTGGTGACCCCAATTTCAGGCAAATACCTCTACAGGCCTGAACAAACACTGAAATAAGTGGAGAGGAAAAAATGTTTGCCTAGACTTTGCTTGGCTGGAACAGGAGGCTAATTACTGTTGGAAACGCTTACTTGGGGGCAGCATAAGGCAGCAGCCCCAGCACAGCATCCCCCGGCAGTGCTGGTGGCAGGAGGAGTAGCTTAACCACTGGTGCAGTGGGCTTCTCGCTGGTACAATTATCACACGCACATTCGCTTTCCAAAAGGACACCTCTCCACCTGTGTAAGACAGCTCAAAGCTATTTTAAGCAGGCACCAGCCTTATCCAGGAAAGCCCAGACAACACTGACATCTACAAAGGCTGGAGGAAAAGCAGCTGAGATGAGTGAACACACCAGTGAAAGCAATCGCCCAGCCAGACAAAAAGCACAGCATCTGTCCCACACTAGTCATTAATCTCAACGAGTGATGGGAGTCTGGGGAAGCTCCTTCCTGTCTCTGGTGGAAGGAGGCAGCTGGGCAGAGCCCTGCAAGAAACATAGTGCTGGCTGGGCCACGGGGGACATATGCCTGCTGGGTGAGCAGAGGTCTTCTGGAAGAAAGCTGACCTGCACCAGGGCTGGAAACTGCACTGGAGGACAACGGCATGGGCTGGTGGCACTGCTGGGGCTAGGTCACTTTGCTTTGAGGAGGAGAGGAGGTGTTCACCAGCCTGCACGACAGCTGAGACAGGCCAGCCTGAAACAGCCTTGCAGCCATCTGAAACGCTGCTGTGTCAAAACATCAATCCCCCCCCCCCCTCCTTTTTTTTGTAGTTTTTCTCTCTGTGGACTTGTTTTTTATTGAAGGATGGTTGTCTGCCTCAGTCTATAGCATTTACCCAACTTCTCCTCTCTGAAAACTACTGCATAGGAAATCTCACAGTAGTGACAGGAGGAAGATGGAGCTGTGCCTGCACGCTGGCTTCAGTCACAGACCTGTCACGCACACATAACGTTTGTAACAGCCTGGTGGTTTTGGCCAAAAGTATGTTTTTCACCAGTCTTCATAACCCAACAAAGCCCATTCTACAGACTTCTTCACATAGCAAAGATGCCACAGGTAAGCACTGCCTGCCCCCTCCTGCACTGTGGAGGGGCAGCCCCATCTGGGTGCGTAGTGCCTCTTCAACGCTAACAGATAAACTGAGATTGCCTTCTGCAGAGGTAGCAGTGGCAGCAGGGGGCAATAGGTCCCTCACCTGAGGTAACTCTCCTATTAATGATGGAAACAGCTGGGTCCACTCGTGGTCTTTCTATCCTTAGGCTGTTTGTGACTCCCTCAGCAGGTGGCTGTCAAGCTTGAAGCTGAGTTGATGGAGGAGCCTGGGAAAGCCTCTTGGTGATCTTGTGTTGGGTTCCCAGGGCATTTTGCATTTTGGTGGTGAATGGAGCTAACCTGGCTGGAATGGAGTGAGAATTCCCCCCCTATGGTCTGTTTTGCCAGCTTTATTGTGTCAGTTTGGACCTTCAGAAGGGGTTCAATAACTAATGGTGAGCATGCAAATAATGTTTTATCCTTGGACAGCTGTTTCAAGCATGAAATAAGAAAGGAAGGTGTTTGATCCATGCATTATTTAAGTTTTCTCTGAATACAACCATGTTGCTATCTAACCTTGCTGTAGATTTTCTGGTACTTAGAGTCCTTTAGTAGTTGGACATGTAGGCTTATAATCAGGAGCAGATTGTGTGCGTAGCTCTTTCTGTGCCACTATGGTTTTCAGCCCAGGGCAAGGGCAACATACACTGGTACCTGTTTCAGTTGACTTTGGCAAATTAGACTATAAGCTTGAATAGCTTGGTAAAGGCTATATGTCCTGTTCAGACATCGCTCTTGTGTTGTTGGTATCCCCTGGGGGAGGAAATAGATTGGCATAGGTGCAGCTAGTGCTGCCATCAGGGTCACTCTCTGCCCCGCTGTCCCCCTGAGCACCCAGAGCTGGCAGATGAGTTAATGGTGTAGGAGAGAGAAATACCCACTTTGAAGCCCATCTGAGCCGGCAGAAGGTATCGGTGCTCCCAGCTGCCCATCAGCCAGAATAACCATCCCTGCGGCTTGCTTGGTGGAAACTCTCTACTTTGTTCCAGCAGAACCACACATCTGTGTCCCCTGTTCATGCTGTTTGAGGACATGGATAACCTCAAGCTTCAGGAGCTTGGGAAATTGCTTGGTGAGCACCAGGGCTGGAGGATAGCAGGGTTTGCTGTCCCAAGGACTAGTCCCTCAGCTACATGGTGCATCACTACAGTCCTGCAGGCAAGCAGTTTGGCCCCAACAGCTGAGATGGTATTACTGCCCTGCTTCAAATGATATTTTAGAAAATTATATTAACCCATAAAAACTTACTATTCAGATTATGACAACAGTCTACCAGGTGTTCTGGTGTTCAGATATCCAGGAGGAGAAAGCCTGTGGTTTTTTCACACATGTATTTTTAAAGTGTAATTTTCCATTAATATTTTTTGTGTGTGTGTACAAATAGAAACAAGCTTCTTGTAATATTATGCAATTTTTGATAAGAGCACTCTTCTGTTTTGTGGTAGCTTTCACAACTTTTACAGCCAGTGCTTTGTTTGGGTCAGGCTGTAATCATTCTTCAGAAACTCAATGTCTCAGAAAAGTTATGGGTCTATCAAAAAGCAGCAGTTTAATTTTATAGACACACCTGTGAATTTAATTCTCTCTCTAAAACTTCTCTTAAGTCCTTAAAGGGTCATTGCAGACTCAAGGGAGGAAGCTTTGATTGCATCATCTCAGTAAACTGCACAGTATATAGACATACTGAACCTGACAAGCGAGTGTTCATTAATCCTGAAACCTGGCCAAGTCATTTGTAATTCCAAAAGGCACTGCATTTAAAATGAAAAGCTCCTCTTATGATAAAGGCCCATTTATTATTTTTTTAATTTATTTCTTTTTTTTACTGCTGTCATTCATTTTTAACTGCCAACAGCTGCTAGTAAGGTCATCGATAGTTAAAAGTTTTCCTCACTTGAGGAAATGTCTGTCAGTGAACTATAAATTCTAGGACATAGATATTCTTTCCCCCCACCTCCTTCTTTTTGACTGAAGTAAAAAAATTTCTACGGACTACTTCAAATCATCTCATAGAAAGAGTAATCTTTACCCTCCTGAGGGCTATGCCAAAGGAGAGTGGACTTCTGAGCGGGAACAAACCTGCCTTCCAGCGCAGCCTCCTAGCTTTGCTTTTAAAGAAGGTGCATTTGAGGCTATGATTATTAAGTGTTGCATAGAACAGCAGTATTTCTTCCTAGGGTTTCCCGAAAAGAGCTCCCCTTTCAAGTTCATGCAGTAAGGTGAGATAACCCTTTGTATTGAAAAACGAGAGGTAGCTGTAGAACAACATCTTTTAAAGATTCCTTTGAACATGATCTTTTATGGTAGTGAGTTTTTAAGTCTAGTTTTCTTCACAGTGGCCTAAGCCAAGTAGCACTTCAAATTTACCCAGAAGTTTGCTAGAAGGGGAAAAAAAGAAGAAAACAGTTGAAGAAAATGTATTTGTCAGCACAGGCAGCACTTAAAAATCTGAGGAAAACGGCCATGACCAGATCGAGTAAGTCACATGAGCACTATTTAAATTCTTAGTAAACCACTTTTGTTTTACAGTAAAATGAAAGACTATATGCCTCTTATTGTGTGCACGTTTTTACCTAAAGCAAAAGTACTTACAAGCTGTTGCCAAGCCTCTTTATGCAGTACCGATACCTTGACTAAACAAAAGTACCTGAAGTCTCTGGACTGTCTATTCTTGTGGATATTTACTGCAATTTTGTAATTTTTGTCAATTTAGGGATGGTAAAATTGCCACTCTGTTGAAGTCAATGTGAGCTCTGACATTTATTTCAGTAGGGCCAGTATTTCCGAGAGTGTCCATTACCTGAGGAGCTTCCTCCTTATTGATGGTGGGGAGTTCATATGCTTATCTAAACCTGTTGAGGTTTTTCTATCACTAAATATGAAGCCTATCTATCCTGCTTTTTGGTNAGGGCTGAAAAGCTGAAGGGAGAGTATTGCCATGATTAGACGTGCACCTTAGGGAAGCTTGAATGCCAATCCACCTAACTATTTATGCTGGCTTAAACTGAAGGAGTGCCAGAGACCCTCTGCAGGGCAATTTGCATGCTGTAAGCAAACCCTGTGCTTGCAGAGCTTGGTTAGATAGGAGCTCCTTAAAGCTATTACTAGGCAGAACAACGTACTTTGTCTTCAGTGACAAGAAAGCAGTTTTTAACACAGGACAACTCGTACCACGGTTGTTATACAATAAAAGGGCAGTGGATGCACCAAGGCATTTTGGTGTTACTGGGAGGTGAATTAGCTGAAGTTGAATCACCAGTGTCTAGAATAGTGCTGACCTTGCCTAGCTGTTAGTAAAACCTTCAAGCACCTGTGGCCCCTTGCATTTTACAGCAAAATAACTATCCTAAGTTTATCTCAGTTTAAATAAAAAAAGCAAACATCCTCTCCCCACCCAATACCTTTGTGGCAGAGAAGACAGTGCCCTCAGTCCTGAGAGACATGTTAGTCATCTGGCCTCAATAAAATATTTTTTTATATTCTCTGTAATTGAATCTTCTCTCTGGGACAGGAGAAGTGAATGAAGAAAGACTACATGAGATTGGAAAAAGAGAGGGGAAGTGTAAAGCAATGGAGGAGAGGAGAGATACAGGAAACCTGATTAATACAAAATCACCTTGGAAAGCCCTGGAGTATTCTGATTTCTACTTTGTCTTATTTATACATCTTAACACTGTTTTCTGTTTGTTCTTTAGCTCTAGAAAATTATAATTGCTCCATACTTTGCAAATACTAATGGCTTTAATAGATTAAATCTGTGGTAATGTCTGTGCATCCTAATAAAGCTGGGTAGTTTGTAATGCAGTGCATTAGGATTTCTATTCTTACTGTGTTGGCAAGAGGGAATATGACAGCAAGGGAAACAATTCTAAAAGCATGCAAACAAAACCCAGGAAAGACTTGTGAGTCTTCTGACTCAGAATAAAATGAATTTCTAATGAAACAGCCCTCACAAAAGGGAGTCTTTGATTCTTCACTGAATGTTATTTTCTAGAGGTATTTGACAGTGTTGCTCATATCTTGGAATCTAGAGAACAAAGAGAAATGATTTTCATTTCTTTTCCACTAAAACATTCCCTTGATGTTTGAGTTCAGTTTTGGTAATACTCTAATAGGTTGCACTTGTACACAGCCTTCCATTTTAAATTCTGGAGTATCATATAGATTCTGATCTAAACCTCACATACCTTCATGGTTTTGGGCAGTAGTAATATCCCTGAATCACAGGAGTGGAAACTGAGGCATTGAATGTGATTTCCTTGGTATCCCCCAATACACCTGAGGCAGAGTTGAGTGGACATACCAGCAGATTTCATACTGGCTTTTTTTCTCCATGTGTACTGTGAATCTGGATACCCACTTCACTTACTGTGTTCCCCTCTGCCTGCATAGATTTTCTTCTTTCCCAGAGGAAAATCTGCCTAGGATTGCAGAAACACATCAGTGAAGAGTGGCAATGAAAAATACTGATAAACTTGTCCATGGATTGGCACCGAGTGTGAGGAAGGACAGAACATGGCACAGAGATTAGGATTTTCAGAGATGTATGGATGGGTCTTCCTGTAGCAGTTTAGGGAAGTGCTTGAGCTGAACATTTAGCCTGAACCAGCTTTTATTTTCTATGGAGAGTACTGTCCCTTGCAGTCCTTTCCATGACTGTGAAGGAGGAGGATTTACTTTTGCCTCAGCTGCTCCTGTGCAAACTCTGTGGAACAAAACCAAAAAAATGCCAGTTTGGGAGCAAGTGTGGATAAGCAAGGGCACATGGTCCTGTCAACAGAATCCTACAGAGGGGGCAGCTTCTGTCAGACAGTGTGGTTAGCTGGAAATAATAGTGTTTTATTGTGCTTTGTATGTGGACTGTGCAATGTTGAAGAGTAACGTGGTTGGTTTTTTTCACCAAAAGTCTTATGCATTATGTCTGAATGAATTGCTTCATTTTATGTCTGTTTCCTGGGCTTTTTTATTTTTATAGAAGTAGAATTTTGACTTTCCCTTTGCAGAATTCTGAGGAAGTGATACTAATCAGCTTGTAGGTGTACTTGCTACCTACCACGTGTTTGCATGCTGTAAGCTGCTTTCACTTCTAATTAAAATCATTGTGATTGGTTTATGAAGCTGGTCTCCAAAAACTGTCACTGAGCTGGGGACAGAAACGAAAAATTCTGAAAACTTCACTTCAATTATGTATGTTATACGGCACATTGGAAGATGCTTTCTGAATTACTACTTCCCTGCAGTAAATCTGTGCATCAAATCCCCTTTATACGCCCACTGCTGGGCACCAAATAGGTATTGTGTGTAACTATTATGCTTTTTGCGTTCTCTGATGTATACCTATAAATGCCTACTGACTGTTTTTCTGAAAAGACAAGGAGATAATTTTGTATAGGGTCCAATACTGGCAGGAAAGGAGAGGTAAAACCATGTGGTCTTTTGCACAGTTTCCTTTTGTATAATCTAACACAGTTATCTTAGCAGGAGGACTAATTTTGATATTTTGCGTGTGGATAAACGTGATAGGATTGAAATACTGGTCTATACCCACAATACATTGAATGTATTGTCCTAGAATATTGCATAAGATTTAATAACATATAGGACTGGATGGACAAAAAACTATCTGATCTTCTTCCATTAGCTTTACTCATAATAAAACCTAAAGCAGAGGCTTCCTTTCCTCAAGCTTTGAGGGGCTGTATCCCTCTTTTTACACACTGACGCTCTGCTGCAGCACAAGTGGATGCCGGCACTTGATCTTACCTCTGAGTTGAAGGATTAACAAGAAAGTTATCAAGAAGTTGTTTATGCTGTGATAGATCCCATTAGGATTTTTCCCCCTGTCATGCTAATCATAAACTTTCATAGGAACAGATTCCAGTAAGGAACAAGTATATGTGAGAATCAGAACAAGTGTATGTCTCGTAGGTGTGGCCCCCAAAGATTCATCTACTGATTACTGGCTCCATTTTCCTCTTTCAAAATACTGTTCGTGGGGAAAAAAGAAGCTTTAGCCCTTTATAGCAAACACTTACAGAAGATATAATTTTAATGTTTGCTCTTTTGCTGACTACTAGGTGTTCTCTGTTCATTTCTGTTTTCATGCTGCCTACTGGGAGCAATGTTATGGCTGCTTCCTAGCTTGACCAGGGGCTTATTGAGCTGGGGCTGGCTAGTGATGTCAGTGCAGGTGTAGAATAACAATGCTCATTCAATGAAAAACGTCTCTTTAAATACACAATTTCCATGTGCATGCCTATGCTTCAGCTGACCTCTGCAAGTACTCTAATCTTCTTCCACTTGCTATGCTTAGATTTTTACAAGTTTTGGATTCAATAAAATTCACTTCATCAGGTTCCACTGTCTCTTTCCAACATCTTGTACAGTTTGATTCTCTTAATAATGAAAAAGAAGTTATTTAGCATTGTTAAATCCTTCACCTTGTGACGCTTCAATTGATTGAATAATAAGAGCCCATTGTGCTCCTTACAGTTATTCTGGGTAATAATAGTCCTAATAGTTATTTGTAAAATATTTTTTTTTATAAATTCTCACCTCCACTCACAGTTGTTAATGCTTGGATGACATGGGAAGAAGTGAGTCACCATTGTCGTGCTAATGCAATTTCTAATAACTTAACAAGGGCTTATGAACTTCTTAAGCTTTAATTACATTGTGGCAGGACATACATACATATCCTATAACTATATTTAAAAGTTTTCTACTCATTCTCTCCTGCTTTTATACATGATGAAATCTCTCAGGCAGCTCAGCTCTTTGTGGGCCTAATATTAAACTGGAAAGTGCACATGACTAGATACACTTTTTTTTTAAATCATGGATAAAATATAGGTTTATATTTATGCAATGATTTTAGTCTGGTTGCGTCATCTCAGTTCGCAAATATGGCAGAGATGAAGCCTGAGGCAGGGGTCTACGTGACCATGGGCCTGGAATAGGGTCATGTAAGAACCACAAGAGTGCCCCAAGGTGCAGGGCTCACTAGAAGAAGATGGGTGGGTGTGGGGCTCCAGATTATTTCTTCCTCTCATTCAGTTCACACTTCATGAGTATTCATAAGTTTGTTTGGTTTTTTTTTAAGGACATTCTAGGTAATATACTAACATCTGTCTGGTTGTGGATGGGAAACTGGGACCAAGCACCAAGTCAATACTACATGGGTCTGGCCGAAAATCCTGTCTTAGCCTTCAGATTCATCAGAAACTCTGATCTGAGACTACATGCTATCTGGCCTGGATTTTTGGAAAGCCTTGCAAGTGTGGCACATTTAATAATAAAACCTGAAATTGCTGTGTTTCTCGGGTTTAGGATTTTGCTTTGACAGTTTCATGGCATAGACATGTCTCTCGTTCTCATTTTGTCCTGCCTGGTAAGTCTAAAGTGTAAAGAGGATGAATGGCTTTTGGGGCCCTTCATGTAACTTTGATCTTTCATTTATAATAAGCAAGCCAGAAAAGTCCTGGCATGGCTTCTCTTCCCGATTCCTGCTTTTGGCAGCAGTACCTGATGGGAAGCAGTCAATCAGGTTTGCTTTCCCTTTCCAATCATGCTCTGCAGCTCAAGGCCTAAATGTTGTGATTCAATTTGTTCTACCTCTGCCTTTCTCCTGTTTACACCATTCCCTCAGGAAAAACTACCAAACAGCTGCCTTCGTTATGCTGGACCTCTGAAGAGTAGGATGCCAGTACTCGGGCAAGCCAGAAGCCACTCATAAACAAGGAGATATTGCGTTTATATTATACCCCTTTGCCAGTAGATTTCTATTGTCCAGCACTATCATGAAGATCCTAAGAGTACTACTAATATGATGCAGGGATTCTGCTCTGGTAACAGTCCTCTAGAGCAAGATGCTTAAGGATGACTTACGAAATAGTGCAAAATTAGTAAAGCAGAAGACTGCATTATGTTTAGAGATGAAATGAAACCTGTGCTTTTCCATCCTTTAAAATATTTGGGAAAGGAAAAATCTGTTCTGGATTTGAATCAGACTTTTTGAAATATTTGTGGAAAGAAAAATCTTAAAAAAAAGGTCTGAAAACGTGGAAACAGATTTTTAGCATAGCATCCAAATCCGAGGCTGGGGTTTGGTTCAGTCAAGGTCTCTGGGCTGCCAGCTTTATCATGGGCAGGACAGGAGTCCAAAGCTCCTGGGACTCCCCTCTTCCCACTAAGTACTACTGGCTTAGGATATCAGGGCTCTGCCTCAGGGAGCCTGGGAAATATCTAGCATCCTCAGAATGCATCTTCGGAAGCATTTGGCCAAATGATCTGCAGGGCTCCTGCGCTGGCAATTTGGCACTGAATCTGGCAAGTTTCTGCTCTTCCATTGGTAGGTGTCTGAAATTGCTGCATTGCTAGAGATGTTTTAATTTACAGGGAACTGCTGGTTCTCAGCAAAAACAAAATATTTCATTGAAATAGGTCTTCCACTCATAATTATGATGTCCCAAACAACAGAAATGGAAGCCAAATATCTAAAGTGTGTTATATCTCAGATAACAAAGGGAACTTCTACTAATTGCCTCATTGTTTTCTAGTCTGTTTTCTCTTTACCACTGTAATAAATACAGTCTACTCAAGATGCCTTTTTCAGTTCCTTCTGAAAGGAGAGGTAATTACTGAAAGCTATCTCTCTGCTATTTGCAAAACTTTAACATTGTACAGATCTGTAAGACCTCAACATCTCTCTTGTCTCAGGTGAAAAATGAATCCTGTTTAATGATTGACCCTCCTAGGAACAGAAGCTTCTCCAGAAAGACATCAGATCTATTGGTTCCCAGCTGCTGCTAGGTAAAAATCATTATCAGAACACACAAGGGAAAACTAGTTACACTAGTTGTTTAGCTCAATGAACATATTTCTTAGAAAAATCCCTAAAATAATACGATCTAACTTGGACACAATACGTGATTGCATCTCTGGGTTATTGAGGGGAGAGGGCTGTAGCTCAAAATTTATAGGACTTGTGGAGGTGATCAGTAGATGTAAAGTAGTTAAAAAAAAAAAAAGAAAAGAAAAATCACTTCAGAATTTGGACTTCTTTTGCTGTCTGTCTGTTCTTTATCTAGGAGTAAATGGTGCAGGGTCAGAAAGTCTCTCCCTTGGTAGGCAAGTTTCCTACTTTCTCACTTCATGTACAAATAGAGACAGCGTGTGCTCAGTCTGCATAACAGACTAATTCCATTAATCATTTTCATTGCCCATTAATAGAGTAGCTGATGATTGGCTAGCAGGGCCTCATGCTGCAGTCAGATTTTTGGGGTTGGGGCAGAAGTGGCATGTGATGGTGAGAATCTCCTTGGATATATGTGGCTGAAATAGTGGGACCTTAGTCTAGTCCTTTAAGCATTTCATTTAAATGACATGCATTGCTTGACACCACTGAACTGGGCTGTGACATTACAACTTCTCCCAGCAGTAGACTGAGGTGAGACTTCTCAGCCTTGGCATCATGTCCCTTGCTTTGATAGTGCCATGCTGTAAAAGACTGCACTGAGATCTTGTTTTACTATTCTGGCCCAGTTGAGCTGGTTACTGGTAAAAGGTAAGAAGAGAGAGCAATGAGCAGAGGCTCTCCCTACCTGTAAAAGGAGAGAAGAATTGTTTCTTCTTCACTCAGAAATGCAGATTTTTGTGTGTGGGCAGCCTTTGGAATAAGGAGACTTTTTGTCCCACCTTTCTAACCAAAAGAGGTTCTAATGGGTATGCCCAAGTCTGTCTCAGCAGCTTCAAAGCAATGTTGAAATCCTCTGAAGATCGTAGATAATTATATTCTGTTATCACAGCCTATGCTTATTTCCGGCTCCCTGGTAAACAACTGAATGGAAAAACATTTCTGTACACTTTTTAAAGAAAACTATTACAGTTAATGATATTTCTGAGACTAAATAAGAAATAGTCATAAGAGAAATGTTTGTAATTAACTCTCACTTATCCTCTCCTCATTAACATCTCCCACCCCTCAACACACACACCTACACATCTAGCCCTCCTCTTCCAGCTCATACTAAATTCTGTCTCTGGTGAAATGCAATATAAAGTAGGATAGAGAGCACGAATCTAGTAAGACTGTACTTGGTAATCCAATTCTGGGTTGTTTGTTTCTTATCCTTTATTGCTCCATTTTGTCCTTATTGAAACTCCAATATGTTGTCTGTATTATTTTATATTCCCTAAGTTTGCTCTCTAATGGCTGGGTATGCCTGACAGTCACTGCCTCTCAGTTCTGTTCCTTTCTTTCAGAACAGAAAGTTCAGGTTTTTGGTAGGCTGTGAAAGTCCCATCATTTATAGTCCTCAACTTCTTGATTGCAGTAATCACCTACTGGATGACTTTGCAATATCAGGACTTGCATGAAAGCATCCCATGAGGACCAGGCAGAGCTGATTTCCTTAGATTTAAGTTGGATAAAATCCTCTAGCTATTGCCTCTTATAGGAGAGTGAATGTGCAGAGTTGTCTTCTATTGGATAGTGAGTCCTTAAAATGAATACTCTGTCACTTTGTGGAACTTTCTATTTTCTACTTTTTTTTTTTTTTTAAAAAGACCATTCAGGTGGTGATCTAAGATATACGGTATTATTCTGCTCCAAAGGTACAGCATATGATGTTTGGAATTCAGATATGAGATTGCTGGCATGCTGACAATAAGCCTTTGTAGATAAGTTTAGGGAGAAAAACCTGTTTTAAATTAAAATTAGTTATCATAAAATTTAAGTTTTTGATTATGGATTGTCCACAAAATGACTCAAAATTCTGAAACTTTGGATTTTGAATAAAAGCTCTGTCCACTGTCATTCAATAGGCATGTCTCCATGAATTACTTTGAGTTAAGATTATGCTCCAGTCTCTGAATTTACACTGTGTGAAATCACTAATGTTGTGGAAAAGAGGCAGAGGATAAATGCTGAAGGTGTGCCTTTATTGCAAAGCTGAAGTAATATATCTTTACATTAAGTCAATACATCTCAAGAGACTGAGGATGCACTGAAATTACACTCTGTTGGCTGCATCCACGTCAGTGCTGTGCTCACTCACGTACGTATGAGACTGAGACTTGTGGGGCTCTTCCTATCACCACTGTTAATAAGCTGAGCTCTTTCGTGGTGGCCTCTCTCTCTGTTCCCACTGGAGGGTTAGGGGAGGAATTGGAGTTGGTGGCTTTGCAGTGATGCTCATTTCCTTCCACGCTGTAGTGTGGTTATGCAAATGGCTCATTTGTGCTGTTTGAGCTGGCCTTTTTTTAACTAATATGCTATAACACACAAGCTGAGAGATTTATTTTTTTATTATTTATTTTTTTTTTAACTAGCAGCTGAGTCCTCATGTAAGTCCTCGTGGGCAAGTTGCTCAGCAGAGCTTGCTTGGAAAGACACAGACAAAGGCTGCCTTCACGCTGGGCAGGAGCCTTAGCAGAGACACCTGAAACTCATCTTCAAAAACAAGGTTCAGCTTGACTGAGGCTTGTGTTTGGATGAGCAAGCACACTCTCCCTCACCATGGCTGCCTTTCTTTTTTTTTTTTTATGTTTGAACTTTATTCAGGCCTGTGAGTTTTGATGTTGCTCTCTCAGGAGAAGTTTTGTTGCCATTGCCTGTGACTAATTACAGTTCCCCTGCAGTCACTGGCACACACACATTTTTCTGAAATTTTGGGCATGAATCTCACATCACAGCAACCAAAGCCTCTTGGGTTGCCAACCTCAGCTGTGCCCTCAGTATACATGCGGAGCTGAGAAGTCATGACTTTTTGGGTGTTTTTTTTGTTTTTTTTTTTTCCCTCTGTGCTTCATGGTTTGATGTGTATTCATTTCATGTTTTCAGCTCTTCTCCCTGAAAGCTTAAAAACTTACTAAACATTGAATATGCTTATGCGAGTCCTCAGCTGCAGCCGCGATGAGAGCACTAGGTTAATGATATAACCCTGAGAGCTGGCAATACCACAGAAGTACAGCCGTGTCCATTCCACAGACCTGGTTGAGGGATTAGAAGGAGGTGTGGGGATGGTACCAGTAAGAAAGTTGCATGTCATTACTTTAACAGAGAATGGCTCTGAAGCTGTCTCTGCGGGTCAACAGCTTGTGCTATGAAGCCATGACTCCAGCTCAAAACTTGGAATCTCTGTCCAAGGATTTGAAGTCCACTGAAGTATCTCTGTGCTCATGTCCTACACAAAGCAGCCCATTGCTGGAAATAATTTCCATTTGAACAAATGGTTTCTAGAGTGATGAAGGTTTGGAGATGGATAATGGGACTTCTGGAGGGAGGAGACAGTGAAATATCAGAGAGTAGGAAGTACTCCAGAGTTTCAAAAGATTTGGGAAGCCACAGATGTAGCTTATTTCCCACACCCCACCTCTCCCATGACCATCTTCCTTTTCCTGAAGTCACTGGCTCCCACTGCCTCTCTTGCTTGCTGCACTTTTCCTGGTAAATCAGGAGGAGCCATGTCTTCCTCCTCCCTCCCCCAGCCCTGCTTCCCACCAGTGCAGCTGCCAGGCTGGAGAGAGGCTGGGGTGCAGGGCTGGGTCCTGCTGCACCGTGGTGAGGAGGGGAGCTGGGATGTGGGCATTAAGCACAGACCTCTGTTGTGCTGCTGCTGGCAGGGCTCTCCCCACCCAGGTGACAACCCTTCTCTTGTCAGTGGGAGCTCTGCAGGCATGTGTTGTCTGTTCAGGCTGTGATGAGTATTTCTTATCTCCTTAGATACAAAATAGGCAGATTACTGCTCACTGCAGGGTGCTGACCTGTGCAGGTAACTGCTGTGCCAGTGGCTTCCTGCAGGTCCATTTTTTTTTTATATTGTTGTTGCCAATATATTAATATTAATGTTATTTATTAAGGAAAATAAAAGCAGCAAAAATCACCTGGGTCACCAAGTCTCATCTCTGCTGAGGGCAGGCAGCCAGAGAAGAGATGTTGGTCTGGAGAGCATCTGCTTCCCCGGCTCCACAGACACCCTGTCACAAGCAGGGCAGCTTTCGATAATGAGGGTCAGGATTCATCTCTGTCCAGAGTACAACAGTTCATAAGGATTTCACAATCCAGATAGTCTATTCATTTAAATGTTAATAAGATTCCTGTTTTGTTTTGAAATGTAGAGAGGGTCTTGCTTCTTTACCCTTTATTTCCCTTTCTCAACTTATTTACAGTCTTTCTTTATCAGTTCAATACGGTGTTGCAGGTATGAAACTCTTGCTTTGGCCAGAGTGAAAGCCTCTTCTATAGATGTACTTTTCAGAGGAGTGCATGCTGGATGTGAGCGGTTCAAGCAGGGGCAGCAGAGCTCTCTCCACCTCTCTGGACTTGCTCCATCCAGGACACCAGCATTTGTTTTGCTTTCAGAGCTCCAGTCCGGAGAACAAAGACCTGTTTTATGGTGGCAGGCTCTTACAAAGACAAAAAATGCTCCTTTAAGGCCTTCACAAGTGGCTGCTGGGGACTTGTGGCTGGGAGAGGGTGAATCCAAGATAACAGCATAGCTTCTGTGGGAGCCTGACTCCACTTAGGAAAAGACCATGCTTTCCCCACAACGTCAAGCTGGTACCAGAAATAGAAGCAGACTGCCTCTGTGTACCACGTGGTTTTAATAACTTCATAACAGTGACATGAATAACCCTGTGAGTATGCTGTAATGGTGAGAAGAAGCTGGACGTAAGTGTAATGGTTTTCTCATTATGTATTCTAGATACAGAAGGTAACAGGAGTCCAAAAGTATATGATTTAAATAAGGCTCAAATTATTCTCCACCACTCTGACATCTCTCTTGGGCATATGCATTTGTCATGGGTTTTGGCATTAGAATTAATAGAGAGGAAATTGGAAAGGTCCTGCTAATATTTTTAGCTATGGTTTTATTCATTGCAGTGATCCAGAGGTCTCAATCTTTCTTGGCCCAATCCATGACTGCACGCATGCACACAGTAAAGAAAGTTCCTGTCACCACAGCCTCAGATGATAGCATGACCCAGTGATAGCTCTGTGTTGAGTTTAGGGACAACTGTGGTCTTCCTCTTCAAACAGCAGAAATGCTTAAATTCTTTGGGGCATTGTGATGGTCTTTAAGTGGCGGTCTATATGCACGTTAATGCCCAGGTCAGAGGAGCATCCTGGACCCTTCAGGTATCCACGTCGCAAAAGAACCACTGAGCCTCGGAAACAACAGGGCAGAAAGGCACAGAGAAATCTTTGGGCACAGCTACTTTGTGTAACCCAAAAAGGCTGGGAGAGATATTTTTTTTAGATTGTATGCTGGTAGGAAGATGCAAATGAAGAAATGATCTCCTGTCGTGTGACACCCGGCAAAGAGGACTTGATGTTCCTTGTCAGAGAGCAGGGTTTCTGTAACAGAAACCAGGCTCCACTGCCAAATGCTTCCTCCTGATAGAACAATTTGCAAGATCCCAAATTTTTGGGAACTATTGAGTTCAGAGAGAGTAGCAACACAGCTGAAAGTGTTATGTAAACAACATATGTTAGATGTCTGATGTGCGGAGCTGGTTTTCTCCACACAGAGCACCAAAAACTGCATAGAACATAGGGGCCCAGTCTCCCGTTTTAACAGTGCGAAAGAGCACTAAAAAGCAGAAAGGTGAATCTCTATTTAATTTTATAGTAAGATTATAGTTTTTTCCTTACATTCTATTGGATGTTTGCATAACGGAAACCAATATGTGAGTTGAATTTCAATGAAAAGGTACAGTCAGAGCACAGGCTCAATGATTGGGCTTGGATTCTTCTAAGATGGCTTTTGCCATCTAAAATATAGTTATCAGGCCTCCTAAGTCAGCTCTCTAGGCACCTTCCATTGCTAAAAGAGGGGCATCTCTTGAGGGCAACTCATCCCTTTTTAGAAGGACTTCTGAAATAGGTAGGATGATTTGTCATCCAAAGGTGATTTGTTCTTTTTTTGTTACAGAGAAAGCTTTAGATGACTTGTTTATTCTTATGTGCTTTCCCTTTATATAGCCAGAGTTAGCAGAGAAGAATCCTGTCATAAAATGTCCAATAAGTCTGTATTTAGGAGGGTGTCCGGGCAGGACTGATCAGAGACCAATGCTGGCCACGTTGCTGCTTGTAGAGCTGCTGTGTGAAAGCCCAGCCTTGCCAGGCCTGCTGCAGCCTGGGCAGAGCCCTTTGTTTTCATGGCATCCACCAAGGAATTACTGCAACAGCTCTAAAAAGCCCTCTGCAAACTGTTATTTTTCTCAGTCCTGACTTGCATGTTCTCAATCGATTGCAGTTTCTGCTTTGTCTCCAGATTCATATTCGAGAGCTGTCGTATTTGCTGGTTTTCTCATGAATTGTGCTGCTGGTGCTCTGACAACTGAGTGCTGCCTTGGTGGTGGCGTTACTGCAGGGCGTTTGTGCTGTGCCTACAATGACAGGGCCTGACATTCAAAGCTTGGCTTCATCCAGTTGCTTGAGGGGGGTCGAGAGCGAATTCTTGCCTGCGAGCTGCAGCAGCCTTGATGCCAAATCTTTTAAGGAAGCCCGTATCTCGGAGGTGAGAGCTCCCCTTCCTCCTGCTCATTAGGTGGTAGGATCTGCTACAGCGGTTCGACTTTTACAATGCCACAGGCAAGAGTTGCTGCTGCTTTTTGCATTTTTACCTGGATCATTGGCATTCTGCCTCTCTGCATTTGAGACTCGGATTAGGTATCAGATTCAGGAGGAGGCTGTAGGACACAGAAGCATGCTGACTGCTTTCTAAATCAACTCTGATTAGAGATGAAAAATTCATTTCTTTTATATATAATATATATTTATGAAAGCATTGTCTCTCTGCAAGCATTAGCATTTTTACCGACTTACAAGCCAGTCAAAATGAATCATTCTTTGCATTTGTGTGAGTGTGTTGTTAAACCTGGCTGTATTTTTTTGGTTTCTGTATGTTTATTTTCTGAGTGTTGTTTTTTTTTTTTTTTTTACTTGATACAATTGATCTTGGTGCCTCGTTTCCGATACCTAGCACTTGTGTTGCAGAGGAGAGAGACAGAAATAGAACTTAAGATCCCTGCTTAGTTGGGAAGGCATTTGTTCCCTTTCAGTGATGAAGAGGATGACAGCTACTCAAATGGTGGTGAGGGAGTGAGCAGACGTGTGAGGGAAAACCCAAGCCGGCTGTCATTGCAAAGACACTGTGATGGTGGAAACCTTATGCACCAGAGCAGTATAAAGGACTAGAAAATGGGTCAAAAATTCATGCATTCCCTCCACCCAAGTAAAAATCCTGTATAAGCATGTGGATCTGAAAGAAGACATAGTCTGATCTCAGGCTCCTTTTGACTGTGGGTCTCCTCAGTGAGCTAGCTTGCTGTCTTGCTTCCTCCCTTTCCTAATTCCTCCTTCTTCCTTGCTCCCTTTCACATTTCCCACACTCTACTTCCACTGACCAGTTAAGTGTTCAATAATTCCCCATTTCTGCTTGCCTAATGGACCACTTTAATAACCCATACAGGTATGGATTTCCTATATTTTTTTTATTTCTGAGACCCAACATAATTTTAGACCATAAATAATATTTTTATACAGCTTTTCAGAACTGTACTCTTGACTGCTTTGCTACCTCCTTCCTTATGGTCATTCTCTATATTCCCATATGATATATACTCAAAGACAAAATGAGATTTTTCTCACTACCATTTGTATCAATATTTTGAATGCATGAGTACATTTTGAGTCTGCAAATGGCCTCACAGCTTATGGATATCTTTCAAATTTCCACAAATAAAAGGAACTTCTGCAGCTCCTGTCTTTGAGCTGCAGAAGTTTTGTTGGATGAGTTCAGAGCTTGTTTTGTGTAAGGTGATCTGTGATGGGATTCGTCTTAAGACTGCTTTTGCAGAGCTTCCACCAACTGTACGCAGCTGCACACACCACTGTGTCCCATTTGCTGCTTTTGCCCATCCCTGGATGGCACAAGGCAAAACAGTGAAATTCACCCTTGAGGGGAAGAAATGCCTGGAATGGCTTTACTGGAGCTGGAGCAATGGGAAGGAGAGGTGGTTGGGCACTTCCTTACGTTGTGGATCTTGGATGGGAGCACCCTACAGTGGTAGTGGGTGGCAAATGGATTTGGGGAAAGCAACTTGCCACCACCTCTGGAGTTCTGTTGCTGGCACTGTCTGTGGCAGTATTTCAGGGCTGTGCCGTCCCCCTCGCTGGAGCTGTTTGACAGGGTTTGGCAGTAGGATTCCAGAGGGACCCAAGAAAACGTCATGAACTCCTCTAGCTGTTGCTGCATTGTATCAGCGGGGCCTTTCCTCAGATTCCCATCCTGCTGCCAGAGCCCTGTTCATGCCATGTTGTCAGGACCATGCTCTTCAGCAGGCCTTCTTCCATGCTGCCTGGCAATGTCTGGAAATAGTTCAAAAGGGCACAGGCTAAAACTCAACTAATTAGTAAATACAATGGGAATTTTGAGATACCTGCAAAAGGTGTCAGAGAGGAACAAGCCCAAGTTCCCAAATAACACCATCACCTTTTGGTGCCCAACCACAGGCTTCTGAGGTTGGGTCAGAAGTTACTTGTGTTAACAGTTAGTCCAGAGGTCCCAGTCAGGAACCAGTGCACCACCAGTGCAAGCCAGAATCAGCACTACCAGATCACCCACACATACATGAAGGAATAGGTCCTGCCCTGGTTTAATTCACATAAAAAGATTTTTCTAAGAATTTACCCTACTGTAGTTACATAGGGCTGGCTAAAGTATTCGTACAGCTCTGTCTGAAGTAGTTTGAGCTCCTCACAGGCCAGGTCCTGGTGGAGGCACTGCTGTTTGTGCCTATTGAATGTCAGCAGGCAGCTTTCCTGAAAGGACAAAACGACCACTCTCAAAGGGCTGCCCTACCTAAATTTGCTCAGGCTTGTGTCAGGAAAGAAACTTGGGCACAATGGCCTGTTTCAGCCTTTGTCAGTGAGGGAAGCTGAATCATGGGTAAAGCACGGGAACAAGGAGTCACACAAAATCAAGATAATCCAGTATTTGCTGAGTGGTGCTTGCAGGGCTTTTGTTGGGTGGCGTGCCTGTAAAAGGCTTGAAGCCCTAGCGAGGCTTCAGAGCAGTCCTGTGCTATCGGGGAGGCCACTGCTATCTTGCCTGAGAAGCAGTATTTCTGTGTTGTGTTTATCTTCCCTTTGTTTGTTTGATAAGCAAACACTTTTATTTAAATCTCTGCTGTATCCTGGTGGTTTTCTCATGGCTGCAGTCTTGCATACAGAGCAAAAGGTCCAACAGACCATTTGTCCTACTGTCAGATAACCAGCAAGGGCTGGGTGTACACAAGGAGATGGGGCTGGGGTCAGCTTGAACTAGAATTTGCATTTGGTAAGTCCCTGAATTAGGACAAGCCAAAACCACTTCAAGTTTTCAAGTTTTCTCAGCTATAAAATGAGGAGAAGATGGATCTGCCCTTATAAAATTCTGTGCAAAGTACTGTTAAAAAGTATCTTGTCATGGCAGTATTTTTTTCACTCTTGGCAGTAAATGATTATTTTTCTTATTTCTATTTCTTAAAGCAAACTCATGCCTTGATAAAACACAGTCATTTCTCTATGTTGTATGTAGTAGTGTAGTCACTCTTGACCAGACCAAATATATTTTGTTCCCTCCCTGTCCTCACTGCAATACAAAATAGCAAAAGTAATTAGTCCACAGTATGGATGAATTGATTAGATTTTCAGCTTGGGGAACAGATACGTTTTAAAATGAGAGCCTCTGGAGCGATATCTCCCTCCCTAGCACAGAAGTTAACTGGGACTCACAACAGCACTATATTCCTGAATTTTATTTTTTTTTTTTGTCTTTAATTTACTGTGCAATTTAACTGAGGCATTTAAACTCCCTGGCCTTGATTTATCATGCGCTCTGTTCCATCTGGGAAAAATAGAGCTGCACAGAGCAGGGGTTCAGCGTACAGCGAATATGTAGCAACTCTTCTTGATGGAGGGGGTGCTCTGGGTTGGCCTGGGCTGGGTCTACTTATCATGACCTGTATGGTGCCGATCCTGCGCTCCCTGGGTTCTGCTTGATGGCTGTTGAAACAGCTGGATATTGCAGAGCGTGAAGGGCTGCGGGCAGCCTGTTCAAGGGAGACCCAGGGCAGCTCCTCCCTGTCCGGGGTGAGCACAAGGGGGAACGAACCTCCCAGCTGCGCTCTGCGGCTTAGGCGATGCCTCGGTACTTAAAGATCTTTGGATAAAAGGTGTAATTAAGTCCTGGCATTATCCTGTAACTTAAAAATGGTTGGAACTCTGTTTAACCCCAAATTTAATTAACTTTGTTTTAAACAAAGATTACTATAAAACCTTTCTCCAGCTGAAGCTTTGTCTGCCAAGTTTCACTGCAGGCCATGTATTTGCATGGCAGAGTTTTACACGCTCCTGAAATTTGTAGTTTGCAATGGAAAAACCAGCAGACTTGGTTATATCAGCATTAACAGACATTCAGGGTAACTGAAAAATACTGTCCCTTGCCAAAAAAAGTGTTTAATAGATTTAGTTATTTATTTATTTTCTTCAGGTCCTTTCACTTTAGCAACAGAGCAACAGAGCTTGCTCCTGAATGTCTACCTGGGCCATACATGCCAATGACTTCCCTCTCCTTCTACCCATGAGCTTGGGGTGAGAACACAGTCCTACAATTTAAGAATTGCAGTACTTGTGCCCTATTTCCCTGCACCCCCACATGTATATGGTCAATGGCTGGGGACATTTTAGAGCATCCCTTTTCTCAGGTCAGGCAGTATGATGCCCTTTGAAAATCCCTATGTCAGGGAAGAAATGCAGAGGGGAGGTGGGGAGGGATACTCATGTTTCACAAAGTCTACAAACTACAGCCAGACTCAAAAGTGCTTAAGCACAGCCTGACTGCAAAAGGAATTCAATATTCCATTCTCCAGAGTGAATGACGCTGATCAAAGAAGCTGCGTCTGAAAAGACAAACTCTCTCTCCTGTCCCCTTCACTTCCAGACTTGAAGGAAAAAGTATGAAAGATCACTGTGCTACAGGAACTGCCAACCCCCATTTCCATGGGGAAAATCCTCCTTTTTATTTTTGTTTTTAAAACTAGTATTTATTTTTAAAAAGGGGAACACTTATAGTGCAAAACTGTCTTCGAAAAGGGTAGGACAAATTCAGGGTAGAAAAACCCATCAGGAACTGCTAAGCAGCAATCTTCAGATAAGCAACAGGAGGATGTAGCACAGAAGCGCAACCCTGTGCCTGCCCCTGTGCTTCCACCTGCAGGGTGATGCCTATCCTCAGCCCCAGGCAGCTGCTGCTGCTGCCAGAGGCTGACGCGGCAGACCTTTGGTGTGACAGAGGACAGGCAGCACGTGTCCTTACGCTGGTCAGTATAGAACAAGATGTCCTTCCCTGCTGCAAGGAAGAGACAGGTCCACTGTGTCACCATCCTGCCCATGTTGTCCATCCCCCTAGGGCTCATCCTGCACGCTCATCTTTAGGGAGCTGATAAAGCTGTTGGTGCTGAGCACCTTCCCTGGGAGCACCCTGCTCTCCCTGCAGAGCATCTGCTGCCCAGGGATGCTGTCCCTGCCCATGGCCACCTCACTGGCTGCTTGAGGTGGATGTTTTCAAACTTCTGGTCCCTGTGCAAGAGGGCAGAGTATTGGCAATGCTTCTGTGCAGTGAGCGAGATATAATCCTTCAGGCCTCAGAAGACCCTCAGAGAGGTTTACATTCGAAAGACCAATGTGGGAAATATAAAAGCGTAAAACTGCATCAGATCAAATAGTCGTAATTATAGCAAGCATATGAGACAAAACCCATTGTCATTTATCTCTCTGGGGACACTACGCTTTTTGTTCGAGCCCTGTTATTGGTGAAGTATGAGTTCTAAAATTATAATAATTAAAATGATGATTATAAAGTGTCAGGGATTGTAATTTTTTTTTTATAGCTGGGAACAGTCTGTTCATTATTGAAGCAAAGATTTGGCTTTAAATTCACATCAGTTTAAAAGACAGTGAGAGGGGGAGCATGCTGATGTGAATGCAGCCAGCATGCTCAAGTGCTGAGGCCCCTTCTCATGCTGCAGACTGGATCCTCTTTCTCTTGTCAGGCATGGAGAAGAAGGGACCTGTGGTGAGGGACAATCTTGGACAATGGGATGGAAGTGTGCCACTGCTTTACTTTCTGGGGGCCTGCTGGTGATTTCTGCTGCTTTGTAAACAGCAACTGGGTGTCTGCTGCGGCTCACTGCTGGGATGTGCGACCGGGCAGTACGCTATTTCCATTTTCTGGCAACAGAAGCTGAGGATGAAAAATCAAAGAAAACCACTGGAGGCATCAGCAATTGGAGCACAGGAGCTCCTTAATGTCAAACGCACCTTCAGTTTATCCTTTTACATTGTGCATCTGGTGCTGGAGCTGCTTCTTTTTGTGAAGTCCTGGCTCTGTCTCAGGGCAGAAGGTGGGATGTCCCTGGCCAGGGCAGCAGCCTCTGCCAAATCTGATTATGTATCTCAAGGAGTTGGCTTTGAGCTTTCTAGTTTGCCAGGGCTAGGCTGGGTAGCTCAAATGAGAGAACATCTTGAACAGTTGAGATTCAAAATAGCTTCCATTTTCGGATCGGCTCAAGTTTGGGGATGAAATGGCCCCAAAATGTTAGCTATGTCTGTTCCGTGTCAGAAAGAAATGAAAGCTGAGATGCGTGTTAGCTTTGGGCACCCATCCAAAGCTGTAGGGGAGAGAGGGAGGAAACCTATACCATAGATTTCAAAGAGCCCATATGTCTGATCTAGGACTCGCTGTCTGCCATTTGCTGGATCGAGCCCACCTCCATGAAGAAGAGGCTGGGGAGCAGCTGGGGGATGGAGGGGAAGAGGAGGAGAAAGGAAAGGGAATCAGAGAAATATTGATAAATTCTATTTAGTGAATAACACAATGCATGTAGCAGCACAATGGCCTTTTCTGCAGGCAGATTATCCCAGCCAGAGTCTTTGCTATATTAAAAAGAGGGGGAAAAATAGAGCACCAAAGAAAAGGAAAGGCGGGCTGTACAGCAGCAATCAATGCTGCCCTTTGTGCTGCCTGACATTTGAGGTACTTGTTATCAACGATTGCTGGCTGCTTTATCTAAATGTATCTCCCCAGCTGCCAGGCACAGCGCTGATAGGCAGCAGGACATGCCGATGGCCCCAGCTGATACTGCGACTGCCCAATTCACCCACCCGCCTTGCTGTCAGGGGCCGGACGGCTTCTGTCACTCCACTGCTGGCATCCTTCTACCTACCCGCTAAAGGGGAGAGAGAGGACGTTTTCCCCCCCCACTTCTCCCTTTCCCTTTCAGCTGCTGCTTTGCCTTTTTGAAGGAGAAGGAAGGAAAAAAAAGACCAAAAAGGGCAAAACTGAAAATAACAACAACAAAAAAGTCGAGAAACTTGGGATGAGGGAGGGATGTGCTGAGGAAAGGAAAATTTACTTTATTTTTGGTTTGTCCTGCAACAGCTCTGTCATCTGCTGCTCTGGCAGAAATTGCCTTATGTGCGCTTGCTTTCTCTGTCCTGCTTTACTGCAAAAGAGTGATAAGAATAATCTACTGCTTGACTGCTAGGTTGTCTCTTAGTGTGGAAAATGCTTCTCTCTAATATTTTCTGTTTGTTTATACAACATATATACTTGTGTCTATGTAATGTAGGGAGCTGTATGCGCAAGTTTTCATGCAATTACTATTAATTTTTTTGACTAGAACATGATGAATGGTCATAAAATAAAGGTTAGCTTGTAGTATCTCCTGAATCCTGGAGGATGTGTGTGTTTAAAAAAAATAAATTTAAAAGTATTGCAGTCCAGTTCCAGCCAGAACGTAGCTGCTTTTAGGTGTGCAAGCTGCCTAAAGGCAGTTTAATTCTTGCTAAAAGGTAGCCAGTTATTGACAGGTTTTAAAGTACAAAAGCTCTGGATTTGTGTGGCCTCTTATTTCAAGAGACAGCTTAAATTATTACCTTTGCTGCTAAAAAGGTTTTGAGGTCTGCACGGAAATGTCAGCTCATAGGCTTGCATGTATATTTACTCTTGCTTGGTGCTAATGAAGCCATTAAAAATGCAATATGGCACAGCTGAAAGATTTCCCTGAAAATGAGCATTTTCTGCTGTCTGTGACTTCTGAAGAAGCATTTGGGAAAAAAAAAGTAATACATAAGCACAGGAATACAGAGGCCATTGTATTAACTGCTGTGCTTTTAATGGTTCTTTGACAAAATCTGAAAGTAATTAGAGCTCTCAAAAAATAGATGATTCCAGGAGAATAGAATAAATTCTTATCTGTCTCATGTTCAGCTGTGTTATGTTGGTTTGTACATTTAGCATACGTTCATCAGTTACAGACACAATTTTAAAGTGTGTGCAAATTGTTTTCTTGACCATAATTGGAAACCTCACATGCATGTAGTAGAAATTAATTTTGGTAGTATATTTTGGGGAAACTCAGGCCTATTTGAGGCATCTCATTTTTTTGATCATCCCTGTGTCAGTTAAAGTCATCTGGCACAGTTGTCCTTGCATTTCCTCTGCAGTGAGTTACACCTACTTACATCAGAGCCAAAGCCAAGGCCCAGGTACCAATATATACCTCTTTCACAGAAGAATAACAAGATCTCAATAAAATACAAATATGCCTTTCAAAAATGAGTCAACGCGTTAGCATTTCAAATGCTCGAGCTGAGTGTGGATGCTGGCAAGGGGTCTTTGGTAAATCTCTGGCTGTGTAAGCAGCATGTGAAGAGTTCAGGCCTCACTCCCCTCTGCAGCTGCTGGGTTATGGAATTCTTAGTGGAGCCAGTGCTACTTTTCTGTATGAGAAACTGGAACGATTTCGCAATGTGTGGAGCAATGTTAAGCAGTGGCTGCTCTGCCTAGCTTCATAGGTCTTCCAAAATATGCCATAAGCGTTTTAATTGATTAATTAATTAATGCTGGCCAGTGCTGAGTCCTTTTGTCTTGCTGCCTGACCACACTGAACCAGGGTAGAACAGCCTGCACCCTCCAATACTCCGCAGCCCCACGCAGGCAGCACAGCTCATGGAGCACAAGCTCAGATGTGCACATAGTATAACCTTCCTGAGCATTTCTCTTTCTGTGGCATTAGGAAGCCAATTCCTCCCCAGAGCATGTTTATATCAATCTAAAATTCATTTCGGCTGAAATATTTATGATTTGGGGGAGGGGGGGCAGGAGGTCTGGGGGTTGAGTGTGGTCAGATCAAGTTAGCTTCAACTGGCAAGGTTGACAAAAGTAGTAATCTCCGTCCCTCCTTCCGTACCTAAATGAGCATTTATTCCAAGCCCTTTCTTAATGCTGTAACATAATTCATTAGGACAGCCTTAATGAGCTGGTAATTAGTCTGGTGGGAGGGGGTGAGGAGGGGAAATAGAAATGCTAGACAGAGAGAAAGTCGAGCAGGCTGGGGCACCTTAAAGAGCCCTGAGAGAGCCTTTTGTCAACAAAATGGATCGGGCTTGCAGGCAGTAAAACTTTCAAATGACCTTCGTGTCAAAATATTAGGCTGCTATTTTTCGCTAGATGGTGGTTTCATAAACATAAAAAGCGCACATATCATTCAGAGTGCTGTAAAATTTGTCTCAAAGATGCGGTGTTTTCTTCCCTCTCCCCTTTTTTTTCTTTTTTGCTGTAAGATGAATATCACCTCTACATGGTATGAGTGGGGGATGGGGTAAGGGGAATGGCATCTAATATCACAAACTTCTGCTTAGTCTGAAAGTAATGTTAATAGCAGCTCATCTTTGTTCTGGCAGTTTTGAGTGCTTGTTCTTTCTTTTTTTCTTTTTCTGGAAGAAAAAAAAAAAAGTAAAATACATGCATCAGTATAAAAGCCACAGACAGATATTGAGAGATGGTGACACTTTCACTTGTAAAATTCAGGAAAATTGCTTAGATGTTCATAATTTATGGCTAAAGCTAGATGTTAATATTGCTCTGTGATTTAGAAGACAGATGTGGTATAATAAGTGTATCAAAAACAACAGCTCATTTCTGGAGAATTGAAACATCAAAACAGTTGGCTATTTAAGTGCTTTTCCTTCTCTTAAATCTTTATTTCCGAGGTTAAATTTTGACATGGGGTTGGAGGGTAGAGGGGTTACTATTTTCCACAAGACAAGGAAAGGATTACTCAACACATCCACTCGTTTTGTGTTTTGCTTCTCTTCAAGCTCCTTCCCTTTCTGCCCTTATTTAACAAGCCCCAGAGTGGTGGGACTTGTGTAACTTGAGTAAGTAGTAGAAGGCTGATAAGACATTACTTGAATTGAACCATAGGAATGTGCAAGCAGAAATAGTGGGGGTAAATAGCCAACCTAACAAAAGCAAAACCCAAGGAGATAGCAGAAAGACAGAAAACTTGACTTACTTATCTGTTGTGCCGTTAACCATTTCTTTCTCTGCCATTGCATCACACCATGCAGAAGTGCCAACCTGTTCCCTCTCTGCCTCCTGTCTGGCGCCTGTATTTCCCTTCTGAACACCTGAACCGTTTATCTCTTGTGAACAGCCATTGCAGCTGACGGATGCACTAGGAGCCCAAATCTTCCCCCAGAAAGGGCCATGACAGGTGATCACAGAACTTGGGTAAGGGAAAGCCAGGGTTGGGCTTAATAGACATTTGGCCCAGCTGTCTGGTCACAAGTTCCTGACTTGGTATAATCGCTCAGTATTTAGACAGACTTCATATGAAGTACTTCTGATGTGCCTGGAAGTATCAGGACCTGACCTCGTCTGAAGCATTTCCTATTCCTTTGGTGTGCCAAACAGACTTGCTTATGGCCAGTTTGTGTCTGAGGCTGGAGACTGGCTCATGTGCAAAGGCCACGCAGGGCTGGCTGCCTCGGGGGTCCGTGGTTTGATGAGCTCTCCCTTTGAGATATGAAGGCCATCTTTCCCACATGAAATGTGAAATTAAAAGAGAAATTTAGACAGGAATGAGATGATGTCTGACTTCTCCTCATAGACCCAAGCAAAATAGGAAATTTTACTTGCACTTGTGAAAAGTTTAAGCCTGGAGTTTCACACTGCTCTTATTACACATCGTGTGTAAAAAAAAAAACCAACTCAGACTTTTTTTTTTCCCACTACTAGAATGAATCTCAAGTACTGTGCCAGTGTTGTAGTTGTGCTTTGTCAGAGGAGCTGAATATGGATCACAGTGACCTCTGGAGAACAAGTTGTTGAGTTAATAAACGAGGGGGTGTTATTTAGTTATTTTTTTAAGCTAATAGGAAAGATACACTAAATCTTACAGCATCTCTAGCATACAGATCCTTTCAGAAAGGCTCCAGATATGACCAGTTTAGCATGTAGCGAAACATTGGTGTTGTCCTCCAGTGACACTGGATCCTGCTGTCTGGCTACATCAAAGCTACTGATGAAACTATTTCTTTTTTTTATTTTATTTTCCCCTCTTTTTTTTCTTTTTCTTCCTTTTTACTTGTTTTTTGTTCCTTTTTTTTTTTTTTCTTTTCTCAGCCACTAACTGAAAGAGGCAACAACTTCTATCAGCAACTAACATATTACATTCAGGATGCTGCAGGCACACAGTGCAGCAATAAAGTGACAAATCTCAGTAAAGAAGCTGTATCTGTTCATAAGGTGTAATTCAATGTTTCTGATACATTACATGTCTATGATATGATCCTCCAAAAAGTGTCTTCCAAAATCTACTTTTTACAGCACTATTGAGACTTGGAAGTTTCTATCGCATAAATAACTTGTGAGGCTGCAAGACCTGCCTAGTTCTCATTAGAAGGTTTTCTCTTTCTTTCTTTTCTTCTTCTTTTTTTTTAGTTTTTATTTCTATTCCCCAGACCTGGATTTGGGATGAAGTTTTCTCTACTGGGTGTCTGCTGCTGAGTGAAGTTCATCATCAGGAAAAGCAAATTTTAGTAGGGTTAAGGGAAAAGTATATGCTAAATTCTGGTCACTTCTTTGCAAAGTCCTACCATCATCAGTCAGGACTGAAAGGCAGTACTTTGAGTGGGGGCTTGCATTGTCTGTAGAGGGATATCTGCTCCATCTCTCTCTCTCTGATGATTTTACAAATTTAACCAAATTTTTAAGTTTTTGAAAATCTGTAGCATGTATAAGCTCAGTAGTCAATTCTGGTGACAGAAAATGTCAGAATGACAGAAAATTTAGGTGTCAGAAAGCTGTCCTAAGAGAAGAAGCAAAGCTGAAGGGGAGAGAGAGGCTGAGAGAGAAGCTCAGACAAAGGAGCTGAAATGCTGCTGCGAAGGAGGCTGGGGCAACACATGTGGGATCAGGCGGGTTTTGAGGAACACACAGGGGATGGAGCTGGGGCTCTGGCTTGCCAGGCAGGAATTAATTGCGGGTGTTTAAATGCCTGAGGAACAGAGGAAGGGTGTGCCTTGGTGAAGAGAGGGGGACTGTGGGAAAGAGGCTGGACAGATTAGAACAAAAATGAGAGAGAAGGTCACCTGTTGTGTCAGTAAATACAGAGTTATCTGCATCCGTCGCAGCAAATTCCTCCCTCCCTGCTCCACAGTGCCTGGAAAAGCACCTCAGATCCTTGAATTTCAGGATTTGTCTGCTACCAGCAAATAGCCACCACATCGATTGGCAAAGCCTTCCACCCCCTCTGAAAAATCAAATCGAGTCCCAAATTAGTGGTTCCTTTTGGCTTAATATCCCTGTGACTTTCCTCTATGTACCGTGGAAGTAAATTAACTGTGAATTAGTGCCAGAGCCATAAGGAACTCACACAGAAGTTAATAGTTCTGTCTTCATAGCAGGGACTGAATAATGTGCAGCAGAGTAAGAGCTGGGCAAGTACATAGAAGAATACAAACAAAATATTGAAGAAATGTAGTCTGTGCTGAGGCAAGGGTTCCCAAGGCAAAATATACGATTATGTAATTAAGAATGGTATCCTAATGCAGAGGCAGTGAGTAAAGGCTCTGCAGGCATCCTTCATTCCAACGTGTCCTACCTCTGCTTTGCCACCTGAATAATGATTTTTAACTTACACATTTTGTGAGTTTTATTTATCATTGCACTTTTCACCTACCTCCTGCACAGTGTTGAGTGTCAGCAATTCACTGCATACCATCCCTCAGCAGCAATGTTATTTTTCTTGCTCTGGAAATGCCAAAGCTAAAGTTGCCCACATAACCGCAACTCTGGTCCCCTGTGTAAACACATTACAAGACAGTCTTTAATTACGTGCGCTTATTTTTATTTTTTTTGTCCCTGCTGCACGATACTCAGAGACATCTGGCCGTATCATTCAAAGTGTGGCCCAGGCCTTATTTACCTCACATCATCAACACAGTGTACTGAATACAAAATTATTGATTTGCTCTTGGGTGTTTCAGCTGTGCCCTCAGCAGAGCATTTGAGTACTTTACGGACACAAGTGGATTTGAATTCACAGCACCCTTGTGAGACAAGAGGGTGACAGTATTCCCATTTTACAGATGGGGAGCTGAGTCACAGGGAGATTAAGGTCAAAGGACCCACCAATTTTGGGGCCCCAGTTTGATGCTTCTCAGTACTTAGTGTTTTTATAGCTCAATATATGTTCAAAGCACAGCTCCCAGAGACTTCAATTACAGCTTCCAGCACTCAGCACTTTGCAAATCAGCCCCCAGGGTTTCAAGTCAGGCATCCAGAAAATGAGGAACACACAGTTAGTGACCACCTGTGGTTTATAACTTGGCCAAATGTGTGTGGATTTTCATGGTAATAGCAAAAGGCACCTCTCTTATTCCTGGGTGGTTCTTTTCGCTCTCTGTCAAGCCAACTGATCCCTGCAGTAAAACACAGAGTGCTGCTAAGGTCTCTCAGTGGAGCAGTCCCACACGCTGTTGAGGAGGGATGCAAGAGGAGGGGACCGTTGTCGTTACTAGGAAAACAAGACTGGTGTTTTTTTATGTCATTTGTGTCAACAGCTGAAATCACCTTTGCTAAAATTTTAACATGGCTTTTCATTTTCCAGGATACACCTCCAAAGTCTTAAGCCTCAACAGTAAAATGGGCAAAGTTATGGGAGACTAAAAGCACGACCTTAGACTGGGAGGCAGTAGGAACCCTGCTGCAGGGGCTGCTGCCTGCTCTGTGGCCAGGGCTCTCTAGCAGAGTACTGAAGGTGAAGGGGTGATAAACAGGCCAATACTCTGCTTCTGCATAGCATTGGTGTAGGAAAAGGAGTACCTTTTAGCTGTGTTCGGCCTGGGTCAAATTTTTATGGCAGAGGGATGAAACCCCTGGAAGTGATACTTTTGACAGAGCCATCCCTGGCAGACTGCAATTACAGCCATGCAAGTGGCTTTCATAAAAAGCATTTAAAATTTGAATAACACCGAGCTGGAATGCCCAAACATAGGTCACTACCTTTGATAGTATTAACAACAGAAATATAGCTGTGAGCGTGGTAAGGAGGATGCATTATATAAATGAAAAAATAAATATGATTTATTTCCTTGAAATACAGACAGGTAAAACTGAATTAATCTCATGGTTTTATCTATATTCTACACCTTGTTCTCTGTGCTGGCAGATGCTTATTCCTGAATAAGGTGAAAGATAGCTGATGAAATGAGCTGGAAGTTGCTTCAGTTTCACAAGGAGAGATATACTTGAAATATCAGCTCATAGAATTGTGTAAACTGGGGTGAACTCCAGTGTTGGGAGAACAGGAGGTGCAATGCACTGAGAGATGCAGGTGATTTGGACCAAGAGAGGAAAGCTGCTCTAAGAATTGATCCCTGGGAACTGGTGAGGTCCTGGGAAAACTCAAAATTTATTCCAAAGGAAGTCAGTAGAGACAAAAGAAAGACACAAAACACGGAGTGAACCACTAAAAGCTGAAAAGAATCCAACCTCCTTAGCGAAGAAATACATGTGAAGAAATAGCTGCTCCTCATTTGCTGGGTTTCTTGTTCACTGTGAATTCACGATGCTGATGATGAGTCTATTCCTTAGCAGCAGCATATTTGCTTATTAGTTTTTCCACTGTTCCACAAGAAAATTGAGAAGGACTGCTGGTGGACAAAGCCAGAGCGCAAGGCGGCAGCTCCTCCTGCATTGACAATTAAAGTCCTTCTTGTATGTTCACACTTGCCGTTACCATTGCAGGCCTCTCAAGGTGCAATGGACTGTCCAGTATAATATTTTATTATCCTAAAAGCTTGGTTATGAGAGGGAAATCTTAGACCTCGGAGAAAGCAGTGGATAGATTTCTCCCTACTGTTTCCAACTAATTCTCCTTGTTGCCTCTATGTTGGAAGGTATGTCCTGAAGAACTACATTTGAGGCCATGCCTAAAAATATGGGGAAAAAAAGAGAAAAGATACCCGCAAGGAATGGAAGGAGGAAGGAAGTGTCTACCTTACCTGAGTCTGGCTGAATCCTGCTCACCTTTTGTGAGTAGCTACCTCATATGAATTAAATTATTTGCACCAGATAGGTGAGCAGGATTTATTCCCTGGCAACGTTCAGAGGGCTCAAAGGAGAAACAGCCTATACCCGAAGGAAATGAAAACAAACACAAAAGAAACTTCCAGCTTCTTTTATCAGCAGTTCTTTACAGGTCACCTCTAAAAGGTCTGCATTTATGGCATTGGTATTTGAACCTCCTTTCTCTACAATTTTGTGTGTGTAGGCTAAAGCAAGACTATGACTGCCTGAAAAATGCAGAGGCTGATTACAGCAGTGTGAAAGTAAAATAATGAGAGCTTGAGAATGTGACTGATAAGCAGTTAGATAATACACTAACAAGCAGGATGTCTGTAGTCCATATAAGGGCTAATGAAGGTCTCTATGTCCTTTGCAATTGCCTGAGGAGGATGTGCAGATGGAAAATATCCCAGAAATGGCATTTAACGATATACACCATGTACAGACTGCATGGTGATATAATGATTGGATTCAGTGAGTGCTTAACCTATGGATAAAGTAATTACTCAATTAAAAAGTGCACACTAGGCGCTGATAAGCAAGTGGGACATGCTTGAAACAAATGTTTACAAAGGAGGAGGTGCTTGATTTCTTTGCGCTGAGGCTGCCGCATGCTGTCCAGCCACCTGCCTGCTGAGCTGGGCTTGCGACCCACAGTCCTCCACTGCTTTCAGTGCCCCAGCAAGGTGGCATGGCAAGACCCAGGGGGGCTGGTGCCTGGGGATGGCCAGCTTGGGAACAGGCAATGGAGCTACTGGTCTTAGAGTTCAAGGGGGCATCTGGCTTCCATGCTCACGTGCATTCCCTCATATGTCACAGTAATGCAAGCCGACCTTTGCTGATAGCAGCTCTGTGCGCATTGATGACTCCGCTGTATTTTCAACCTCTGTCGGCCGACTGACTTTTCTTGGTAAACATGCAAATTCTGACCCTTTGGGGTGAGCTGTTCCAAACAGGGAAAATGGGAAATTGAGCACTCTGGTAGGCTCAGAAAAATGGCAAGAAAACAAAAGAACAAACAAGCAAATCCATGACCAAAAAAAGATTAATAAAAAAAGACATTTTGACCATTTGGTCATAAATAGTACTGTTCAATAGCACCAGAAATCATGCAGACTGTGCAGGGAGACATAAAACCACTGAATTATGTATTAATATGTCATATAAAAGGAAAAAGTACTAAAGAAATATTGTAGTAAAAATAAATAAAACCACCATTAAAAGTGAACATGTCCCATTTGGTCAGTTATGCCAAACATAAAACAACAGAAAGCGCCGTTTGGAAGTTAACAACACTTTTAATTTTACTACTGACTTTTCCATTATAAGCCATAGAAAGGTGTGGTTGGACCATAGGCTCAGGGATTGATTTTATGCCTGCGCTCATCTAAATCAGAGGGCTTTTAAAATATATCTCTAGATCTGTACCTCTCTGTATATATGTACGAAGGAGGAGAGGAAGAAGGACATTGGGAAGCTGGAGATGTGTGAGCTGGCTGACATTAAATTGGAGATGGTGCTCTCTCAAAGGGGCTCTTTGGGTGAAAGGAGCCAGAACTGAAATCTTCCATCGGTGGCCATGAGGATGGTGCTTTCCAGCCCTCGGGTCTGTGGAGTCAGGATGCGCGCACACAGTATGGCAGGGGTTGGAAGGGACCCTCGGAGATCATCTAGACCAAACCACTCTCAAAGCATGTTCACCTAGAGCAGGCTGAACAGGAACATATTCAGGTAGGTTTTGAATATCTCCAGAGAAGGAGACTCCACAAACTCTCTGGGCAACCTGGGCAGTGTTCCATAACCCTCAAAGGAAAGAAGTTTTTCCTTAGGTTCAGATGGAATTTCCTGTGTTCCAATTTGTGCCTGCTGCCCCTTGTCCTGTCGGCAAGCACCACTGAAAAGACTGTCCTCTTGACACCCACCCTTTAGATATTTATCAGCATCAGTGAGGTCCCCTCTCAGTCTTCTCCAGGGTAAACAGACCCAGGTCTCTCAGCCTTTCCTCAGAAGAGAGATGCTCCAGTCCCCTGGTCATCTTTGCAGCCCTGGGGAAAAGCGTGGAGGAGCGATGCCCAGCTCGCAGCAGCCCCAGCTGTGCCGCACAGAGGAGGCACCACTCAACAGCGCCCGTGGGGGACCGCTCAGCCCCCTTCGGGTTGCAGCTTCGATTTCACTCTGACCCTCAAATATCCCCGGCTTTAATGTGAGACGGCAGGTGTCGGTGGCCAGCCGGCCCTGTGGAGCTAGCTTTGGGAGACTGGCAGGGTGGGGGAAAGGAGCTGCCCACATTGGCACAGCTGGGACGGCTCTGCCAGGGCTTCAGGACCATCACTTTGCCCGTGGAGCCACCCAGCACATAGCTGAGCAGGCTCTGGCTCTCCCTTTTCAAGCAGGAGGGCAGCTGGAGGTGGGGAAAGGAGGGGCTGGGAAATGGATCCGTCAAGGTCAGGCTGCTCAGATCCAGATGCTGCATCGGGACCGTCAGTCGCTGTGAGCCTTTCCCTCGCTGAGCAAGGCAGGGCGGCAGACCAGGGACTGATCTGGCCTGGCCGCAGCCAGCTGATGAGCCCCAGCTCAGGCACAAGCGCCAGGGTCTCCTCACTCACACACAAACCTCTGGAGGGATTAAAATGGAAAAAAAAAAAAAAAAAAGGAAGGGGGGGGGGGGGGGGGA